>MNCI01018080.1:876893-890925 GCA_015680685.1 Gnetum montanum
CCCAAGTGTTCCATGGGGTGTTTAGGCATTTAGTCTATGGAGTTTGATTGGATCACGCGTGCTATGCTCATTTCGTATGGTTGAGTGTAGG
This sequence comes from Gnetum montanum, assembly GCA_015680685.1. Taxonomy (NCBI): domain Eukaryota; kingdom Viridiplantae; phylum Streptophyta; class Gnetopsida; order Gnetales; family Gnetaceae; genus Gnetum; species Gnetum montanum. The sequence goes on from MNCI01018080.1 coordinate 876,985, forward strand.
GGTACCTTGCCACTCATCAACCATAGAGTATAAACCAAAGATGAGGGATATGGAAACTGGCTTAATCCACCTAGAGAATCACTGACACATGTTCATGCTAAGAAAGTAAATTAGATCACTATGATGGAGGCCTTAGATTCAGTGCCAAGGTAAAGGATTAGCATGATATAATAAAAAACTACTTCTATATGTTGAATTTGTCAAGCCAAGAATGTTTAGAAGTTGTCTCCTTGTATTTAAGAGAACTTGCAACAACATGGTGAAATGGACTGAGATCTCAATGTTTAATTTCAAATTGGCTTAATTTTTGTTGATATTTTGAACAAATATTTGTCCCCAATTCTTTCTTGAAAGTGTGAGAAATAAGATTTGATTCCTTAAGATTGGGAAGGTGATATGTAGATGATAACTACAAGAAATTTTATGATCTTCCTCGATATGTAAGCCACCAAGATGTGGGAGAATTAGCTTCAAAGTTCATTAGTGGACTACATGCTTAACTATGTCCCCAAACACGAGCCCATAATTCTCAAACCATTGATGAAGAATACATAATTGCTAAGGACTGTGAAGAATTGAATCAGATATGAGATACCCTTTGACAAGAAACTTTTCAACAAGCTACCCTTCCACAAGCAACGGTAGAGGAAACACCAACCAAAAGAGCTTAATCAGGATCATGATGTTTTGTCTATGGTCAAGATCATTTCAAATGAGACTATCCAAAATTATGAACAAAAGTACAAAGGACCAACTAAATTAGGAAAAAAAAACCCAACACAAACATAAACAAAGGAGAAATTGGAACCACCACCATAGCTATGAAGAAGATATTTGCATCAACTAAATCAGGTTTGCGTAAATTTTAATTTGCTTTATTGATTTTTGAAGGTTCAATTAAAGGTAAGAAATTTTAATTTTTGATTGATAGTGGTGCCAATGATAACTTTGTTTCTCCAAAGTTAATTAATTTGTTAAAATTAAATTTACCTTTCAAGAAAGTTATTAAGATAGAACTTGCAGATAGAAAAACTTTGAGTAAGCACACTAGGTATGAAGAAATTAAATTAAATTTACAAAACATGCCTTTCATTGATAAATTATTTTAATTTAAATTAGGTGATGTTGATACAATTTTAAGAATGTATTTCTTGCAAAAAATTGATATTACTATCCACTTTGGAACTCATATTTTTAAAGTTCCAACCATTGATGGAGTCAAGGTTCTAAGGGGGGTAGGAACAAGGAAAATTCATAAAATAACCATTAAGCAAGCCAAAAGATTAGTCAAAAAGGGTGATATGATGTTAATTGTTAAGGTAACCCAACCTCAGAGATCTTTAGGTATTTAGATTCCAAAAGAACTTCAGGATGAAACTAGAGAACTGCCTTCAAAAAGAACTGTTGAGCATGCTATTGATATTTTTCCTAGTACAAAACCTATTTCAAAAGCCCCTTATAGACTTTCTACTTCTGAATTAAGAGAATTGAAAGTAAAATTAGATCAATTATTGGAAGAAGGAACAATTTGGCCTAACGTATCACCTTGGGATGCACTAGTCTTATTCATTAAAAAGAAAGATGGTACATTAAGATTATGCATTGGCTATAGAGCATTGAATAAAGTGATGATTAAAAATACTTATCCTTTCCCTAGGATCGATGAGTTGTTTGATCAACTTACAGGTGCATGTTAATTAAGTTATTACCAGATAAGGATCAAGGAGAAAGACATTGACAAAACTGCTTTTAGAAGCAGGTATGGATTATATGAATTTTCTGTGATGCCATTTGGATTAACTAATGCACTTGCAACATTCATGGCATTATGAATAATATTTTTTGTGAATATATTAATTAGTTTGTTATAGTATTTATGGATGATATACTCATTTATTCTATGTCGAGAGAAGAACATGTCAAACATTTGAAAATTAAAATGAAAATTCTTAAAGAGCATCAGTTAAAATCTAAATTAAGTAAATGTGAAACTCTTTAAAGAAGAAGTTTCATACTTGGGTTGAAACACCACCAAATTTTAGCAACAACACTTTGATGACAAATTTGTCTAAGTGTCAACACAAGGGAAATTTTTTCTAAGTGTTTGGCCCAAGATCCCACTACTGGAGCTATGTTCTAGAGCATAGCCAATGTAGCATGCAACATAGAACCAGATCTGCAAAATCTTCTAAGTGTTCAACAATAGCTACAAAATTTTTTCTATGTGTCTTACTACACTCTCCAGTGTAGCAACACTCTAGTGGCCAGCTTGCTTAAGTGTCAAGCTAGATCAGCATGGAAGAAGCATTTGGCATATCTAAATCCTAAAGCTATCCCACCTGCTATGCTCCCAAAAGTAGCTAGCATAGCAAGAACAAGGACTACAATTTTTGCTAGATTTTTCTAAGTGTCCATGCTACACTATGTTCCATCCTGCTACACTCTCTAGCATAGCAGCGTTGGACTTCATTTTTTCCAAGAATTGCCCAACTGCTATGCTATGCTCCAGAGTGTAGCTAGCATAGCAAAATGAAACTACCTCCAAAAGCTTCCAAAGCTTAGCATGGGACTTCATTTTAGCTGTAGTACTCCTCCAACAAGAAAGATTAGAAAATTGCACTCTTTTTGTACCCCCTACATATCCAAAAATTTTACCTACACTTCATCCCACTCGAAAGAGGGGAGAATGTAGTTCCAAAGTGTAGCCTCCAAATTGCACTATTTTGCACTATTTGCAAGTACATTGTAGTCTTGACACATGCAGTCTTAGTAGTGTAGCCAATCTGGTAGTCTCTTAGGGTCTAGTGAAGCATATCAAAGCATAGCACTAGTTGCTCTAGTGGGAGCGTAGCAAAGGTTAGCATAGCCCCACCTACCCCTTTGCCATGTGGCACCCGATCCACACTTCATGCTAATCCTAAGCCTATAAATACCATTGCATTCCACACTCTAGAGGTTGGTAATTCATTCTATTAGTGAGCATTTAAAGCATTTCGCTAGAAAAATCCACGTAGCAATTAGCATCTCAGAGCATTGTTTGGCACTTGAAGCACCTTGAGCACCTCGTACACTGGAGCATATCAGCACCTTGGCAACACCTTTACATCCCACTTAGCATCACAGTGCACCACAAGCCCATATGAAATTGTGGCAACTAACCTAGAAGGCATTGACCTTGCAATAGATGTTAGTCTTCACTTTGAGACACCCCAAAGACTTTGGCTACATTGCTATTGCACCTATCTGTACACCACGTACCTCCACAAATGTCATTTGTAATTGCTATGCTTCTCGTTAGGGGTGGTATCATCCTTTATTTCTCTCAAAATCTATTTCATTTTAAGCATTTTTTGACATTTAGTACCAGATTTGCACTTTTTCATTATTTTTCATGTTTTTTACACACTTACACCACTATTCTTGTGCTAAGAAATCCTACTATGCTCAAGCCTAGTCGGCCTCAGTACTGCTAAGAACATCATTAGTGCTCACATTTTTAGCTAACCATGCCACCCTCTAGTTATGCTTGATACCGCAGTTACAACTGGTAAAGTCCCTGTTTGATCGACAAGACTATCCAGGGAACTCCAACTCCATTTTTCCAGCAAAGGCTCTCACACAAAGGTGAGGTTGAGGCTATGCACCTGCGAATCCCTCAACATTTCAGCCACCAATATTTTTAGTTAATATAGTTTTTTGGCACGAGAAGGAGGGTGCATCATTTTCTTATGCATTTAATAGTAGTCCCACATGCTCTTTGCACCTCTATTGCTAGCTTCAAACTAGTGTAGATGTGATACCCTTGTGATTGTCCATGGCTTGATTGGTGTAGATTAGTTCTAGTTGTTGGTTCCCCTAGAACCATACAGGATAGAAGCCAAAGTGTATCTCTCACACTTGGATCCTAAACTCTATGTGCTAGGAAGAGTGATGAGTGATGAGGTACCCCTACACTCAATCATACGAATACAAGAGTTTCATGCATGATCCAGTCAAACTTCGTAGATGGACTAGTCATAGTATCTAGATAGTTACTCGTAGATCGCAGTTCGCTGTCTTCTCACCTAGACTAGTATTAGCTTTTTCACGTATGGTTTAGTCTAGAGTGAGGTGTATGATGTGTTCCTACATTAATGCTACTCCTGGGAATGACGGGAAATATTATCAACTAAACTAGGAGAGAGAGAAAGAGAGAGAGAGAATCTAAACTAGCCTAAGTGCGATGAGCATCCTTTCCTTAATCATCCATACACATCTTGGACCTTGTGCATGACTACCACTAGGATTATCAAGCGCATGGCCTAGGTATGCTATTGGGTTACCAAGTAGTGACACTTAAATGCTTGTGATTAAGTTGTACTCATTACATGTTACTATGAGATGAGGGTAGAGAGATATTAACTAAGAAGCAATAAATAACAATAACAATTAAATAATTGAGCTAAGTGGATGCTACAATGATGAAGTAATCTTGATCTTTATTGCCAGTCATGTGCGTGTCCAAGTACATCACACTTGAATAAGGATGCTGTACAATTACAATCATCACACTGCTAGCATGCACTGGGAGAAAAGTGTTGAGAGGAAAAACTGACAAAAAGTCCCTACCTTAGTACTAAAAAACTACTCTTTGAAATCTTCCCACCCTTGATTTATAGATGAGGAGACAATCTACGATATCGCGTATGCAATATCGTGTCTAGGCTGTGATATCACATTTTTGATATCATGTCGGTTGTAATATCATGTACGTGATATCATGGCCAACAATTCATGACTCATCATACCCCCATGACTGAATGAAAACTCATCCTCAAGTTAAAGTGAGAAAAAGCTCCATTGATTACAAAGTGGATAGGTATGAGATTATTGATTGGCTAGAATGGATTCATGCCACAGTGTGGAATCAGAACAAAATTGAGACACAACACAAAGAACACAAAAAGAAAATCATATAAATACAAGATTGGGTTGAACTCATGTAGTTTCTGGTGGTGATGGCTCCTCCATGGGTGTCTTTCCCTTGTCTTGTGCTCTAGGTCTTGGGATTTGATGGCATTGGATTATGGCCTAGAGTTTCTCCTCTTGTAACGCCTTGAGTGCCTTGGCATGCACGTAAGTTTGTGCTTGTGCCATAGAGGCATCCTAGTCAGCCTTCTCTTTTTTTTTGCCACCATTTTATTCTATGTCAATAGTTTATTGAGTTGCTCGATTTTGAAAGTGTCCAGCTGGTTCTAAGTAACCTTTGGCCTTGTATTCAGAAGGTTTAATACTTCTGAAATGGCTTGAATAGAGAAATCAATAGTCACACCACAAATGTTAACCGTGGTGCCTTCTTCTTTATTGTGCCAAAGTTGGTACATTTCCCATAAGTATCAGTAACCACTTTTAGAGAGTGTAGGCCACAATGGGGACCCTTTGAGGTGATCCCTAATGGCCTCTGGAGAAAATTTTGTGAAAGGTCCAAATTTTAATTCCATAAGCATTGCAGTTAATATGGACCTTTCATGGATGGCTTGAACACAATCCTAGGACAACGTGAGATGTTGTCCCTGTTCAGACACTGCAGTAGCTCCTCCTTTCACCTGCCTTGATTGTATAGTGGTAGGGTCTTCTTGGTGGATACTAAATGATTGTTCCTCCTACTTTACATGTTGTTCAGCAGGAACTTGTCCTTCACCTCTCCTAGGTCACTTGATCACACCTTGAGCAGGACCTTCCTATTGTCCACGTTTCGGGGCCATCTGCAATCACATAGGGCCAATTGTTAGTAAGGTTGTTACCAAAGTTAGGTTATACCTTACTACTTGGCTTAATGAATTTTCTTTATCTCCATGTGATGTTACTTATTAGAAAAAAATATCCCCGAAAGATTATACTATAGAATCCTCTTTGCTTAGGTGGTTTCCAAATCTAGTTTCCTGGTATAACTAAGGAGATGAAATTGTTTTTGGTGCATTTATCCTTAATTTTATAATTAATTACCCTTAATAATTTCCTTTGGTCGATGAAAAATTTCAAAAAATTTATATGCTATTAGGCATGTGCCCCTCCCCCACGACTAAGCTGAATACTCCGGGTTCAAGTAGGTTCAAATGGAATGAAAATCTGAGGACCAGCGAGCGAGTTATGGATATGAAAGCAAGGGGCGCACAATCATGAGTCATAGAGAGAAATTTGAAAAACTTCCCCCACATTAATAGTTGCAAATGATGTTGATTAGCAAGGGGTAGTGGGGAGGGGGGGAGGGGGGGGGTCACGTATATATATATATTTGAAAAGCCATATCGTGTACGCGATATCGCGACCTATCGATGCTAGGGCACTTTATAGAATGTACTGAGTTTTAAATATTTTTCTAAAATAAAAAAATGTAAACTAAGGACATATGGATGAGTGTTAAAGGGTTCCAGGGTAATTCAACTAGTTCTGAATGCACGAAAATTATGATGGTATGGAATTTATCAATAAGGACCTTAGATGGTAAGGGGGAGAAAAAGGCTATGTGATGGTTCATAGGAACGTTTGAATCAGAGGGATAGTAATAAGGGAAAGAATAGCATTGACAATACGCTGAGGGTAATCGATGGTGTGTGGAAGATGTGTTATGAGTGCAAATTACAAAAATCACGCAAGTGGGTCCTCCCCAAAGCAGGTTCCAACCTATAATTCCCTTGCATAACCACACTTAAAAATGTCTGTAGGCACTAGAAGGATTAAATATAATCTAAAATGGTTCCACAAAACACACACATGTAAGTATCACTGGTATGAGGTAAGAATTCTATGCTATACAAGACATGAGCTACAATTACATGAACAACGAGATGAGACAAACTATAGAAGGGATTGTAGAGATTGGGACATGAGGTAACTGACCCAGGACACAATGAATCCTGTGTGTAAAGAATTATTAATGTGTCATTAACCCATCATTCTAAGATCAAGAACAAATCCATTCCTTTGATCAGTGACATCGCATGATGAGTGACTATGAGAGTACCTTAACAACAAGGCATACGATCACTTGGCATTTTGTTTAAGGGAGGAGTGATTTTTGCTTTGTGGCACTTTCTTTGTTTTCTTTTTCTTTCTCGATTACTGAATCCAGAGAAGCTGCCAACCTTTAGGCATGGATGCATGTCTTTCCAGTGGGATACCCTAGAACAACATTGGATTTTTGAGTGCCTTTTGATTACTCTTACTCCCATTTTGTGTTAGATCTACAAGGATCTTAGTATAACCACATTGCGTGACAACTCTCACAGACGTCACCAAAGAGAATATGCAAGTCCCCTTGATGTCACATCCTAATCATTCCCTCTTGATCCATCCTTCTTAATTCTGGGTACAATGAACACAAAATTAATTTTAAGTTTTAATAATGTCAAGAATATCATTGTACCCTCGAACAGAACCTATTATTTGTAGAGTGGATGGATGGGTGTAATGGGCTCACTATTCAAATAATTGATTACTCGAGACTCGATAACATAGAACAAACCTCAACCAACAAGCCACATGAGTGTTTTATTCATAGATGAGATTACTTATAAAAAGACAAAAAGACAAGAAGATAAAACAAGAAATTGAAAAACGAAAAACTAGAAAACAAAAAATTGTAAAATTAAAGAAAATGAAAAATATTTATTAATCCTACCTGTTATTAGAATGGGGGATATCCCCCATAACTAAATGGTTGTGCATGGAGATGATTAATAAATGAAAGATGAGGATTCATGCATGTTGGAAATATCAAAACTTGGTCATACTTACCCCATTGGGGTTCACACACTTGATTATAGTAAGCATAGTTGGGAAATTTATTGGATGTGGTTCCTGGGTAAAGAGTTGACCCACTATGATACTTGAGACTGTAAGATGGCATGCAAAGATCAGGATGTCTCCCTCCATGGCTATATTCATTGGGCCGTATGGTTGTTGGAGTGTTAATTGGTGGCCCTGATGAATTAACAAGAGGCATCGGGTTTGAGCAGAAGGATGCACCATAGTGTTGGACTTGTGCTGAGTTGGAGAATGTAGTGGCCTTGGAACTGTGTTGTCCCTTCCTATGGTCATGTCTAAAGAAGGGATGCCATTGATGTTGAGGAGGTCTCTCATTGCTATTGGAAATAGTAGCACAAGTAACGTTCGTGGGTTGTTGTTGTTGTGCAGACACTTCAGGAACAGTTGGTGGTGATGTAGAAGGAGGAGAAGGATGAGAATGTTGAAATTTAGGAGAAGTGTGAGGTCCACAAGGTAGTGGTTGTGTTGAGGACATGGGATGATAGTACTGAGGGGAATAATAATGTGGTGAGATAAAGTATGTTGACCCAGTCGGGGAAACATGATGTTGAACTAGATAAGCATTTGGGTTCGGATGATATGAAAGGTGTCCCTAGCTTAGGGATGGCTTCCCCCATGATTGGGATTATTGCCACTATGATCGAACACAGTATCTCTGTATGAAATCTAGGTGTAACGTGCTTCCCCAATGCTCATATAAATGTAACAAGATTGGGCATTGGCCCTTGGGGGGTGATTTTATAGGAAAATTTTACATTCATACATATGATTGGAAGTTGAGCTCTTATTTTCCTCATCCCTTCTTTTCGATTGTCTAATGATATTTTTTCCTACTTCTCGAGTTGTCAAAACTCTATCTCCAATAATATTGATATATTCTCCATACTTTTTATGCATCCATTCCAGCATCTTATTGATCTTTGCCTCAATTTCATCTAATGATTGTTGTACTAGAAAAGATGGTTCTTCCTCCTTGAGATAGGTTGATTTCTTCTTTTTGCGATTATGGACCTCTGTTAAGTTGAGATTTTGGTCTTGTTGATATTTTTCAACACTCTCCCATCTAGCCATTTCTCCTTCTTCTTTTACTACCCACTTAATAAGCTCTTGGAATTGATGGGTTCATAGTTCATATAGTTGACCTTAGGCATACATCCCTAGGATCTCTCTTGTTTCATCACAAAGCCCATCAATGATATGGTATAGTAGCCTTTCCTCGGAGAACTCATGGCTTGGACAGTTGTTTAACAGTGCATAATATCTTTCTAAGGCCATGTCTAAGGGTTCATGTTGTTCTTGTTTCCACTCTTGAATTTGTTTCCTCAAGGCTAACACTCTTGCATAGGTTTGATATCTTTCGTTAAAGAGTTCTACCATTGTTGGCCAACGTCGTATTGAATTTGGTTTTAACGATCTATACCATACTTTTGCTTGGCCAACGAGTGTCATAAGAAGGAGCTTGAGTTTTTGCCAACTGTTATCAATGTTGTTCCATGCACAAGCATTGTAGAAGGCCTATAAATATTGTTGCAGATCTAAGTCATAGCCTCCTGAGAAATTGGAAAAGTTGTTTAAATCAAGCCTGGGTAGGTGGCTCTCTTTACAATGCCTATGGGAGATTTGAACAGCCTCTTGTATTTGCGTTAGGCTTGTAGTGGCCAGTAGGGGTTCATCATCATCTAGTAAGTTATGCTTTCGTGCATTGGGATGATGCTACCTTCATTTATGTTTATAAGAAATTCCCACCTTAGATTTCATACTCCAATCTTCATTGTCATATAATTCGTTGGTTCTCCAATGAATTGCCTCACTAGATATGGCATTATCGTAGTCTTGTAGGAGAGGCACGGTTGTGCAATTGTATGTGAATTTTTGTAATTATTTCTTCCTAAAAGATGTATCATTAATTCCTATACAGCGACCTTGTATGATATAACTAACCTAGATAACTAGCATTGTCATCGATAATGGCGCCAATGATGAGTGGTGAGGTACCCCTACACTCAACCATACAAATACAAGTGTTTCATGCATGATCCAGTCAAACTCCATAGATGGACTAGTTGTAGTATCTAGATGGTTACTCGTAGATCATAATTTTCTGTCTTCCCACCTGGACTAGTATTAGCTTTGTCACGTATGATTTAGTCTAGAGTGAGGTGTATGATGGTTTAGTCACTAAGGGTTAAGAGGAAAAAATGACAAAAAGTCCCTACCTTAGTACTAAAAAAACTACTCTTCCAAATCTTCCTACCTCTTATTTATAGATGAGGAGATATGCTGTGATATCATGTACATGATATCGCGTCGCTTATGATATCACGTACGTGATATCATGGCCAACAATTCATGACTCATCAAAGAGCATAGCTTGCCCTTAGCATAGGACCATAGCAAGCTGTACCATAGTAATCATACCACCAGATTTAGATACTTTTTCTAGTAGCATTCTCATACTTGATTATTGTTTTGGCATTACTTAGACATTTTCAGCACTCATTATACTTAACCACTTCTTTTCCAGCATTGCACCTTTTGCATTTTTTCACTGTAGCATGAATTCCAAAGAGACTTTAACCTCTACCTCTAATGTAGTCATTGTTTGGCCTACCCAACAAGAATTCACAATTGACATTCCTAGAGCTAAGGTCTCCATCTTTGTGGAATGGCAAGTCCTTAGGCTCCATAACCAATCTCCCAAGAACATGGTGCTCGACAAAGAGAAATACAAATTCCTTTCTGTGAAGCTCTAGGTAGGCATACCCTTAGACTGCCAAGGGTTCAATGCAAAGTGAGGTTATGAGATTGTATATCAAAATGGGAGAGAGTACTTCCCTACCACTCCTGATCTCATCCGCCTCACTGAGACCTTTCGGTGGATGCTCAACCAACTCATCTGATTGAGTAGGTTGAATGAGCACAATGTAGCAACCAACTATGAGGAGCCCCTATAGGATGGGTAAGAGGAGTTCAAGGTTCATTTAGAGAATGAGAATCCCTTTTATGTCTCTTTCCTATCATCCATATCTAATGTCACTCCTTCGTAGTCTCAGTTGTTTTCCTTCTTTGAGGTAGCAACATCTTCCATATTGCCATCTAGACTAAAGTCCATTGTGGCAAGCCATCAAGTGCATACACATTAGGATGCAAGACCATCTATTACCCTACCCTTTGTGGCATAGTCTATGTGATCCTCTATGCTAGCATCCATGATGCCAACTAACCCTACATGCACATAGTGGCAACGTCCCAACCACATGTGGGTTAGGCATCATACGTCCCACCTATCTCTATGGCACCCCTTATGATAGCTCAAGGCACAACCATGTGGTGGGGCCCTTCCTTTGTGCCTTGGGCATAACACACAGAATAGTAGCATGCATGATAGTTGTCCTACATGGTCACACAACCTATAGTGGATCCATGGACCATGCCAATAGCACAACAAGCTACATAACCAATGTAGCTGGTCGTACCTGCCTCGAGCGTAGATCAAGCATTCTAGCTCATTTAGACACTTATTGAAGAGGTCAAATAGCTTAAAGCCATCTATTCTGATATGGTCCAAGTGATGGACTTCTATTAGTCCCATTGTCCCATCACTGACTTTGCCTCCTACCATTTAACTTTCCCAGTTTACCAAATATAATGGTGAAGGGAAACCCCCACACCCATCTAGTAACCTTCTAGTCTGAGTGCCTTTTGTTGTAAGAGTGGCCGCATGTAATTATTAGCATGTTTTCCATGTCCCTAACTAACAAGATGTTAGACTGGTATTATGCACTCCCCAAGGCCTCCATATCTTCATTGGAGGATTTGCTTAGCCAATTTGTCACTCACTTCAAGTACAGCTTGAAGCCTGAGGTAACCTTGGATCAACTCATGCAAATCAAGCAGGGCCACTTAAAGCCTATTCAAAAGTTCATCCAATGATTGAGAAGTACACTTAACAAAATCTATGAGCCTATCATGGAAGCTCACCTACAGGTCATTTTCAAAGATGCAGTGAATGACTTCATTAAGTCAAAACTATACTATCTTGCCCCACACTCCCTGAGCCAAGCATTCACTTAAATAAAGAGCATTCAGGAGGTGGCGAAAGCTAGTAAGGATCCAACCTACATGGCCTACAAGAATTCCCAAGAGAAAAAATATAAGGAGAAGGTTAAGGTAACAACAACCATTGCAGTGGTGGCCAATAAGGCCAAGCTAAATAATATCAAATCAATGACCAAGGAAACTAAGGCCCTCGCCAACAACAAGGCAACCAGCTCTGGCACTATGGCAATCAACCAACCTACATCATCAGTAGCCATGGGGCAAGCTACCCCAAGGCCAAACTTTGAGCACAAGGATTGCTCAAATTACACACTGTTGCCCATTAAGCCATTAAAACTTTTGGATCAACTACTTAGTGATGGAGCATCTAGCATTGCAAATGTTTGAAGATGCTCGTAAGCATCATGATCACTACTGCAAGCTCCTTAGAAACCCATTAATAGACATACTATATGAGCCTCCAGTCCCAAAACACTTTAGGTTGGACTGGCTCTACCATTATCATCAATTTCCTGGCCATGACACAGATTTCTGCATGGTGTTATAGGATCACATACAATGCATGATTGACCATGGCCAAGTGGTTCTTGATTCAACCAACCGAATTTACCCAAAAAATCAATTAATGAAGGTCTACGAAGACCCTCTCAATGCAAGTGGCTCAGGCTATGTCATCAATGTCATCAGCATTGATGATGACATAGGACCGACATGAGAGCCATTTATGGTTTGTGTGCCCTTTGACAACATTGGGGTCTCTTTAGCCTCAACTAGTTTAAGGACCTCCTTTGTCATCAGAGCATCACCTCGAGCATCCCTAACACCCTTCATGGTTAGGGCCCTATAGCATGTTGCAGTAATTGCAACCTAGACACCCTTTGTCATTAGGGTGTTACAATGTGTGGACCCTTCACTGAGTCTGGTGGTGGGGACTACAATAAGCCCTAATCACCTGAATCTCATCCTACATACAACACTAGGTAGTCAAGGTGGCAGCCCAAGAGGCCAAATGAGTGCCTTTCCAACCAAATGATGAAGGAATGCATGGCATTAGGTTCGCCTAAGCTTGTCCCCTTGTCTTTTATTCCTATGTCCATAATAGTTGAGGTCACTCTTGCAAGTGATCAACAACTGAGCACTGAGGCTTATAGGTAGGAAAAAAAAACAAGCCCAAATCTCCTCCCCAAGAGATCTACCTTTTGGATCTCATGGAGGAGATGAAGGCTAATAAGGCAATTGATTATAGTAAGGACTTTTTAGATGTGTTGGCATAAGTCAAGTAAGCTCTTAAACAAAAGAATACAACTTTGAGCTTGTACAACTTGGTGATGATCTCCTCCACTCATCGCAAAGTACTAGTTCACATGTTGGCCTCTGTTCCTATCAAGGAGGACATCCTAGTGGATGAACAAGCCATTCACACTATGATGATTCCTCCTTTGCCTCAGGTATTGGATCCAATGCCTCTAGTGTTTCATGATAAGGTAATCAAGGTAGACCCTGAAAAGGGTCAATTCACCACTACACTAATGTTTATAACTATCCACGTAGGGCAATGCAAGATTCATAGAGTGCATGTTGATGACAGGGCGGTGACCAACATCATCCCATTCCTAGTCATTGACAAACTTGGTTTGGCGAACCAAATCTAGACCACAAAGATAACATGCCTCAAGTCCTTTAATGGATCATGTGTTGTGGTTAAGGGGACAATCATAATAACCTTTGTGATAGGGGAGCAATTCCCCACTATAGTCAAATTCATTTTCATTAAGGAGATGCCTAGGTTCAAACTAATTTTGGGAAGGCCTTGGCTAGCCTAATTACAAGCCATCTCCTCACCAATTCACCAAGAGATCCTCCTTCTGTATGAAGGTGGAGAAGTGATCATACATGATGACAACTCGGTCTCTCCAACCATCAATAGTGTTAACAAAAACCAAGGGTTGGAGGTAGAGTTCCCCGATGACATGTTGCCCATGGAGGACAAGAGTCAACCTTGTTTGATAGACCCATTTGAGAAGCCAAAAGAGGGTGATTCCCCATGCAACCCCCCTCCCCCTCCCCAACACAACC
>MNCI01018080.1:896215-961806 GCA_015680685.1 Gnetum montanum
CCCCCTGCAAGAAAGCTTTATGGGCACAATTGCCCTTTAGCATTAATGATGAAGATGTGGGTGAATATTACATTGTGCTACCTAAGTCCTATGCACCCCCTAACCCACATCAATTAGGAAGAAATTACATAACTAAGGTACTCTCTTAGCACAATATGTGTTAGGCACCTACTTGCCCTCAATTTTTTGCATGACCCATTGAACTTTCTCTTGCATAGTTACATTTCACATGGTTGCTTGTGCTTTGCATTATTCACTTTGTTGTGCATTCACCTCTTTTGCTTATGCATTTTCATGTAGTCTTTTATGCATTAATAAGACATTAAAAAATACCATAAAAATTATAAAACTAAAATTGAAAAAAAAATCATGTGGTCCAAAAAGGCCTTAAACTAGTGTGTGGCCTAAAAAGGGCTTAAGCTAGCACATGACTCAAAAAGTCCTTAACCTAGCCCATGGCTTGCAAAGGCCCTAAACTAGTACATGGCTTGCCATGGCCTAAAGCTAGCAACACTTTTCTTCCACCACATGGCCCACCATGGCCTTAAACTAGCAACCTATCTCACATTTCCATAGTCTAAAAAGGATTTAAACTAGCCTATGATCCACCATGGCCTAAAACTAGCACCTCGTGGTCCGCCATGTCCCAAAAATAGCAACCACTTACTTTTATTTGTAGCCTAATATGACCTTAAACTAGTAGTCATCATGGCCCAAAATGGCCTTAAACTAGCAATGGCTCTTCCATCATGGCCTTAAACTGGCATGGGATCCACAAGGGGCCTAATTACACCAACTAGTTACATTACCCACATCAAACAGGTAGTAAAGTAAAACAAACATGAAAATTCATGCATGATCCTCACTGCAAAAGCCATAAATTTTATTATATCTGTATCAACAAGAGTACATAGCATGATCATGTGAAAAAAATGGTCAAAGTGCAAAATTTTCCAATAGCAGGGCTACATTAGGTTAGCTTAGCCAGTGGTGTCTAGTGGGGGTTAAGGTTCCTCCCCCTCTTCCTCTGCTGCTTTTTTGGACCTTGCACTATTGCTTGGTGGCTATCTCAGAATAATGCAAAATAAAAAATTAATCAGCAAGTGCAAAACTACAATACAAAAGTAATGTACATAGCTGACATAAACATAAAAAAGCGTAAAATAAAAAAGAAAAACTAATCTGAGAGGATCCTACATCAGACTCTAGAGGTAATCTATCAAGGCCCTCCTCTAAGCATTGGAGGATCTCAACCTTTGATAATCACATCCAGTCCTCATGGCTAAAGTTAAAATTTGCAAGGATCTTGCCCTCATCCACAATAGTCCATGTAGGAGGCTACATAGAAAAGGTGACTATAGAAGTCTTTCTTGAAGGCAAGGTAATCTCTCACTTTGGGAAACCACTGACCACTGTATGGTGGATGAACAACTCAAAGGCTCAACTCTTGACAATTGCCTCAATGAACATCTCAAGGTGATGAGCCTTCATAGACTCATCCTTAAGCTATTGCAAGTAAGTCTCCCACTCTTTCTTGTAGTGGTGCTTATGGTCCTTTTGTGTATGCCCCCATTTGCACACCTTAGTTCTGAAGCTCTTCCACTTCTCATTCTTCTAGTAGAGCATATCCATCTGTAACTACTGCTCGACGATCTCCCAAGTAACCTTGTTCTTGCCTTGGATTGCCAACTAGTACCTAGCATAATCTATCTTTGATGTCCACTAGGTACCATCCTCTTGTGCTTGAGCCAACAAGAAATCATAACAAGACTAGAGGTCCTTTTTCTTTGTGGTCAAGCTTGCCACTATCTCCTAGATCTTGTGCATGCATTTCCATAGGTACTCATTCGAGTGCCTATAGGTCCACATCACCTTCACACTAGAAAGTACGCACTTGCTCACTGCTTCATACACATGACAAGGCACCTGCTCCACCTCAGGGGAATACTTAGGAATGGCATCCACATGAACTTCCTGATTTAGATCTTAGCAAAGCTTAGAGCTTGTTAACAAACAATGATCAAACTAATATTAGCAATAGGCTAAGCTATAGAATCAGTGAAATAGTTCAAGGAAAATGACATGCACATTGAGTTTAGGATCTACCTACTATATGCGGTCCACCATGTTCTTCACGATGCCTTCCATGAAGGCAAATTTATTTGGTGTCTCTGCCCATGACTTCATGCAATGGATAGGCACTGGTGGTGGATCACTGGTAGAAATATTTGAGGCTACAACACAAACACAACAAAAAACTTAGCAATAATTGAGTAGTTAAAGGCTTAAGACCAAAATGAAAAAGCATATGGTAATACAAATTGCTTACCAAGCAAGCCCTCAGATGTTAGTGTGGTGGGTCTCCCAACTACACACCATCAAAGAGGTTGGTGAAGTTACCCTCAAGGTGGAATAACCTCTCCAAATCAAACTGGTGGGATATATTTGGAGCCCCTGGTGGCTCCTCCTTATGTGCTACCTCCTCTTCAACTTGAGGGGGATCATGTCCATTGCTCCTGCTATTGTTTCTACTACTTCTTTAGCAACCCTCTTACCTAACTCATAGTGTAGCAGTATTAGCATAGCATAATAAAATAAAAACAAAAAAATAGTATGGGCTGAATGTGTCTATGATGTGCACTAACCTACAACCATTGAACAAAGTGTGGGTATCTTGAGGTGAACTTTCATGATGCCAGCTTGTCCCATTGCAGGGGGATTCTCCTCTATTAGGTGCAGCCTCTTGATTTTTGCCTTGGAGAGCTCCACTGTCTCTACAAGATACCACTGCAACCTCTTCACATTGCCAACTATAGTTGGTGGACACTTTCCTACATTGTCATGGGAATGTGGTGACTATGACCTCCCTAGATGTGCTTTCATCGTAATCGAATACAAAAACTTAATCCCGTCTGGAGGGTCTTATGCATGAGTGGTGGTAAAAAATGCTTAATCCATTGCTTGGACAACTGCTCGTGATCCTACATGATCCAATGCCTACTTTCCTTGATCACTAGGAACTCTACAAGCCTTTGTAAATAAGCTGCAAAGAATGTGAAGTGAAAATGAGATCTTGCATGGATGTTGTGATGAAGCTTGATAATCTCTACTTGTAACCCAGCAGTGATAGAAGAGGCCTAGTTTAACTTGGTGCCCTCCTTTATAACCTCCTGCATCACTCGTGCCTACTCCACTCCAAGGATCTTTCCTTGGAAGAGTAGCTTAGGAAAGGCATGGACATAGAAAAGAGGGTAAAGGCTTTGAACCTTAGGCACATGCATGTTCCCAACCATGATGCCTTTACGAGAGCAGGTGCTCCCTAACTACACCTAAACCTCCTCTCTTTGGTCTACCTCTTAGTTGGGCTTGTCAATGATTAACGGGCCCATAGAGGAAAGACCAAAAACATCAAAAAAGAAGGCATCGTTGAAGTCCAAGACTACCTTCACTTCGTGCATATGTCTAACAAAGCGATGGGCATCATAGATGAAGGAGTTAATGATGGTTACCATCTCAGCCACTAGTGTGCTTGGGCTAAGGGCCAAGAAAAGGTCCATCAACCCAACATGCATAAGCCAACTAGTCAGAGCCTTTAAGACCTGATGGCATAGCCACTCCTATGCCTGCTCTACATTGTTGTACTTCACGATGAGGATGGCCTCATTATGGCCAGTGTCGACCACTATTACCTTTCATGAGGTAATGATAGCTGTAACATAGGCAAATGCAATGTTAGCACCATGTAATCAATGTGTGCATGAGAACATGCAATAAGAGCCAAGCCAACAATACGAATACTCATGTGGAACAAATGGTGTGCATGATGTAGGTGGTGGCATAATAAACTCTTTGAAGATAGGCTTACCACTAGTCCATCCATCGTCAAGCCAATCATAGGTCTAGCACCACTTGAATGCCTTTGGGTACTAGGTGGGGTAGTTGTCTAAGTCCATTCCCACCTACTCTATAACTACCTCTTGAAAGCTCAAAGTAGAGGAAAATACCTCTAGTGTGGTACAAGTCAAAGTGATAGCCCTTGTTTCATCATGAAGCCCCTCATCATCAACTTTAAATCTAGCATTTGACATTCATAGTTAGTGGTTGGCAAGTCTAGCATTGCTAATGAGAACAAAACATAGTGAAAAGTAATAGCACTTATTCTTTGGCACACTATCCAATCCTAGGTAGGTTCTAAAAGATTGTATGCACATGCATGGCAATGGAAATGGTATTGATCTTGTCATAACAAGGGAACTTCAGCATGCTCTAGATCTTGGCTAAGGGATGAATGCTCCTAGGGATTAGTCTTGGGCCACTTGCTCAATCACCACTAGTCATAGGCTCATCAGACATGAATCATAGTATGCCATGCTTTGCCCTAGCCAATAACATCTCAGTGATGGTGCTTACAGCCTCCACTACCAAGTGTAATCACATGATCACACTAAAGTGTTGCAATAGGTAAGCTTGGAATTTTCTTGATCCTAGTCGAAATCACACCACTTGATGGGCCAACTTCATGTCAAGTGTAGGCATGTTGGGTATAGGCTAGTTGATGTAAGACATGATGCAAATGAACTCCACAACCATTAATATGAGCTTCAGTAGCACCCTACAAATACAAGATAGTGAAAAAATGTAGCATTAGCACACAACAGATTGCATTTTGGCATAAAATATTAACTTACACTTAGCAAAATTAGCAAACTTAGCTCAAAATAGCACAACTTAGAAATATATCCTTAGGATTCCCCATGGGGCCCCATGAGCATAGGATGTCAATACGTATTTGACATGCTTGGTGCTCATTGGGATACAACAGTAATGTAGCATTAGCATTTTACTTTACATTCATACTATTTTCACCAACGTGGTTTGCATGTTTTAACGTTCATATGCCCAACTTGCAAAACTGGTATTTTGGCATAGCTTTTGTGCATTTAGCATTTTGTTTCACATAAGGCATTCTTACCATTGGCATCTTGCAGTTGGCATATTACACATTTGACATTCTAGTTTTGCACTTAACAATATTTTTTTAAATTTTCTCAAAAAATTTTCTAACTCTGGGCAGTGTAGCATGATATTTGAAAAAATTCTAACTATATGTTATGCTTCCTAGGGAGCATAGCTAAAAAATCACAAAATTTTTCTAACTATGAGCTACGCTTCCTAGGGAGGGGTGTAGCCCCAAAATGAGTAAAAAAGTAACAAATAGATAACAAAAATTCTAACTATTGAGAGCATAGCAGCCCATTGCATCTGGAAACAAAGTATTGACTACGCTCCCTAGGGAGTGTAGCCACCATTACCTAAGCTCCCATCACCATGTCTCCTTCAATGCACCACCTAGTACCACCACATGCTAATAACATGTGTTGGGGTACTTGCCATGGCTATGGCCTAGGTAATCTCCCTAACCCCATTCACGCCCTCACCATGGCTGCCACCTTGTGGTTGCAATGCTGTTCCCTCCCTCATCTTTATGGCCTTCTCCCCATGTGTTCCTATAATGTCTAACCCTCCCTTTGCCCTTGCCCTACATTGCTCTCATATCAAAAAATAAAAAAAATATATAGTAGAACCATATTAGTCATAACCCTTGCCCCAATCCGCCAATTGTCCTCACCCACATGCTAACATGAATACTAAACAAAAGAAAGAGGAGGAAGGGACAAAAAAACCCTGGCCACACATGCCTTGGCCATGACCATTTTTATCCCATTCTATCTCCCACGTGGTGTGGCCCCTAGTAAGGGAAATCCCAATCCACTACTAGGACAAAACCCTCATTTTTTCTCTCTTCCTCGCCCCACATGCCGCATCCCTTGGGAATCAATGTACAAAGTTCATCATAACCCATGGGTTATCCCTTGTTCCATTTTTCACAAATGATCAATGCAAATAATCATAATAAAATGATGTATCAATAGAGACCCACAACCCATGCATGTGTCTTCTCCTCCTGGCCATAGCTACTAAGGTGGCTAGGGCAGCGGTGATCCCTACCAAGGTAGGTTGCTCCAAAACCCAAATCCCAATGTAAGAAAGAAAGGTCAAAATGCAAAGAAAAATGGTATAAAAAGGAACAAACATAGTGAGAGTACCTGTGGTGAATGGTGCCCTCCTCTCCTCCACCTATACTCATAGTAGAAGTTCTAGTACTTGTCTTCCCTCTTCCACATTGGCAAGCCTAGGATGTTGATGGTCACTACAGCACGTCATCCTAGTGCTATACTTTGGTCACTACACTCCACTTGCTATGCTCTAGCTATCACTGTAAACTATGCTACACTCTATAATTCCTTGTTCATACTTTGAAAAATGATAGTTCACCCTTAGTGAATCATGCATATATACCCCCCTGAGGTAATTAAATGCACCACCTACTATGTTGGCACTCCTACACTTAGGTAAATTTTCCTAAGTTTCTTGTAGAGTTTAGTAAGAGGGGGCGAGCATAGAAAATGATGAGCGTAGTAGCTAGAGTTAGAAAATTTTTTAAAGTTTTTGTAACAATCCCAGACTTAAAAGATTTCTAAGATTTTTTTGGTTGCCCAGTGAACACCTAGCCCAATCCCATGACCCAGACATTCTTTGCTTGGCTTGAAGTAATGCACCTTGCACCAATCATGATCTGCTAAGATCTTAAACTGGAAAATCATGGTATGTTAAGACCTTAAATTGAGAAATCATGATATGCTAAGACATTAAACTAGAAAATCATGGTATGCTAAGACCTTAAACTGGAAAATCATGGTTCACTAAGATCTTAAACTAGCAAGTCATGGTTCACTAAGACCTTAAACTAGAAAATCATGGTCTACTAAGATCTTAAACTAGCAATCATGGCTTGCTGAGGCCTGAAACTAGTTTATGCATTTGCCTTCCTAATGCCCACTCTTGCATGTTTAGGAAATTATTCATTACATTGCTTCCCTCATGTTATGCACTTCAACTCTATTAAGATAGGTGTCGCTTGATGTTCTTCCTAGTAGTTTTGTAGGATATATCACAGGATTACAACATTAGTGCATACGAGTATCTTTGTTCACCCTTGGTCCTCATTAGATCCCATGGTGACCTCATTCGATGCATTGATGTCCAATGCCTAGACCTTGAGCCCACAACCTATGATAACTACGTAACACCCATAGAAGCACTGCTAGATTGGCCTAACCATCTAGTTAGGGCTCTTGATCTAGAGGTAGGCTATGTTACTAAGGATCCCATCATTAAGGTCCCTATAGCAACACTCAGTGGCAAGGAAAAGACACTAAAACTTAGTTCCTTGTTAAAGCCTCAACATGCCTAAAGCATTGCAAAGACACTTAATGACAACATTAAGGCATTTGCATGATCCTACAAGAACACACTAGGCCTAGATCCTCACATAATGCAACACAATATCATCCCTAATCCTCACATAAAACCAGTCAAATAGAAAGCCTATAAAGTTAGGCTTGAGGTGGCATTGGTAGTTCATGATGAAATCACCAAGCTTTACATGGTTGGTTTCATCTAGGCGATTGACTATGTGGATTTTGTCTCCAACATTGTAGTTGTACCTAAGAAAAATGGAAGCATACGCATTTGCATAGACTTTTGGAACTTGAACAAGGTGACCATCAAATATGATTTTCTATTGCCTAGCATCGACTAATTAGTTGATACTATGGCTGGTCATGCCTTGTTGTCCTTTATGAATGGGTTCTTTGGTTACAACCAGATTTAGATCAACCCAAAGCACCAACTCAGTACAACCTTCATGATCCCCTAGGGTACGTTTTACTATATAGTGATGCCTTTTGGACTAAAAAACATAGGAGAAATATACCAACATGCCATGATGTACATCTTCAATGACTAATTGTTAGACTTGCCCAATGACTATGTTGACAATATAGTAGTTAGGTTCAAAATGGCAAATGATCATGTAGATGACTTAGACTGTGCACTCAAACACTACCTTAGACAAGACCTTAGGTTGAAGCCTAAGAAGTGTATCTTTGGTGTTAAGATGGATGGCATGCTAGGTTTCATGATATCAGAAGTAGGCATACGTGTAGACCCCGATAAAATTAAGGATATCATTAACTTTACACCACCAACTAACCTTAAGGAGCTATGTGGGTTACAATGTAGATTGCAATTCATATGTCGGTTTATTGCATAGTTGACTGACAAGCTATAGCTAATGCAACATTTACTCAAAAAGGGAGTCCACTTTGAGTGGATAGCTCAATGCCAAGAGGCATTTGACAACCTCAAATAGGAGCTGGCTCAACTTTCAATGGTCTACCCTCCATAAGGAGATAAACCTTTTTACATCTACCTTGCAATGTCCATCACTTCTCTACTCTACCAAAAGCAAGACGATGACTCAAAGGTCCTTGTATACTACCTCAGCCATGCATTAGTGGCCCATGAAGCAAAATACAATAATGTGGAAAAGAAATGCCTCACCTTAGTCTTTACAATTAAGAAGTGGAGGCATTATCTCTTTTGTAGCCAAGTAAACATCCTCTACAAAAGTAATGTACCAAAAGTAGTTGAATCACATAGTGAAAAGCAATAACCATAGAGTTTAACTTACACTACATAGCGCAAGCATCAACCAAAGGTTAAGCAATAGCCGCACAACTCACAGCTTCACCAGTAAATGATCAAGAGACTATAGATTTGGAATTTCCAAATGAGCATGTTAGTAGCATAAGCTAAGTGCCTACCAAATTTGACATAATTCTACACTTTGATGGTGCTTTAACCTTTAAAGGAGGTATTGCCACTATTGGAATCTCATTTTCCTCTGGGGAGATCTAACCCTTCACTTGTCATTTTGCATTTCCTTGCACTAATAATGTAGCAGAGTACGAAGGTCTACTTAGAGGTCTCATAGTAGCTTGTGACGTAGGAATCTGAAACCTAACAATTTGAGGCAATTCATAGTTAGTTATTAACCAAGTTACCAAGGTTTATGCTTGCAAAGCACAACACTTACAATCTTATTGTGACTTGGTAAAGAACATAATCCAATGGTTTGCAACTATAGATATCCAACACATTCCCCACAATGATAATGTTGTTGTCGATGCATTAGCCACATTAGCCTTAAGCATCACATCCAACATGTTTCATGTCATGCTTTCCTCAGTAATGGATTGCACTGAACCTATCATGCACATAGCTGGCATTGCATCTATAGCCACAACAAGCATGGCTCATGCGTAAGAGTGGTATGATGACATCAAGTCATACCTTCAACAGGGTGAACCTCCACAACATCTAACCATTGCCCAAAAGGATGCAATGCAGAAATGGTTCCATCAGTATGTCATTGTGGGTGATAGCATGCTCTGTCACATATCCTACAATGGCATACTACTGACTTGCATTAGCAATGATGAAGCACAAACAATTCTTGAACAAGTCCACAAGGGACTATGCAGAAGCCACATAGCAACCAGGGTAATGTCATTAAAAATTAGATGCTTAGGCTAATCTTGGCCTTACATGGAGCGTGACTATGTTTCCAAGGTTAAGACATGTGGTTTGTGTCAACAACATGGCAACTTAATGCACGTGCCACCCACTGAACTATATACTACACAGATCATGGTTATTCCAATGTTTGGGTTTGCATATCATATGGCCCATCATGCTTAAGTCCTCCATAGGACATAGCTTCATCGTAACCACAACTGAATACTTTACCAAGTGGGTTGAAGCCATTCCCCTTAGGAAGACAACATCACAACAAGTTTACAAATTCATCCTTGATAACATAGTAACTCGATTTGGTCTACCCATGACTATGGTCATAGATAATGGACCATAGTTTAGTAGTGCAGAAACCAAAGACTTCTACAAATACCTTAGAATCAAGCATTCCTTTTCATTGCGATACTATCTCTAGGTGAATGGCTAGGTGGAGGCCATAAACAAATTCTAAAGAAGATGATTAGTAGCACCAAATGATGATGGCACAAACAATTGGTCTATGCATTATGGGCCTACCACACAACATGCAGAATAACAACAGGTAAGACATCATATAGCCTTGTATATGGGTTTGAAGAAATTTTTCCTCTTGAATTGTAGGTTCCATTGCTCCATGTAATCCTCTAGAGCTTCATCGATGAGGTCCAAAACAATGAGTTGAGAACCATTAACCTTAACTATATCAAGGAGGAGCACATGTAGATGCTTAATCACATTGAATGCTACCAATAAAAGCAATGGTAAAAGCACCACCATAATCAACACTAGCGCTAGATCAAGGAAGGGGACCTAGTCCTCAAGGTCATTCTTACACCCGTGGACAAATTCTTAGCCAACTGGAAAGGGCTTTTCTTGGTCACCAAGGCCTATGACAATGGAGCATTTAAGCTTGCTGATCTAGATGGCAATGATTTTGCAAATCCAATCAAACATTCATACCTGAAGCCATAATATGCCTAACATGCAATGCTACATTAAGAACAAAGAAAGGTAAGTAAGAGTCCATTGTGACTATAAATTAGCACATCATAGTCAACTACAACTGTAAATTGGCATAGATAGTTTGCTATGACGATAAACTGGCATAGCTCATCCTTTGGCTATGACATTAAACTAGCATCCACAACATAGTCTACTATGACTATAAATTGGCACAACTTGTCCTTCGGCTACAACATCAAACTAGCACCCAAAACATAGTCCACTATGACTATAAACTAGCACAGCTCATCCTTGGGCTACAATGTTAAACTAGCATCCATAGCATAGTCTGTTATGACTATAAACTGGCACAACTCGTCCTTGGGATAAGATGTTAAACTAGCACCCACAACATAGTCCACTATGATTATAAACTAGCATAACTCATTGGATTACAATGTTAAAATAACATCCACAACATAGTTTTCTAAGACTATAAACTAGCACAACTCATCCTTTAGTCATGAGCTTAAACTAGCACAACATACACCATCTGCTGCAACATTAAACTAGCACACAGTAGTTTGTAAAGACTATAAACTAGAACATCACGGTCTACTAGAATCTTAAATTGGGTTCATGGCCTACTAGGATCTTAAACTAGCATAACATCATGGTCTGTTAGGACCTTAAATTGGGTTCGTAGTTTAGAATGCATAGCTCAATACACATAGTTCTATGGATAAGTGAGTGTGAATACTTCCCATCCTTCATCATCTACCCACATCTTGGTGGGCTGGATAGGGTGGGATGTTGCAGTTCTAGAATGGAATTCACATTGTCAAGAAAAAGCTTCTAGAACATTTGTAGCATCACCACCCTCAACATTTCATTGATTCTCTAGAGATGCCCTTGAGCATTTTGCTGACCTTTTAGAGCTACCACCTCCATCACCATCATCATTGGTTGGAGCTCTTACCATCAGCACCACCCACTAGAGTCCCAAAACTACCATCCTCTAGCCCTCATCATTTCCTAGGCTTGGAAGTGTATCCAACAGCATGCTCCCCCCCCCACTGTCTTGCAATATTTCTAAGCTCCCGTCCTTGGTGTGCAATCTTGAGCACCTGCATCACCATCACCCTTGGCCACCTCGTTGACCTTTCTGGGGTGCTCTCTTTTGGT
Organism: Gnetum montanum; assembly: GCA_015680685.1. Taxonomy (NCBI): domain Eukaryota; kingdom Viridiplantae; phylum Streptophyta; class Gnetopsida; order Gnetales; family Gnetaceae; genus Gnetum; species Gnetum montanum. The sequence continues at coordinate 907,823 of MNCI01018080.1, forward strand.
GTGGCTGTTGGAGATTTTGTAGCATTCTAGCTCCAACATTTGCACTAGCCTTCTTGCTTTGGCATTTCAAGCTCTTGCAACTGGTTTGACACTCACAACACTTGTAGCATCCTTGCAACCAACAATTTGCTTTTATTTCTCATGTTGTATGGTTATTTTCTTATTTCCTTTGTATTGTGTTCATAGGATGAAGCCCCAAAGGTGATCATTTGAAGGCATGTTTCATTGCAATGACAAAGCACCACATTGCTTGAATGTGCTTGGTTGGACTCACCAAGCCAATTGAGAGTGCACACCCCTACTATCCTTGCTATAACCCACTTGCATTTACCTTCTCTACCTTAAACTTTCCTTGTCCTCCCTGCAAGCTTCTCAGATGCATATGACACCCTTATTTCAATTGATTGAAAAACCCATGATAGAAATAATGCAACTTGTCCCATGGAAATCCTCCATGGGCTGGTCAAAGCCCAAGTAGATGTAATGCAACTCATCCCAGGGAGGAAACACCTATCCTACAAATGCAACACGGTTGCCTCTAAGTAAAGCCCGTTGAGTGGCACGTAGTCCACTCAATGATAAACATCTTTTAGCTAGAATTTTTCAAAGAAAAAGACAAAAAGGAAAAGTGAAATGCATAAAACACACAAAAAAAGGATAGGGCAAAACATATCCCCATGAAAAATCTACCAAAACTACAATTTTGCAATTGTTCAACCTTGAATTTGAAATGGCCTTCTCATAAGCACTCCTATGAGAGGCTAACATGTCAGGGATAAGCCATTCTAGTGCTATGGGTGATGTTTCTTTCACAAGCACTCTAACGAGAGGCCATCATTTGGCAAAAAGCCACCCTAGCATCATGATCATAGCTAGTCATGCTAACTATGCATCTTGCAACATGATACATCATTTGCATCTCAGTCCTCCCTTGCTATCCCAAGCCAATTCCTTACATCCATTACCTACAACATACCATTACCTTTAATACTCTTGAGCCTAGCGAAGCATCATTCAATCAAGTACCAACGAGAAATGTTGGTGTTGTATCTATTGTGGTGTTTCTAGTTCTTTGTTGATGTCTCTCAGGCCACTTCTCCAAATGTTGACATAGAAAAACTAGTGAAACACCACCAAATTTAGGCAACAACACTTTGACAATAAATTTGTCTAAGTGTCAACACACGGTAAATTTGTTTTAAGTGTTTGGCCCAGGATCCCACTATTGGGGCTATGTTCTAGAGCATAGCCAATGTAGCATGCAACATAGAACCAAATTTGCAAAATCTTCTAAGTGTCAAATAATAGCACCAAAACATTTTCTAAGTATCTTGTTACACTCACATCCCTCTTGCTATGCTCTCCAGCATAGCAACACTTTAGTGGCTAGTTAGCCTAAGTGTCAAGCCAAAAGTTATCAAGTTAGCTCAACATGGAAGAAGCATTTGGCAGATCTAACTCCTAAAGCTACCCCACCTGCTACGCTCCTGAGCATAGCTGGCATAACAAGAATAAGGACTACAATTTTTGCCAAATTTTTCTAAGTGCCTGTGCTATGCTTTGTCCCATCCTGCTATGCTCTCTAGCGTAGTAAGTGTAGTAGTACTAGACTTCATTTTTTGCAAGAATTTCCCAATTTTTGTGCTATGCTCCAGAGCGTAGCTAGCATAGCAGCATAAAACTACCTCCAAAAGATTCCAAAGCTTAGCACAAGCCTTCATTTCAGCTCTAGCACTCCTTTAGCAAGAAAGATCAACAACTTGCACTCTTTTTATACCCCCTCCATGTCCCAAAATTGTACCTACACTTGATCCCACTTGAAAGAGGGTAGAACATAGTCCTAGAGAATACCCTCAAAATTACACTATTTTGCATTGTTTGTAGGTACATTGTGGTCTTGGCACATGAAATCTTAGTAGCATAACTAGTCTGGTAGTCTCTTGGGATCCAATGAAGTGTATAAAAGCATAGCACCAATTGCTCCACTGGAAGTGTAGCAAAGGTCAGTGTAGCCCCACCTACCCCTTTGCCATGTGGTGCCCGATCCACACTTCATGCTAACTCTAAGCATTTAAATACCCCCGCATTCCAGACTCTCAGGGTTGGAAATTCATTCTAGTGGGTATTTAAGACATTTGGATAAAAACATCCAAGTAGCAGTTAGCATCTCAAAGCACCATTTGGCACCCGAAACACCCTGAGCACCTCATACACTAGAGCATATCAACAACTTGGCAACACCTTTACGTTCCACTCAACACTAAAATCCTACAAGACATCATGGCAACCAACCGAGCAGGCATGGACCTTGCAGTAGATCTCAGTCTTCACTCTGGGACACCCCAGAGACTCTGGCTATGCTACTACTATGCTTGTGTATACATTGCATACTTCCACAAAGCTCATTTGTAATTGCTACGCTTTCCATTATGGGTGTTATCATCCTTTCTTTCTCTCAAACTTTGTTGCATTTTAAGCATTTTTTTGACATTTAGTACCATGTTCATAATTTTTCATTATTTTACATATTTTGTACACACTTGCACTACCATTATCATGCTTATAAGCCCTACTACGCTCAGGCCTAGTCACCCTCAGTACTACCAAGAACACCATCAGTGCTTGCATTGTTGGCTAAGCATGCCATCCCCTAGTTGCAGCCGATAAAGTTTCTGTTTAATTGACAAGACCTTCTAGGGCACTTTGCCTTTATTTTCCTAGCAAAGGCCCTTGCATAGAGGTAAGGTTAAGGTTGTGCACCAATGAACCCCTCGACATTCTAGCCACTAATGTTTTTGGTCCCTACATTGGTCATATAGTTTCTAAGAAAAAATTGCAAGCAGATCCAACAAAAATTAGTGCAATCTGGGATTGGCCTAAATTAAAAGATGTTACAGAGGTTCGTAGCTTCTTCAGTTTAGCTAGTTTTTATCTATTTTTCATTAAAGATTATTCTACCTTGCTAGCCCCATTGATTGATTTTTTGCAGGAAAAACATGTGTTTAAGTTTGATGAAAAATGCAGGGAAGCTTTTCTTAGATTAAAGATGCTACTTACAACAACACCTATTTTGAGAATTCCAGATGAAGAATTACCATTTGACGTATTCATTGATGCCTATGGAATAGGAATTAGTGTAGTTCTTTCATAAGAAGATAAAGTGGTATGTTATGAATCTTGTAACTTATGAGGAGCTAAGGTAAATTACTTAACCCATGATTTAGAATGGCTACAAATTATTTATGCTTTAAATGTTTGGAGACATTATCTTTGTGGAAAAAGGTTTGTACTAAAAAAAAATCATAAAAGTTTATAATATTTGTAGAGACAACCTATTTTGAATACTTGTCAAAGGTGATGGGTAGAATTATTGGCTAAAGATTATTTTGAAAACAAATATATCCTCAGTAAATAAAATGTGGTAGTCGATGTCCTTAGTTGAATGTGAAACTTAATGCTAAGTGTGCTAATGATCCCTATGGAAGAAGAAATCAAGGAAAAAATAAAAGAAGATCCTTATTTTAAGAAAACTTCAACCAATATTTCCTTTGAGCCTCAATATCAACTTACCTCTAACGGTTTATTGATGAAAGGACAACGAGTGTGCATACCAAAAGGAAATTGGAGACTAAGGTTGTTTTGTGAAGCACATGAAGTACCATATGTATGATACCTAGGTTATATTAAGACTTATATGATGATACACAAATCTTATTTTTGGCTTGGAATGAAGAGTGATGTGTCCTCATACATTAAAGATAAATAGAGGAAACCTAATAGGTTATTATAACCTATGGAAGTCCCAACCTAGAAATGGGAAGATGTCACCATGGATTTCATTGTTTGATTGTAAATAACCAAAAAGGAAAATGACTCACTTTTGGTAGTGGTTGATTGTCTATAAAAAATGGCACATTTTATAGCTTTGAAATCTACAAACACAGTAGAAGAAATAGTCCAAAAATTTGTACGTGAAGTATTTTGATTGCATGATTATCCAAAATATATCACCTCAAACTAAGATCTTAAGTTCATATCTAAATTCTAGAAAAATTTCTTTAGAGAGCTTGGAACCTAGGTAAAAGTTCGAACAACGTACCATCCTGAGATTGATGGGTGAATCGAATGCATGAATAGAATATTAGAAGATATACTACAAAGCTATGTTGGAAGTAGACCAAAAACATGAAAAAATTATTTTTACCTAGCAAAATTTTCCTATAATAACAATTATCAAGGTTCCATACATTGAACACCATTTGAAGTAGGGTATGAGTGAAATTTTCATACACGATTAACCTAGGTGAATCAAACCTTAAGAATAAAATGGAAGGAAGAAGAAATGAAAATAATGGAAAAAATTGTCACAAGAGTTAAACAAAATTTATAGGTTGCCCAAGATAAATATAAGGGATATGCAGATCAAGATTGATTTAAGAAAGAATTCCAAGTAGGAGATCAAGTACTAATGAGAGTAAAAAATCTACCAGAAGTTCTCTTAAACTTGTATAATACACTAAATTGGCACCCAAATATTATGGACCTTTTGAAATCTCTTAAAGAATTGGTGATGTAGCAAATCAGTTAAATCTTCCAGCAACCTTAAAAGTTCACCCAATTTTCCATGTAAGCTTGTTAAAGAAATTTCATGAAAATGATGTACTATATGTGTTGGACTAGAATACTTTGCCATTGTGATCTAACACTAGCTTTGAAGTTAAAACCATTGCAATTAAGAACTAATGAACCAAGAAATTACAAAATAAAAATATTAGTGAAGTACTTATTCAATGGTCAAATTGTGAGCAGCAAACTTGCAAAAACAAGGAGTTTATTTTTAATACTTACCCCAAACTTTTTAATCATCATGATATTGAATGATAAATTGTATTTATTATGGATGTGATAAATTATGTTTTATAATTTCTAATCTTTAATTTTTATAGATGATAATGAGGAAAATATAGGAATTGAATCTAAATGGCATAATGGTGAAGTAGTAGCTAAGAAACTATATATAGAGGAAGCGCTTGAGGATGAGCTAGATGTTTAAAGGGGGTAAATTGTAACATCCCATTCATTGTTAAAGGAAAAAAAATTGTAAATAATGTAACTAACTTACAAATGAAGGGGCAACTCATTATGAGGAGTTATGATTATTCATGTATCCCTTGGGAAAGGGTTTGACCTATGTCATTAAAGGTTGGGTTTAGAGGTCATGCTGGCATGGAGTTGTGGAGCTAGGATAGGCTAGTGATAGGAGCTAAGTGAAGTAGGACAAGAAGGAACTAGTTACCCCTTTGGCTAGATAGCCTAACCATGGTGGCAGTGTTGGATTGCNCACCCCTTTGGCTAGATAGCCTAACCATGGTGGCAGTGTTGGATTGCCTCTAAGGCTTAAGTGACATAGGAAGATAACCCAGAGTGCATTATCATACTCTCTTCTATTAATAAAATTTTTCTATTTTCCTTTTTTATTTCATAGTACCAATTATTTATGATGTTTTCATTATATTATCTAAGAAAATGATGAATGCGATAAATTAAGTCATTGTATTTTTATGACATCCAGGATTGGGATGTCATAGAAATAGTTTTTCTATTTGACACACACCAATCCTGCAATCCAGGAAACATTAGAAACCCATGAAAATAACTTGGATATAATGTAGGATTTTTAAAAAATTCAAAAAAAAAAAAAACAAGTACACAAAGCCCTACAACCAAAAACTTCTATGTTTGAAAGGAAAATTTCATGCAAAATGGTTAGAACTTGCGTACCTAGGTGTCATGGTGGTGGAGCTATAATTTATCAAAGGCCATGGTAGACTGGTGAGGCCTTAGGTAGTAGTGTCAAAATCCTCTAGGGTAGGACTCTTGGTGATGGAATTATTTCTCTTTGACATGGTGGCAATCAATGTAGAAGCGATTTAAATCTCTGAGTCTTGAAGCCTTTTGAAGCAACTATGCTAGCCTCTTGGTGTAGGAATGCTAATTTATGTTGTGGATGGAATAGGTAGAAGTTGGGATGAATTAAAGAGCTCTGATGCAAGGTGCTAAATCTTGGAAATGATGGAGAGGGAATGATTTGTGCAAAATTGTTTCTTGAAAACCACTCCCAAACTTACACATCCCCTTGGAAAACCTTGGTTTTTCAAAACACTCAACCAAGTTCCATTGAACTTAATGATCATAATTAATAATTAGGACTACACTAGGTGAGTGTAAAATTAATGCATAAAAAAATTCATATGCAATATGGGCCCCCCACTAGATGCCTAGGAAGAAAGCTAATAGAAATCCTAACACACTTGGGTTTTTAGTTTCCTAGGGTGACTACACTAGGTTTCAAGCACCTAGAAGCCTTAAAATAAATTGAAAAATCCAATTACTAGCTAAATAAGCCTTTCAACCATCCATCCATGCCATAAAACCTTATGCCCAAAATAAGAAACCAAGTGTTGACATTGATGGAAACTAGACAACAAGGTAGGCAAAAAACCATACCAAAACTTATCATTTATGGAAACTATGTTTACTAGTAGCCTAATCACAATAACCATCATAGTCAGTAGTAGGAGGATAATTCCAAAAATTAACCAAAATTACAATTCACCATAGAATTTCAACTCTAGTCATCAAGCCCTAATTAGAAGCTCCAGTAGCTCTAGAATTAAAAAAATCCTTTTCTTGCATGGACGATGCTAGGGACGATTTCAACTATGCTAGCTAGCATAGTCACCAATATTTAAGTAAGAGATGATCAGTAAATAAGTAAAATAGCATTGAAACTAACATATTTTGGCATCAGCCTCACCCTAGAACCTTTGACACCATTGAAATAGCAAACAATTAACCCAAAACAAGTCAAATCCCATTCCACACTACAAACTATGCTAGAGGTGATCGAGACTACAATGGTCAAAGTAGTTTGAGTGTAGTTGGATTAGGTTGGATTGCCAAAAATAAATAAAAGCCTCTAAAATGTAGTATTTTGATCTTAGAATTGCTTTGGGATTTCCAATAAATCTGTACTAATGAACTAAGAGACAAAAGAAGATCAAAATCCATTTTCACATAAGGACTACATTGGGGAGGCTTTGGACTATGATAGCTAGTGTAGTCCACCTTCCAAAACACCAAAAAGGTCAAATACATGCCAAATTAACCTCTTAGCACATCTTCTCAACCCCAAAACCCTGTTGGAGATCCTAGAGACCTATTAACCCTTCAACCTTAGTTGAAAATAACTAGAAATCATTCTACACTTCACATTCACATTGTGACTACGTTTGCTAATGTAGTCTAGTGGTGTTTGGCCATTGTGACATCAAATTAACCATCAAAACTTACAAATTCAAGCCTAAAACCCTAGTTATCAACACCATGAAACAAGACCAAAAACTTGATCCTGGAAGCCTAGAACCCTAAAACCCTAGAGTTGACTATAGTTTGGCCTTGCTTAACCATGGAAAATCTAGATTTTGATCTACCTATGTTGGAACAACTCTCAATTTTGTTTGGAAATGTAGTAATGAGGTGTTGGTACAAAAATACATCTTTTGAATCCTATTTTTACCTCCAAATAGCCTTACATTATCCTAGGAAGCTGGCAGAACACAAATAGCAACTCTAAAATCTCCTAAACCCGGTTCCTCATGCAACTATGCTAGGAATGGCCTGGACTATGCTAGCTAGTGTAGGCATAGCGTAATCACTAGTGTTGACACCATTTTTAAATTCCAAAGTGTAAAAATAAAGTCTAAATCCATCAATATTCAATCCTAATCTATAGTGCTAACCATATGGACATTCAAGAATCCAAAATTGGCCATGATGAACCTGAGAAACCACCTACTAATGCCAACTATGCTAGGGCCTAGTATTACTACATTAACCAACCTAGTCACTAGTAGAGTGCAACCCAGTCACATCAAAAGTTGTTAATTTTACTTTCAAACAACCTAAAAACAACCCCACCATGTGTCCAAACTCACTTCATAGCCCTATAGATTTCTACGATGGCTAGCTAAGGTCTAAATCTAGTAAAATCCAACCTTGTTTAATCAATGTTGATCTTATTTTATCACATGTGTTCTACCCTAGTTAATTTGGCCTTGTTTCATGGTCTTTCAACTTATTTTAACCTTGTTATGTATTATTGACTTTTATTATTATGAGTTGACCTCATTTGAGTTTTACATAACCCCAATTTTACCATATCTATCTTATTCTCTCTCTTTTGGCCTTAGTTAAGCTTTTTTAACCTTTGATTGGTGTTATTTGATAGGTCTTGATCATTCCTTGATCATCATCTAACACAATGTATCCAAGAAAATGGCCTAATAAGGCCTTAAACTAGTAAAGTGTAGTCATAGTTGATCATGTTTGATGTTATGTTTTCTAACTTGATTGGTTTAGCCTTGTTTCATTATGTGTCAACTTTTTAAAACCTTATTCCCCATTATCAACCTTTATTATTATTAGAGCATCACTTGGCTCCATTCCACCAAGTGTTCCCATCATTTGGCCTTTATTTAATCTTATGTAGCCTTTGTTTTAGCTTCTTTGTCTTTATTTACCTCTTGTAGCCTTTTTTGGCCTTGTTTAGACCTTGTTTGGCCATGAAGTAGTATTTTTTTACATAGTGGTTGGCATATTTTATATCATTTTGGGATTGTTTTTTTATTTTACCTAGGTGCCACTTAATGTGCTTATGGTTGATATGAAGGATTTGAGTATGGATCCTTAGAAGCATATAAGCTTACCATTGAACCTAAGTGGACCTCATGGTGATGTTGAATGATGTATCAACCTTAATTGCCTAGATCTTAAGCCTAAGAGTCTTGTCAACGACATAGCCTTGATAGAGAAACCTCTAGAGTGGCTTGAAAATCTACTCAAAATCCTTGACCTTGAGATGGATAACATTATTAAGGACTCTCTAGTTGAAGTTTCTATCATGACATGGTGGTGAGGAGAAAAAACTAAAATTAAGTTCCTCATTCGAACCTCAACAAGCTCAAAACATCACCAAAGTCCTTTAGGACAACATTAAGGCCTTTTCCTAGTTACATGAAGATATTGACCCATGCTTAGTGCAACATAACATCATACTTGATCCTAGTATCAGACCAGTTAAGAAAAGTTTTTGCAAGATTAGGCCTTTTCCTGGTCATATGAAGATATGCCAAGACTCAACCCATGCATAGTGCAATATAACATCATACTCGATTCCAACATTAGTCTAGTTAAGAAAAAAGTTTAGAAGATTAGGCTAGATTTAGCCTCGATAGTTCCTAATGAGATCACAAAATTATACCAAGCTAGTTTCATTAGAGTTGTTGATTATGTAGAATGGGTGTCCAACATAGCAGTAGTCCCTAGGAAAAATGGAATATATTTATTTTCATAGATTTTCAAGACCTAAATAAGGTAATCATTAAGGATGACTTCCTTTTGCCTAGTATTGACCAAGTTATCGATACTATAGCTAGGCATACCATATCATCCTTCATGGATGGATTCTTGGTATAGAACCAAATTAGGATTAACCCATAGCATCAACTTAGTAAGACCTTTGTGATCCCTTGGAATACCTTTTGTTACACCATGATGGCCTTTGACCTAAATAATGTAGGAGCAACCTACCAAAGAGCTATGATGTACATCTTTAGCAACAATATGTTATGACTACTTAATGACTACATATACAATATAGTCATTGAGTCTAAAGTGGCTGATGATCATGCACATGACCTTGACCTTGTGATTAAATGATGCATCAAATATGAGCTTAGGCTTAATTTTGAGAAGTGTGTCTTTGACATCAAAACTAGTAAGATGATTGGCTTTGTAGTATCTGAAGCAAGCATATGTGTTGATCCTAATAAGGTTAAGGCCATATCCAAGTTGGTAGCACCAAATAACCTTAAGGTATTTTAGGGACTGCAAGGTAGATTACAATTTATCCATATATTTATCACTAGGCTTATGGATAAGTTACAACCCATGCAAAACTTGTTTAAGAAAGGAGTTCACTATGAGTGGATGGCTCAATGCCAAGAAGCCTTTGAAAACATTAAGCAAGAGTTGATACAACTATGTATAGTTTATCCACTATAATAAGAAAAACCCTTTTACATCTACCTTATTATCTCTGACACATTTATTACCTTCCTACTCTATTAGAAGTGAGATGATGAAGTAGAGTTACCCATATACTATCTGAGCCATGCATTAGTTGCCCATCAGACCTAATACATTGAAGTGGAGAAGTGGCTTTTTTTTATCTCTAGTCTTTTCACTAAAGAAGTGATGGCACTACCTCCTTAGGAGTCAGGTCAACATCATTTGCAAAGACAACATGCTTAGGGCCATCACTACCAATTATCTATGAAGGTAGTTATATAGCCCATTGGAAAATCATAATAGCCAAGTTTAATCTTCATTACATCTCTCAACCTTAGTGAAAGGTCAAGCTATAGCCACACAACTCACTATTTTACAAGTAGAAGACCATGCAACCATAGACCCTGAATTCTAGGATGAGCATGTTAACATTGTTAATAATGTACCTAAGGACTATGAGATGGTTATGCACTTTGATGAAGCTTTCATAGTCCATTGGGCCAGTGCTAATTCCATCATAACATTTCCATCTAGTGAAATCCAATCCTTCACTTACTATTTTGAATTTTCATGTACCAACAATGTAGCAGAGTATGAAGGATTGATCAAGAAAATGATGGTAGCACATGACCTAGGAATCAAATTCCTAATGATCAAATATGATTCAAAACTTTTTGTTAACCAAGTAACTGAGGTTTATGCATGTAAAGCTCAACATCTACAACCTTATTATGACCTAGAATATGCACTGATATAACAATTCATAGATATTGATATCCAACATGTACCCTGAACTAAGAACATGCTAGCTAATGCCATTGCAACCGTAGCTCTTAGTTTTATGCTTGATGTGTTTAGTAAGTTACCTTCCTTAAACATGGACTATGCTATTCCCATCATGTAAAACATTGAGGATAACATTGTAGCCTCTATCAGTACTACCCCTCAAAGGGAATGGTATGATAATATCAAGTTTTACCTTATGCATGGAGAATCTCCATAGCGACTAACAACTTCTCAAAGGGAAGACATATGTAAATGGTCAAAACAGTATATCATCATAGGTGATAATACATTATGTTGACAATCTTACAATAGTTTATTATTAGTATGTTTGGGTAAAACTAAAGCTCACATAGTCCTTGAGAAAGTTCATGAGGGCATATGTCAAGGACATATAGGACCTAGAGCCATGGCCACTAAGATTAGGAAACTAGGCTATTATTGGCCCTATATGAAAAAGAAAACAATATTTTGTAGAAGGTTAAAACTTGTGACACTTATTACTAGCATAGTAACCTAATACATGTTCCACCAATTGAGTTACATACAACTTAGATAACATGGTCATTTCAATCATGGGGGCTAGATATCATTGGACCTATAATGCCTAAGTCTTCCACAGGGCATAGCTTTATCATCACTGCAATTGAATATTTCACAAAGTGGGTTTAAGCTATTTTCCTAAGGAAGAAAATGTGGACCTTTTGGTTTTGGTATGTCAAAATGTTAAGAAAATTGGAAGAGAAGGTTGTTTGGATGTCTTTGTGATTGTTGTGCTTGTAGGATAATAACTTGAATTGGGCAAGTCTATGGATAAGGAATGATGAACTCAAAGAATGAAGAAATTGGACAAAGATGTTTTCAAGAAATAGAAGACAACTTGGCAAGATTGAAGGCTTCATAGACAAAGATGTCTTTGAGAAACAAAAAACGTCCTTCTTTAGGGAAAGATGTATTCATCCTAGAAAGACATATTTAGAAAATGTAGACCAAGTTTAGAAAGATGTCTTCCATTAGACAAAGAAATCTTCCAAGAATGGAGATTTTAGAAAGATTTCTTTTACTAAACAAAGATGTCTTTCTAGAATTGAAGGAAAATTTAGAGAGATGTCTCAAGCATGAAGAAGACATATCCCATGACCGTTGGCAAGTCATTGCACAAGTTCTGAGATGGATTTAGAAACATGGTAGCTATAAGAAGACTTGATTTGTAGTGGGAAATGTGGAAGATTATTTATAAACATTATACAATCATTTTGTAATCATTTGTATTCTTTGTTGTTCCTCATTGTGTTATCATTTTTGCATTGTAAAGTGTGTTGTACTTAAACATACAAGGATTAGAAAACTGAGTTGCATTTATCCCTTGTAATTTTTCTCCCTTGTTTCCCTATAGGGTTGATGTACTTCTTGTGGGAAGACATCTTGCTTGAGCTTGTTGGAATCCTATGGTATTGAGTTGTTGGTGCTCTAGTACAACACTTCGATGTGGAGCTCAAGATTTTAAAGGTTGTGGAAGCATGGAAACCACATTTCCAAACTTGATGGAACCTTACGGGGTTGAGTGATTGGTGCAATGGTACAACACTCTAGAGTAGGGCTTGAAGACTATACAAGGTGTGGATGCTTCAATCATATTTGAGAGCAACAAACTCTAGAGGTGTGCTTGCGATCTACCCTCCACGTGTGGAGTACCCAAGTTGGGAAACCATGTTAAAATCAATGTGTGTGCTTTGTATCTTTAAGCTTTAATTTGAGAAATTTATTCATTCCTCCTTATAAGTTTAATGATCCACAAGTGATATTGGAGCTTGGTACTCTTTCTTTTCATCATTAACTTCAAGAGTGAACAATGGAAGGGAAAGCCACCCATGTTTGATGGATTGAACTTTGTCTATTGGAAAGCTAGGATGCAAGGATTCTTTGAATTCTAGAAGGCTATGCTCCACTTGTCTATGGCACCACCAGCATCATCATACCCCACAATAAATGGTCTCAAGAAGAAAAGGATAAGTTCATGTTTTAATTAAAAAGAAAAAATTTGTATATATTGTGCATTGAATAAATCTAAATTTAACAAGGTAGTAGGATGTAAAATGGCCAAGGAAATTTGGAAAATTTTTGAAGCTACTTATGAAGGAACCTCTATTGTTAAGCAATCAAAATTATTAGTTTTACAAAGTGAATATGATAAACTTAAAATGAGAGAAGGTGAGAAAATAAATGATTATTTTTCTAGAGATAATGATCTTGTAGAAATTAGAGGAATAGGAAAGGATCTGCCAAAAAGCGATGTAATTATCAAAATGATCAAAACTTTGCAACCAAAATTTAGGCCAAAATTCACAACCCTGGAGGAAATAAGAGATTTCTCAACTTTGAAATTTGAGGAACTTCAAAGCACTATTATCACCTATGAAATGAATCTCATAAGTGAAGGAGCTATTCAAGAAAGATCCATTATCTTGAAAAATGGCTGAAAATAAAAGGAGCTACATGAGAATGATGAGAAAAATGAAGATGAAATTGCCTTTCTTACTATAAAGCTACAACAACTAATCACTAGAAGAAATAAAGGAACACATCAGCAAAAATTTAATCAGCCTAAAGGTAGAGAAAGAGGTAAAAGAATTTTAAATTCTAATATAGATGTCTCTTTTGTAGAATGTTGGATGTGTGGTGGAAGATGCCATATGGCCCCCAAATGTCCTAGTAGCTTCAAGATGAATTTCAAGAAAAAATCCATTGAAGAAGGTAAGAAAACCAACTTCTATACGAGTTGGGATGATGGGGAGAAAAGTCAAGAAGAAGTAGAGGAAGATGCTAAAAATTCTCATCTCATCTGCATGGACCTTACTGATGGTAATGTTGGCGATCGTTTGGGACGTGACCATCAACGAGTGTCCTCAAACAAGATTTAGGTGCTTGCTGGTCTCTGGCAACACCAAGGCCCAGATACCTCCAAATAAACTTAGTAGTTAATGTGAGTATGTTTTTGTGCTATTGCGGCATGCAGTTGTGAAAAAATGAAACGATTGCATTGTGTGTAAACTACAAATGACTTATCTTAAAGAGATTCAGCCAACTTTGCCAAGTACTGTGAGTTTTTTAGAGTTCCTATTTAGTTTAATTTCCTAGTCTATGCGGTCCTTATAATACCCACTTGTAACAAATAAAATTTTGCAAAAACATTTTGAAACACCGTGAAAAATCGCGAGTCGGCCTCAGGCAAAGATTCGCAGTTCAGGCAAGGGCACATGTCAGAATTCCAGAAGGAAGAATAAGACAGAGCAGCATCAAGGGGCGCATAGCATCGAGTCCTCGACTTCTTGTGCAGATTCCTAATCTTTCTATGCTTTTTCTATTTACACTATATCACGCAACGAAGCGTAATGGTGCTTAGCATGATTTTGCTTAGACACAGTCCGGCATCAGAAGGATAGTTGCTTCGGCATAAGGAGAAGCTTAAGCAGCATGATATGCGATTTCTTGTGTATTTTACTAAGTCTTTTGTTCAAGGACAGGTTTATGCTTAGTTATGCACGACAGTGTAATAAGCTCCAGAACAATCAAAGGCAAAGTCTAAGAAAGTGTGATTGCTCAGCATACGCTCATCATGCAATGTAGCGTATCGCAGCGTATTGCGTCGCCAAACTAGACATTGTTTATGCTTCACTACGCGCGGCTGCGTAAGCGAGCGTAAAATAGGTTGAATCCATTTTTTCCATGTTATGTTATGCTCGTGCATGCAACGCAGCATGAATGAGTGTAATATAACCCAAAGACAGTTGAGACATGCCTGACGTGCACCTCTTCTTCACACGCACAATACGCGAACGAGCGTATTGTGCGTAGTCATGAAGTTTGATGCAAAAATGGTCAAACCAATAGTGCCCGAAACACTTGGGACACACGTCATCAGGGTTGCACCTTTTCCACAGAGCATCGCAGCCTATAAATACCCCAGTTGACAAAGATACAGAGGTTGGAAAATCAGAGAAGCAAAGGCATTTTTCTGAGCACTGGAGCACTTATCACTTTTGAGCAGAGATACAGAGAGCAGCGCCTTGACAATTGTTGATAGCATCACCTTATGGTAGAAACAGAGCATGGTTCACTTTGAGCACCGGCGATAGGAGCAATCGTTCTGCTGGGGAAGACTCTATTGGTCAGAAACAGTTGATCGGTAGACGTCAAAGCTTGACCTTCCTTGCATCGCAGCTTTAGCCCACGAGGTAGATCGGACTTCTGTTTGGACAGTTTTCTTGTTGCTTTGTGCTTGCTTTATATCCAGTAATTGGGGTCTCCCTAGTGTAATGAGATATACAAAATATACATTTTTCAAGTCAAAGCGTAGATCTTGAAGCTACGTGTTTCTCTTATGTCAGCCTCCTCTTATCGCGTTTAGCATTATCATCGTTGCAATTCATCTACATCGTTTTCTCCTCGTTTTTGCGATCCCTCGAATCAGATCGTTTCACGAGATACTCATCGGTTTACTGATTAGTAAGTCCCTGTCTAATCGATAAGACCGTTCAGGGCACCGTGGATTCGTTTTTCCAGCATAGCCCTCGCATGGATCTGTGGTTAAAACTGTGTACACGGAATTTGGTCGGTATTTTCCAGCTGCCGACGTTTTCCGTCGTTACAGTTTTCTGGCGCTAGAAGGAGGGCCGTTTTGGCTCCGATCCGAATATTTCGGGTAGCCCTATTAGCGATCCATACCCTAAACCGTAGGCGTAATACCTCTAAGGAAGTTTATGGTGAATCGTGTGGTGTAGATCGGTTGCAAGGACGATTTCTTTGAAATCCTACAGGGTAGAAAGCCTGTTTGTGCTTTTTGTTGCCAGCCATCTTTTTTTTAGATCCGATTACCAGTTACTCTCAATCTCATTAATCAATGGATTCCTTTTACACAAACACAACCGCCATGGTCCCTACTGATTTGGGTGCCGCATCTGTGAACCGTCTCGAGGTCACCAGGCCAGCTCCTGGTGCAACAGGATCTTAGGGGCCATTGCGCCGGTCATTAAGGCTTCAGGGAAAAGAGCCTATTTTCATGGTCATAACCCCTGAAGAATATAACTTTATATGTGTTAAGATCCAAGCGAAGCTGGCTCTTAGCTGAGCTGAAGTTGAAGCAAAACGAAACTTTGAGGTGCTCCACCGAGGGGGCTATGATTTTAA
Source organism: Gnetum montanum (assembly GCA_015680685.1). Taxonomy (NCBI): domain Eukaryota; kingdom Viridiplantae; phylum Streptophyta; class Gnetopsida; order Gnetales; family Gnetaceae; genus Gnetum; species Gnetum montanum. The sequence continues at coordinate 923,924 of MNCI01018080.1, forward strand.
GCCAACAGCTTACAACATAATTCCCTTGACCGAACACCAACACGAACTTATAACACACTTGGTCATGGCCAAAAGCCAGGCTTCACGGGCTACTTTGGAGCCCCAGCATGGGGAAGAGGAAGAGGACGAATTTGCGGCCTAGTCGGAACATTTGTTCCATACTCTGACCCCCCACACGTATGTAAATCCTTTGTTTCCTTTTAACAGAGAGGCTGCCCCTCTTGACCCAGCCATGACCGCGCAGATGCACATTCCTGTCCTTCCGCAAGCCACCATGCAGCCGTCTGGGCTGCAAGTACAAATGCCTCTCAATAACGTGGGGGCGGTTCCGTTACCGCGGGTACTTAGCATTCCAGCGGTGGTCCCGGTGACCACCGCGCCCCATTTCATCCCTCAGATACAATCTTACACTGTATCAACAACTCACCCAACACAAATGTTTCCGCCCCCTCCAACTCAACAAATCGCCACAGCTGTTCAGCCCCAAGCANTGCCCCCTCCAACTCAACAAATCGCCACAGCTGTTCAGCCCCAAGCATACATCCAACAGCCTGCAGTTGTTTCGTGGGCCAACCCTGCAGTGCAACACAACCGGTCTACGCTGTATGGTGCACAAACCTCTGTTGCACCTGCAACACAGGTCCCACAGGGGGTCCCGTAGTATATCTATCCTCATCCTGCGTAGCAGGCAGTGGCTAACCCCTCATTGTAAACCAGTAGGTGGTGGTCTTCACAGGCCCCTCCGCCTGCAAGGATCCCCGTCCCACAAGCAGCTAGCCAGCCTCTCCTGGCATTTCCGTTCCCTGGCGCCGCCCTCCCAGTCCAACCTCCTGTGCCTTCTGCACAGGCACCCCCATCAACGGGTCTGGACCAAGCCTTCCAGCTCATACAGACCCTCACTGAGGAGGTCCGATGCCTCAAAGTCGCTAGATCTGATACTATTCAGATCATGGACTTTTATCAGGATGATCCGATTAGCCCAGCGGTTCCCACACTGTCACTGCCGCCAGGGATGTCCCTCCCTCATTTAACCAAGTACAATGGGGAGGGGGATCCCAACGCTCACTTAGTCACCTTTCGATCTGAATCCTTGTTGCTACAACAGTGGCCACATACAATTATCAGAGTCTTTGCAATGTCATTAACAGGGAAAGCATTGGACTGGTACTGAGCCCTCCCACGCTCTTCCATCTCAACCTTTGAAGAATTGATGACCCAATTTGTGACCCGCTTCAAATACAATATGAAGCCGAAAGTCACACTGGATCAGCTAATGGGGGTGAAACAAGACCCGCTCGAGCCCATCCAAAAGTTTATACAGCGATGGAACGCTACTTTGAATGAGATCCGCGAGCCAATCGCGGACTCACATATGCTAGTGATATTCAAAGGAGTGGTCAATGACTTTATTAAGTTAAAGTTGTATTACCTTTCTCCTAACACTTTATATTAGGCCTTCGCTCAAGTTAGAAGCATCCAAGATGCTACGGAGGCCAGCAAAGACCCGGCGTATGTCGCTTACCGGAATGCACACAACAAGGCCAAAGACAAGGGTAAGGCGGCAACAACGACAGTAGCTGCACTGACTGAAGGTGCAAAGAACAAGAATAAGAAGGCACCCACAATAGCGCCTGAGGCCACGGCTGGTGCCGACACCAGCCAAGACGCAACTTCCCCTGAAGGCCCCTCCCAGCCAAAGCCAAATTTTGAGCGTAAAGATCGTTCAAAATATGCGGCTTTGCCTATGAAACATTCCAAACTGTTGAAACAACTGTTAGCGGCAGGGCACATTCAACCTAAGAAGGTGTCTGAGGAAGCTCTGAAGCGTCAAAGACATCACTGTGAATTGCTGAAGAACCCTTCTTTAGCCTTACCTAATGAACCAGCAGTTCCAAGATCTTTTAGGCTGGATCGTTTCTGTGACTACCATCACCTGTGTGGTCACGATACAGATTACTGCTAGGTGTTAAAGGATGACATTCAACGCATGATCGATGAAGGTCATCTAAAATTAGATAGCAGTAACCCGACGCGTACAGAAAACCAAACACTGCATGTATATAAGGACCCGTTGAACGCAAACAACAATCCTTATACAATCACTGTGGTGAGTACGGACGGTGAGCGTAAGGGACCGCCAAAACAGCCTTTTGTTTTACTTGTACCCACCAGCTCACCTAGGGGGCCAATCATTTCATCAGTAGCCAGTGATGTCTCGAGGCTGCCCTTCATTATACGGGCACCTTCTCACATAAACCCTTAGTCACGTAACAACGCCCAAGCCGCGGCTTCATCTACGCCCATGCCAAGAGCGCCCTTCATTATCAGGGCGCCAAAACCACAGGCTGCTCCTCTCACGCAGGGGTAGACCTCTAGCCAGAATAACCAACCATCGCCTCCCAAGCGAAAGGGAGAGGACACCTCAGTTAATGCAACAAAGGATCATTTTACGCTTGACTTCCCTAAGCCTAGGCCCTTGGCCTCTTCACCCTTGTCTATGCCTCAGAAGCAAGATAAACGCACAGAAACGCAGTCGCCTCCTCTTGGCAAGGAAAAGAGTAGCCCTTCAGCCAACATTGTCCCACCTCGAGAGATCCGTCTCTTGGGACGAATGGAAGAGGACAAGGGATGCAAGCAACCCAGCCGAGAGAAGGACCTCCTTGATGCATTTATGCAAGTTAGACAGCCTCTCAAACAAAAGAACACAACGCTGAGCCTGTACGACTTGCTTATGACATCTCATGAACACCGTGGGGCCATGGTACGCATGCTGACATCCATATCAGTGGATGCCAGTTTACCAGCGGAGGAGGAAGCGATACATGCTGTCATGCTCCCTCCTGATGCTGAGCAACCTACGCCTTCCTCCCTGACCTTCCACGACGGGTCCATCAAAGACGATCCCAAGAAAGGTCAGGTCACAAATGAATCTATGTTTATCACTATCCGGGTCGGTCAATACCGGATCCGGCAAGTGCACGTGGACGATGGCGCAGCTACCAACGTCATTCCCTATTCCATCGTGGATAGGTTGGGTCTGGTCGACCAGATCACGCCCACGACAACGGCCTGCGTAAAATCGTTCAACGGGGCACGGGTTCAAGTTAAGGGGATGGTGCGCATTGAGTTTGTGATGGGAGATCAATTCCCAACAGAGGCCACTTTCTTAGTCATCGAGGAGATGCCAGGGTTCAACCTGATCTTGGGGAGGTCGTGGTTAGCTCAGTTGAGGGCAGTTTCATCACCGATACACCAGGAGATACACCTTCCCTATGTCGGAGGGGAGGTTGTGATACGCGGTGACAAAATCACCCCTAGGACCGTCAATAACATTGAAGAAGAACAGGGTTCAGAGATAGAAACAACCAATGATCAAACCTGTCTCCAAGCCCCTCAACAAGCTGACAGAAACGATGACGGTCTAACTTGGGCCGACCTGCCATTTCCGGATGACAGCGTAGAGGAGCCAAACCATAAGTCTCCTCGCCCTTACGCAATGCTTAACATAAAGGCCATCAAGAGACAATTGCGTATCAATGGTTGAACGATGGTCCTTGCGTGCATTATCATGTCTTAGTGAGTTATCATGGTTTCGACTTAGGAATTTTGCTTCATGCATTTTTACCTTACTTTTGTTTTCGGTTTTACGCTGGTCATTTATCTTCACGCTGTTGTCTTTTTCATACACATGATACTCACGTGGCCTAATCAAGTTAGCATAATTACGCAAAACACTACACCAGTATCATTTACGCTTCCTGTATTGCACCATGGCCCATAACGGCCTTAAACTAGTAACGCAGATTTGTACGCCGTTATCATTTACGCTTGCTGTATTACGCTACGGCCCGCAACGGCCTTAAACTAGTTTCATAGAATGGTATACCATGACTCTTTACGCTTGATTACGCATCCGGCCTGCAATGGCCCTAAACTAGTCTCTAGTTTTCGCAGGATCATGTAACGGCCCGTGATGGCCTTAAACTAGCAATTACACTCTATCATTATCACTTAGGTGAAATTTTCAACAATTACGCTCACACTCTACAAGAAAAAAGCAAGAAAGAATAAAAACTGTGTAACTGACATTTAACGCATCCACCAAGTTTTATAACACGTCTTTTCAGTCATGCGGAAAATGATATGCCACTCAACATCGATAAAACTACGCATAAATTATAATTACGCATTTCCTCTACTACCACTATCACCGGTATCTCTTAAGTCCGGATCCAACGCTAATGGATCATCCTCCAATGGGCCGTCGTTTCTAGGAATGATTCTTTTATGAAGAATGTCCTCTTTGTGAGGTCCTCATTCCGGCGCTAGCTCCATGGAAGGACGCTCTTCATCGTTGCATTCTTCTATCTCCTCTTCTGCCTCTTCTTCCGCTTCTTCCTCTGCTTCTTCTTCTGCTTCCGCCACTCCCTCTGCTAACTCCTCCGCTTGTTCGTTTTCCCTATCCTCGGCTGGTACCTGAACACAGTAAGCACATTAGCTACACAAGACTTAACATCATAATTAGAAACGCAAACTAAGTCGCGCGTAAACTTACTTGCGACGGCCCTACTTTCGCAGCAAAGGAAAGCTTGTCCAGGCCAGCCCATAGGTGCTTCATAATCTCTTCCTCCGTTAGATCTGGCCATACATCCTCTCCCAAAGTAGCTCCAGCCTTCACTTTCTCTTTCTCCACGCTGCTCCAGCGGGGTGGGTCCAGGAAGAAAGTAGGGATTGAAGCCTGACCCCCAGGGAAAGTCATCACCCTTTTAGGGGATGCACTTACAGTCACCTGCTCCTCAAACTTCTTAAAGGCATCAGAAGCTCTGATAACGTCCTGTAAGACCTCCAAGGACCGAGCTCTGACGGCAAGATCGCGGTAGAGTTTTTGATAAGCAATGCTTTTCTGCTTGTACAAGTGCTTGTGGTCCTTCTCCTTCTGCCCCCATTCTTGCACACTTGTACAATAATCCCTCCAGTCCTGGCTTTTTTGGGCTAGGAGTTCTATCTACATTTGCTGTTCGACTAATGCGCGGCTGGTCTATACGCTGTTTTTGATGGCTGTCTAATATTGGGAGTAATCAACAACAGCGGTACGCCAGTCTTCATCCCCTGTCGCTCGCGCCTGTAGGAAGTCGCACCGTGATTTTAAGTCTCTGACCTCTTTGGTTAGAGACTCAACCCTCTGCTCTGACTTCTGCAATCTTTTCCATAGATTTTCATTTATGCCCCTACTCTCCTATAAGGAGCGTGTCGAGCGTAACGCACATTTACGCATTTCCTCATAAATGTGACGTGGCACAGCTGCTTCATTGGATGGTGGCTCCACTATGTCCAAATCAATGGGCTCAGTGGGATCCCATCGGAGGCGAGCTCCTAACAGAAAAAATCATCAGAGTTGGTGACACATTACCATTATGTAATATCACAAACTGACTACAACCATAATGTACCCGCTCCAGGTTCGACGCGCTCCAAGCTCTCGATCATGTCACTGACAACGCCTTCCATGAAGGCAAATTTGTTAGGGAAGTCTCTCCATGTTCTACTCACAGCCGCAGACGTGGACACACCCTCTTCGCTTGTAGCATAATCCAGTTAGAAAATTCATCTATCAATAAAATTCTGCAAAATCGCTAACACATTCATTACCTCTACCGGTGACAGTGGCAACTTCGCCAACATCTTCCGTATCCCTTTCCCTTTCACGCACTTGAGTCCGTGCGTCGTTGGTCCCAGTGGTCGGGGCCTCTTCATGTACCCAGTCCTGTGCCCAGCTCCCGCTAGTAGCCAGGACCTCCTCACGCATTAGAGCTTGTGCATGGCTCCTGCCAGCAGTTGAGGCTTCCTCACACACCAGAGCCTATGCATGGCTCACGTTAACAGCTGGGGCCTCTTCTTCCAAAATTGAGGCCCCCTCTCCACGACGTAACGCTACTGCCCCTGTCTTCGGGGTCAGTTCCTCTATAATTTTTATTAGCCATATCACAGCACCTTAGTATATCATTGCATAATACACTTGAACAAACATTGCGTAATATAATCCCTTCACACTTACTAGGCGGAGGCTTACTCCGCTGAACCTTGATCGCCACAGTTCGGCCTGCGTCATTCTCAAGGGGCTCGGCTATACAGAGCCTTTTACGCTGAGCTGTAGGTTCTACGATTTCTTCCGCCACACGCTTCCCTCGTGAGGCGTCGCCAGTGTAGGTAGGCATTATCCTGCCTACGCTGTCGAGACCTTGCACTTGGGGTGCCGCCAAACCCTTAGTCGTTATAAACAACGATTCCCCGATCCCTTCTGATGGATCCTGCCCACGGGTAGTGCTGAGGATGTGGGCAATCCAAGGTCTAGACAGCTGGTCTCAGTCTTGTTGCACCCAGACCCCATTCTTTTGGATGACCAGAAACTCAGCAAACCGCCGGAGGTAAGCTATGAAGAACGCGTACTGCACGTTGAAACGGGACTCAAGCTTCTTGCGAAGCTTGAGCATCTCATTACGCAGTCCCTTGGCAAAATAGCTTGCCCAATTGAACTGGGTCCCCTGCTCCAGAACCTCTAGCATAATACGGGTCTATTCTATAGAAAAGAACTTCCCCTGCGAGAGAGTTTTGGGGAAGGTCCGGGCCCGGAAAAGGGGATAAAGTGTCTTGGCAGCGCCCATCTCGAATTTTTCGCAGGGAAACTCTTTAGTCTCCTTCGGGATCCTTACCCACTCCTTCAGCCAATTCTAGAAGGCAACGCTCCTCTTCACCTTCTCACTTACGGGAGGACCGTCTGAGGGGGTGCCAAAGAGGTCCGCGAAGAGCTGAGCGTCGATGCTAAAGCTTACGCGCACGTTGTGTACGTGTGTGCAGAAACACTCCACCTTTTCGTTGAAGCAGTTGACCAGGGTTAGCATTTCACTGGCGGGGACATCAGGAGTCATAGCCAAAAATAGGTGCATTAGCCCTGCTGCTTGGATCTTACTGGTCACTGCGACTAGGGCCGTCGAGTGGCTGAGCCAGCGCTGTGTGTCCTTGATGTCACCGTAGCGGAAGAGGACAGCGTTTGCCTCGCGGCTGAAAATCGTAAGGGTAATCTCCCGAGATTCCCTAACTGCACAACGTGAAGCACAAATTAACCAAAGCTCTATTAAGCAATGTCTACAATTTACAACTATATTACGCAATAGCCAATTGTACAACAGCCTTACCGGGGCCAAATGGCAAGGGAAATGATGGGAGTTCCCTCTGCACGTCCTCGACGGCAAGGGGCAGATCCAAGGTCCAGTCATCGTGTAGCCACCCGAGTCGTTGGTAATTCTCAAAAGCCCTAGCATAACGGGTGGGGTACTCACACATGTCAAATCCGATCTGCTCTATAACACCAGCGCGCACGTTGCTAGTTGCGGTAAACGCCTTTATCGTTGTTTCGGCCCATGATAACACATCCCCATCTCCAACTAACCTATTGTCCTGAATAAAGAACCTGTACCATACAACATAGGCTCATTTCACATTTTGCACATGGGCTTCTCTTATATTTCACATCGAAAATAGACATAAAACAAAATAGAAACATAGACAGTTAACAAAATTCGCTTACCCGCTTGCGTAGTACACCGTGCCTTGGGGGTTCTGGAAACAGGTCGAGACATGGCGAGCCATGAACAACGTGTTATATGCATAATAACAGCTGAATCGAGCCATTTCCCAGATCCAGTTTAAGCTCCTTAAGCCCCGGGCGCTAAGCTCTTGGTCTTCGGGACGACCTGTATTGATGGCCCCGTCTATCAAAAAGGCCAGAATCCCTTGCAAAGAACCCGCTAGTAGGTGCTCTAACAGGGCACTGGCGATGTCATCAGACAAATCAANATGGGGGTTTTGTGTTGTATAAACCCCATCGTCCCCAATGTCCCTCCCCTGCACATGCGGTTGCAAGGAAAGGCAATATGGTTTCGACAGGGTGCACTGGAGTTTCTACAGTTCTTGCTACACAACTTCAGCGTCATCGTGTGGTTTGATTTGTCTGATGACATCGCCAGTGCCCTGTTAGAGCACCTACTAGCGGGTTCTTTGCAAGGGATTCTGGCCTTTTTGATAGACGGGGCCATCAATACAGGTCGTCCCGAAGACCAAGAGCTTNACCGAGGTCCGTAATTTTGAAATTCACATTCACACAAACAACACCACGAAAAATAAACATAAAAAAATAAACATAAGCACACGAAGAACGACCTACCGGTTCAAAGGCGTAGGGTCACGAACATCAACTAGCGCCTGTGAAACGCGATTCAGGTTTTCTTATACTTCATCGATTTGAGCCAGTTTTGCGTTCTTCCTCTTGACTTTTGGCGCCATGGCAGCAGCTTCAGAAATTTTCACCGTCTAACATTTGCAAATCTTCGCAAAGCCACGCTCTAATCTTCTGCTCTTCCTTCTCTCGATCAGAAACAGTTATGACTTCAAATTCGCAAACAGCCTATCCTCATCATAAAACCACTTACTTATATGCGAGGATCACCGACTTGATATTCGATTTCAGCGGGACTTTCCTAAACTGGAACTTGAAATTCAAGATATTAATGCGGCCGATATCGCACGTGCCACTGTCCAAAATGACGTTAAACTACCATATCTTATCGCCTCATAATCGAGTTACATTGATTACAGCTTGTCTATAATATTCAAAATTCAGTTAGCCTTCCACATTCGGCGACATCACGTCACTTGTCTCCTAATCATTTACGCACTTGGCGTTTTTGCAGGGTGGACAGCAAATGGATGCAACGGTTTCAACACCCCTAACTTTGACGGGCCTATACGGGAAGGTAATTAGGCAGTTTGACTCCGTGCTAGTAGACGTTAACCCCCCTTTAGAAGGTGTAACTATAGCTGTGTTGGAGACATCCCCAGAATGGCCAGAACAGTCGACGCGCATGCTAGACCTGGAGGCTGGGGACATAACCGAAGACCCCCTCAGTGAGGTTCCTATAGTTACGCATAAGAGTAAATCTGAAATGCTTAAAGTCAGCTCTTTGTTAGAACAAAAAACACACGATGTTATAAAATAGGTCCTGCAAGACAACATTGTTGTCTTTGCATGGTCATACGAGGATATGCCTGGACTAGATCCCAGGTTAATCCAGCATAACATTATCCTAGACCCACAGGTTAAAGCAGTGAGGCAAAAGGCACGCAAAATCAAGCCAGAGATCGTGCTAGCTGTGTGTAATGAAATCACCAAACTGTATCAGGCTGGTTTCATCCACGTAGTCGATTACTCGGATTGGGTGTCTAACATTGTAGTTGTCCCAAAGAAGACTGGAAGTATACGCATCTGCATAGACTTCCGATATTTGAATAAGGCCACAATCAAGGATAACTTCCCGTTGCCGAGTATCAACCAGCTAGTGGATACAATAGCTGGGCATGCGCTTCTGTCCTTCATGGATGGCTTTTTAGGCTATAACCAAATTCGCATTAACCCAGAACATCAATTGACCACGACATTCATGACGCCTTGGGGCACCTTTTGCTACACTATGATGGCTTTCGATCTGAAGAACGCTGGAGCGACGTATCAACGGGCCATGACATACATCTTCAGCGATTACCTCCTAGGAAGGCTGAATGATTACGTAGATGACATAGTTGTTAAGTCTTTGAAGTCTGAGGATCATTCAGGGGACCTGGAGTTAGTCCTTAAAAGATGCTCCAAATACGAGCTCCAGCTTAACCCAAAGAAGTGCGTATTCAAAGTCAAACCAGACGCATGCTAGGGTTTGTGGTGTTGAAAACCGGCATACGAGTTGACCTTGATAAGGTCAAAGCCATTATCGAGTTAACGCCTCCTACAGGCCTCAAACAATTACGCGGGTTACAGGGACGCTTACAGTTCATACGCCGGTTCATTTTGAGGTTAACTGACAAGTTACACCCTATGCAACACTTGCTGAAAAAGGGGGTTAATTTCGAATGGACCGACGATTGCCAGCGTGCGTTTGACAACTTAAAAAAGAACTGCAACATTTGTCGATGGTTTTCCCACCACAAAGGGATTTGCCATTTTACATTTACCTCGCAACTTCGGACGTAGCGTTAGCCGCATTACTGTGTCAAAGGAGGGATGATGGGTCGGAAGTGCCCATCTACTACTTAAGTCATGCTTTATGTGCGTACGAAACGAGGTACAATGATGTCGAGCGTAGTTGCCTAGCATTAGTTTTTACGCTTAAGAAATGTAGGCATTATCTTTTCCGTAGCCAAGTCAACGTCATCTATAAAAATAACATTCTTAGAGCCATTACGCATAGCTTATACGAGAGTAGTAAAATAGCTCGCTAGAAGGCTGTCACGGCAGAATTCGATCTGCACTATATTGGCCAATCATCTATGAAAGGCCAAGCGATAGCTGACCAGTTAATAACTTCACCGATTAACAATCAAGCGACTATAGAGCCAGAGTTCCCTGACGAACATGTACATAGTTTAAGCCCTGTCTTGACAGGCCCCGAAGCAACGTTGTATTTTGACGGAGCTTCAACCGCTAGAGGTGGCAGTGTTGCCACTGTTATCACACTATCACCTGAGGATGTGCATCTACACGCTTATCGCTTGACCTTCCCCTGTACGAACAATGTGGCAGAGTACAAGGGGCTCCTCAGGGGATTACTAACTGCCAGTGAACTCAATGTTCAACACCTGGCGATTAGGGGCGATTCGATGCTTGTCATAAATCAGATCATAGGAGTCTACGCCTACAAGGCTGTACATTTGCAGCCCTACTACGATACGGCTAAAGATCTTCTAAAACGATTCGTGACCATCGATGCCCAGCACGTGCCATGCATAGATAACACACTGGTCGACGCACTGGCAACACTGGCTTTAAACGTGCCTGCACATCTTTTCGACACCTCTCCTGCATTGATAACAGACGGCGCAGATCCTATCATTCAGACGGCGCAAATCTCCTCCCTTCTCGAAGGAAGGACATCTGAATGGTACAACGACATTAAAACTTACCTTTTGCACGGCGAATTACTGTTCGAATTACTGTCCGAATTAACACGCGCACAGAAAGATGCGATACGCAAGCGGGCTAGGCAATACGTCATCATCGGAGACAACACTCTTTGTAGACGCTCCTTTGATGGCGTGTTGCTTACTTGCGTTGACAAAGACCAAGCGCAGCACATAGTCGGCGAAGTTCATGAGGGATTGTGTGGTGGCCACGTAGCACCATGGGCTATGGCCCTAAAAATCCGTCACTTAGGATACTACTGGCCGCGCATGGAAAAGGATTGCTTGACAAAGGTTAAAAATTGTGACATGTGTCAGCGTCACGCTAACCTCATACACGTGTCACCCACAGAATTACATACAACGCAGATAGCATGGCCATTTCAGCGATGGGGACTAGACATTGTAGGCCCCATCACGCCGAAATCTTCCGCAAGTCATAGCTTCATCATTATCGCTACTGAGTATTTTACAAAGTGGGTAGAGGCTATTCCCCTGCGGAAGATCACATCTCAGTAGATTTACCATTTTATCCTAGATAATATAGTGACCAGATTTGGTCTCCCAATGACTATCGTGATCGAAAATGGGCCACAGTTTAGTAGCACGGAAACCAAATCCTTCTGTGATAACCTGGGAATTAGACAATCTTTTTCCTCCCCTTATTACCCGTAAGCAAATGGTCAAGCTGAAGTGACGAACAAAGTGATCATCAATCTGCTCAAGAAAATGCTCGATGGCAACAAAAGGCAGTGGCACGAACAGATCCTCTATGTGCTATGGGTGTATCGTACTACCTATAGGACGGCTACGGGTAGTACGCCCTATAGCCTGGTTTACGGGTCTAAAGCAGTGCTACCTCTCGAGTTGCAAATTCCTTCTCTGAGGATGGTCCTCTCCACAGTTATAAATGAGGCTCAACACACCGAGTCTTGAGACACAAGCTCTTGACACGATTGAAAGGTATCAAGACAAACAGAGACAGAAGCATCGTCACAACCTTCAACAGCGCCCGATCAAGAAAGGAGATATAGTCCTCAAGGCTGTGCGTGAACCAGTAGGCAAGTTCTCTGCAAACTGGGAAGGTCCTTTCTTGGTGGCCGACGTGTACAGCAACGGTGCATTCAATTTAGCAGACGTCAACGGCAATGAATTATCCAATCCTGTAAATCATATGTATTTGAAGCGGTATTACATTTAGCAGCATCCACGGTGTCAACAGCAAGTATGGCACCAAACATTTGCTATGACGTAAAATTGGCATTCCTTGCACGCATCCGCCATGACGCTAAACTGGCAATATCCGTCCGCTATGATGATAAACTGGCAAGTTGTAACCGTCCGCTACGATGTAAAACTAGCAATGTTGTACAGGTCCGCCAAGACGAAAAATTGGCATCTTTTGCATGCGTCCGCCACGACGCTAAACTGGAGCAAGTTAGTAGCCGTCTGCTGAGACGTAAAACTAGCACAGATCTGTCCCTGGGTCATGATGCGAAACTGACATCCATAGCACGGTCTACTGAGACCATAAATTAGACATGCCACCATCCGCTACGACGTAAAACTAGCACTTCTCGGGCTGCCCAGACTTTAAACTGGGACCATGGTCTACTGAGACTTAAAACCAGTAACGGCAGTATACCAGGACTTAAAACTGGGACTTACAGACTGCTGCCATGTAAATCAAGCGAGCGTGACCATCTCTGTACAGCTGCCCAACCAACGGGGTGGGATACTAGGACAGTCCCAGTGTCGCCACCCCACTGGCATCCTACTGATTCCTCGGATAAGCTGAGAGGCATCTTACTGATCCCTCGGAGATGCCGTCGCTGCACCCACTATAGTGGTGGTACCTCTGAGAGTTTAGTCTCGCCAGCTGGAGCCCCGATGAAATCTTCGTCGACAACGACCTCGGCGACCTCCGCCAATCATCGCCATCGGACGCCAGCTTTGCAAATTCATCTGGCTGGTTCCTTATACAACCAGTTAGCTACACTGTGTCTGATGTCTTTTGGCGAAGATATGCTGGGCCAATCATCAAGATTGACGGCTCCGCCGCATGCTTCGGCTCCTCCTCTACGGCCCAATCGCTCTATCTCGCATGAAACGGCGCTCGTTTCGACAACCTCGCCTCTTGTTCGCATGAGCAATGGTGTCCTCTGCTTTCTTTTGTGGTTGCAGGTTACTTGCCTTGGAGGATGTTGTTCAAAGGTGCGTCCATCTGAGTGGTGAAGTACAACAGTGTGTTGAAATGGCTGCTCAGGTTTGACCCAACCACTTAGATCTGCATGCCTATACCTCTCGCAATCCTACCCCTAGCTCTTATTTCCTTCATCCCCATCACCCGCTTCCCATACGCAAAAGCTACATACTCAAGTATCCATTTTCCGCGCTCACACTAGCAGAGATATCGCAGAAGTGATGCGCCATGCTCCTTTTGCAGGCATTCTTGCTATAATCAGTGACAGAGAGATCTCAGGCTGATGCGCTACGCTCGTCTGAAAGCATTCCTATTTTCCACCATGCCATTCTATCTCCCATTCCCTCCAGCTTTACTCTTCCATGTTGACAGGGCGATCCTTGAGTAGCCATGGATGGACGATGTTCTTGCTTCTACCAATCCAGTGTTTCATATTCTTTGTCGACATCTTTTGGGTAAGCCCTCCAACCGTCGACAAAGAGGGGCCATTGAAACACTGTGAAAAATCGCGAGTCGGCCTCAGGCAAAGATTCGCAGTTCAGGCAAGGGCACATGTCAGAATTCCAGAAGGAAGAATAAGACAGAGCAGCATCAAAGGGTGCATAGCATCGAGTCCTCGACTTCTTGTGTAGATTCCTAATCTTTCTATGCTTTTTCTGTTTACGCTATATCACGCAATGAAGCGTAATGGTGCTTAGTGTGATTTTGCTTAGACACAGTCCGGCATCAGAAGGATAGTTGCTTCGGCATAAGAAGAAGCTTAAGCAGCGTGATATGCGACTTCTTGTGTATTTTGCTAAGTCTTTTGTTCAAGGAAAGGTTTACGCTCTGTTACGCACGGCAGCGTAATAAGCTCCAGAACAATCAAAGGCAAAGTCTAAGAAAGTGTGATTGCTCATCATACGCTCATCACGCAACGTAGCGTATCGCAGCGTATTACGTCGCCAAACTAGACATTGTTTACACTTCACTACGCGCGGCTGCGTAAGCGAGCGTAAAACAGCTTGAATCCATTATTTCCATGTTATGTTACGCTCGTGCATGCAACGCAGTGTGAATGAGCATAATATAACCCAAAGACAGTTGAGACATGCCCGATGTGCACCTCTTCTTCACACGCACAATACGCGAATGAGCGTATTGTGCGTAGTCATGAAGTTTGACGCAAAAATGGTCAAACCAACAGTGCCTGAAACACTCGGGACACACGTCATCAGGGTTTCACCTTTTCCAAGGAGCGTCGCAGCCTATAAATACCCCAGTTGACAAAGATACAGAGGTTGGCAAATCAGAGAAGCAAAGGCATTTTTCTGAGCACCGGAGCACTTATCACTTTTGAGTAGAGATATAGAGAGCAGCGCCTTGACAATCGTTGACATCATCACCTTATGGCAGAAACAGAGCATGGTTCGCTTTGAGCACCGGTGACAGGAGCAATCGTTCTGCTGGGGAAGACTCTATTGGTCAGAAACAGTTGATCGGTAGACATCAGAGCTTGACCTTCCTTGCATCCCAGCTTTAGCCCATGAGGTAGATCGGACTTCTGTTTGGACAGTTTTCTTGTTGCTTTGTGCTTGCTTTATATCCAGTAATCGGGGTCTCCCCAGTGTAACGAGATATACAAAATATACATTTTTCAAGTCAAAGCATAGATCTTGAAGCTACGTGTTTCTCTTATGTCAGCCTCCTCTTATCGCGTTTAGCATTATCATCGTTGCAATTCATCTACATCGTTTTCCCCTCATTTTTGTGATCCCTCGAATCAGATCGTTTCATGAGATACTCATCGGTTTACTGATTAGTAAGTCCCTGTCTGATCGACAAGACCGTTCAGGGCACCGCGGATTCGTTTTTCCAGCATAGCCCTTGCACGGATCCGTGGTTAAAACTGTGTACACGGAATTTGGTCGGTATTTTCCAGCTGCCGACGTTTTCCGTCGTTACACATTTGAGCACAAATCTGCGAATTTACTTCTAATTTTCCCCAGAGAAAGAGATAGTTCCACAGGAAAACTAGAAATAGAGCAAGATTCGATGAAAATAGACAGAAAAGAAAAGCAGATTTGTGTAGACCTCAAATATTTAAATAAGGTAAAATGACACAAGTAAACACTTCGTAATGAAGCTATCCCAAATTCAATATCTATGAATTGTTCAAACTTCCAAGGCTCAAATAAGCAATTTCTTCAAGACAATCCTACTATGCTACCAAAAATTTGCTGTGTAAACTATCATGTACGAGACTCCATTTCGGCTAGATAATGGATGTCAACAATTGCATTCAACAGAATCTTCAAAAGACTTGACAATTTCTGATTGAAATACCACGGAGATTCACTTTAAAGATAAAAAGAAGCTATTCTGGTCCCATCAAAATACCAAAGATTTTCTGAACCCTCTTAACTATTGAATCGTTCAACGGCATGACTACAAGCAGAGGCTCTCTTACAACGATCTCAATAGCAGTTCCTATACGTTGTACAATGAAAAAATTTACTACTAAAATGCTCTTAAGGCTTTTAAACACAAGTGCTTCTATGGAAAAATTTTAACAGAAATTTCTATTGGGAAACAAGAACGATAAGAGCAATCTAAAAATCCCAAAATTACTTGTCAAGGATGATACTATCTAAACCACTAGCTAAACAATTTAAATAAAATACAAAACAATAAGCATAACTCACAGGACTATGACAAAGAGGCTGAAATCTTTCCTTTAGCAAGCCATCTTACAAGCAATCTTCTTTACAAATATTCCAAGTGTGTGTCTCCAAGTGAGAGCTCCCAAAAGTGTTCTAAAAATGAGACCCTTCCTCCTTGACCCCTGAAGCCTTTTTATAGGGTTCAAAGGTAGCTAGGTAAGTTACATATTCAAAAATATCTTACGTAACTTCTCTCCCAAGTAACTTGGCCAACCAATTAGGAGATTACTTTCCCAACAAGCTAGGAGATTACTTGCCCAACAAGTTAGGTAAGTTACAAAAATCTTGGATGGTTGTAACCACCATAGAGATAAAAAAGGCTACAATTGACAAGTGTCTTCATGATAATCCAAATTAAAATTAGTTACAAATATCATAGTTGTAACTATCATAGGAAGTTACAACTTCCATAGGAATAAAAGAGATAATAACCAAATGTCTATTTTATTTTAAACCAAATCCCTTTCCATCGCTGCATAAAACTTTATATATTTAATCATATCTATCGAGCTCACGTGTTGCAGGTGCTGAAACTAGGGTTACAGCTTGCCACGTTAAATTATTTGTCGTTGTGAATGTCGTTAATGTTGCCTAAATTCAGGAGCAGTCTCTAGATATGCTGCCACTGACGGCGCCTGAGCAGAGCCATCAGAACATGGATCCTGTGAAGACTCCCCTTGTCCTTGCTCTTCAAGCAAACATAGCACCATACTAGTAACAGCACAGGATATAGCATGAACAGAGCCAAATACAGGTGTGGTAGCAGCGTCTGACCTACAGATAGATAGTCTCTGTTTCCATGGCTGCCCAGATTGTACATGGCGGTTCGAACCCGCAACCACAGCTTGACATGCGGCAAGCAGTTTCCGAGCATGAGAAAGTAGTTGTCCGTAGACAGGGCTCGGAATGTGTCGTTGAATGATCACGTCGTGGGTTCGAGATCTACCACAGTGAAGAGCCGATTCACCAGTGGATTCTGCACAATGCAGGGGAGTTTTTGTCTCTCCTCGTCCTCGTCCTCGTCCTCATCCTCGTCCTCATCGTCACAGTTTTGGAAGTATTCCTTGAGAATCTGGAGCCATTTCTGGCGCGTGACTAGGAAGAAACCCATCAGTGATGGATCCATGGCACTTGCATCATCATAATTACTCTGATGTTGATGAATCCCTGCAAACGTGTTGTATGTTGGCTCACTGTGGTAATGACATTGTTAAAGAGGCTAGGTGTCTCATACATGGCTGAAATGGAAACAGCCCTCTCGGTAATGCTCAGCTCTGCAACTGCGACGCTGATGCCCAAGGTGATGCCCAAGCCCAAGCCGATGTCAACGTCTCTACTATTTTTCTATTTATCCTGAAATGGAGTGAGCCTGACCAACTGCACAAGCTTGCGCCCTCCCTCCACAATTTATGTATCTGGTTACTGAGAATTCCAGCCACAAATCTAGGCCTTTGAAGAGAAACCCCGTAAATGGACGGATCGAAGTTGGCAGGGTCATAATAATATGTGGAGATGAGAGCCCTCAAATAAGTGTAGAATAAGGGCGAGAGCACCAGATCATCCTCCACAACAAAAGTGAACTCATCATTGGAAGAGGGCCATCAGGCCTCAAGCCATTGAGCCTGCAACCCAACATTTGCTGTCATGTAATGGATCTCCTTCTCACCATGTTTCCACTCGAACCTATCAACGTATTCCAAAATATCATGGGATTTTTTCAGTAGATCATCCGCATTTTGGGACCCTTCCAAGCTAAAATGGTCAATCAAAACATGAAGCTTGACTCGATCATTGTCATAAATAGCTCTTGACATGGATTCCAGGCACCTTGAAATAGATTCAAGCCTGTTGTAGGCAAGTAGCTTGATAACAAAGCTAAAATTCTAGGGCAACTGAGCCTCCCTTGCAGTTGTGTGAAAGTGGATTTGGTGTGTTTTAGATGATGTAGAAGGATGCAAATTGTCCAGCAAAAGCAGGTGAATCTCCGAGTGGTAACACAAGTAATTGACGAAGGCAGAGACTATGAAAAGGCCAACATAGACCATAAGCCTTTGGTGGGTAGATGTCAATTTCATCAAGGCTCTGTGATGTGCCATTGGATTCAAATCATTCACTGCATCAATACCTAGCTCAAGTTTGCAATCTTTCAAACATGAAACAGTCCACCTCAAAAACCCAATTGCCTGCATCAATGATAGCTGGAAAAGAACTACTGCAGCCTGACCACTGCCGCTGCCTCCTTTGCGACTCAACTAATGAACGAAAAATGCCCTAGTGCTTCTGTGTAGGATTTTATGTGGCGAGACAGTTGTACCCTTTGTGGCAGCCATTGATGGCCAAGATCTGCCTCGGTAGCTTCCTTTTCCTGATTTTTATCTATTTTCATAGATTTTTCCTTCTTAAACTCGAGGATCCCATGACACGTCGTGACGATTGGTGGTGTGGCCCACCCGACAGGAGCATCGGTTGACTTGGTGATGGTAAGCTGTAGAGTAGAGGAAACACAATGTAGTGTGTGGAAACTTCCATGACGTAATAATAATAAATGGAATTATGATGAGAGTAGGAGGAGGAGAAGCTAGTGTCAATGCACCATACATCTTTTGCATTGAGAATGCCACATAGAAGATGGCAGAAAATGGAAGGCTTCCATCTTCTCGAAGAACTACTTCAATGGGGCTCCAGTAAAACTTTTCACTGTAACTATTCCTGTAATCCTCACCTCTATAATAGTTTATTGCAACCAATCCCACAATGTGTCTATTCCATGAAATGGCCAAAATGTGCCAACAGGTAATTCATATGATGATGAACTTAACAACGATGAGAGGTTTGATTTATTATGTAAAGAACTTTTAAATTTTCAAAATATTTTTACTAATTTAAATAAATAGGTCAAGTCTAAAGATTAGAAAAAATCCTCATTAAACCTAACCATTTCAGTCCTTAACAAATAATTCTTATACCTTAAGGTTAATAATGAAGCACTAACCAAATCATGTGAGTAGATAAAAGAAGAATTTGTAGATGTTAAGCTAGTGAATGAAAGATTGACCAAATGAAAAGAGTCTCTTTGAATGATTCTTGGACAAGGAAGAAGTCCACAAGACAAGAGTGGACTTGGATGCTATCATCAAGAAGAGGAACTTGCAAAACCTTCATTTCATTTAAAGAGACCTTTAAGGAGTAAGGATACTACATCAAGGAAAGCTCCTATCTAGGAAAAAAATCCTCAAAGGATTGATCCTTCTAGTCATTGTTTCTACAATAGAAGAATTAGATGTTCTTATTTTATTAAGATTGGGCATAAATAATGGGAGTGCAATCTAAAATTTTATCATATGAGTACATGATCATATCACAAGACTCCTTGGTTTTACCAAAGTGCACTGAGAAAGGATTTTATGTAGGATCACAGAGAAGATTGGAAGTTAACTCAAAGGACCAAGGTTATCAAAAAAGAATGGAAAGTTAAATGATAGAACCAAGGGCATCAAGACACTTTCACCAACAAGTTTGTGAGAGGAAGTCATGCCTTGGACATTGGGGAAGTTTGATTCAAAGGAGATTCATCAAAAGAGGAAGCACATTCTCTAGCTCTTTGAACTCCATCACCTTTTGAGAGCATGATAGGTAGGTAGAGGTATGTTTTTTCTTTTTGTTTTCATAGTTTCATTAATACTATAAACCAATGGTAGCCTTCCAAAAATTGACCCTGATTTTTGATGAAAGACATCTTTCAAAAGTGAAAGACATCTTTGAAAAACAAAGACGTCTCTTTGATTTTTTGATCAATTGTAGGAAAGACATATTTTGTAAATGAAAGACATCTACTATATTTTTAACATGCAAAATATGTCTTTCTATTGAAAAAGGGGTCTCCTTTTTCATTCAAAGCCATTGTTTTCCCACGGCTATAAAAGATAGAACCTTCATTTTTGTTGTATTTCATCACAAAGATCCCATAGAGATGACTAGGGATCCACTATCCATAATGATTTTGGTAGAGATGGCCTACCAGAAGATTGGTACATCCAATAATCCACCCAAAAAATATCTAAGAGGAAGTTCAAGTAGTGCACCACCTTCATACATGCCCCAGTTTCAGAGTACAGGTGCTCAGCATAGGTTTAAAGCTACAAGGACCACTACTATGATTTGTGAGTGTTCTCTTAATTTTCCACTTCATAGACAATATGATTTGTTAGACTATTTCAAGCTTTTAAACTGGACAACTTTTCTTTTGGTGAATTTTCTTATCCCTAAGGTGTTAATTAAGGAATTCTACTATAATATTGTTAATTTTGATACTATTTTTGGGGCATTTATATCCATTGTTGGTGGAATTGTTGTTGAAGTCTCTTCTAAAATTGTAAATGCACTTCTAGGTATTTCTAGTATTGATGTGTTCCAAGTTACCATTAATACTATGCATGATATATACACCAATGGTATAATGCCCATAGCACATGATGAATTTTGTGATGTTTTGTTTGGGAGAGATATGTCATTTTATAGTGGTAAAATTAAGTGGAGTAAGATAACTCTTGATTCCTCCATCTTATCACTTATTTTTTTGTATAATATCATGGTAAAGGCAGGTAATAATTATCTGTTGTCACCCTAGGTTTTTGTACTATATTATCTGCTTAGAGGATTACCATTAGATCTAGGACACACTCTTCATCAAGACATTTTGAGTCTCTATGCCAAAGAGAGAATCCTTGGGCATCCCTACCTCATCATCTTGTTGATCTGCAAGAGGGGTGTACCTATTCTAGAGTTGCCTTTACTTAAAGATAAGCAAAGTCTTAGCGAGTATGTTGAGAAGAAGAGTTCTTCCCATGTAGCAATAACAAGACCTAGCACTAGACCTCCGAAACATAAGAAGGAAGCCTCTTCATAGTTGAGATGATTAAAATCCTTTAGTGCTTAGATTTATTCTTCTTTGAAGAAGTTATTTTGGCCCATTACATGTGCCATTGGAAATCTTGGAAGGAACTCTCTTACTTGTGTAAGAGTTTAGATGAAGCTGGGATTCCTCCTTCCTTTGATGGGTAGGTATTTAAGGAGGTTACTACTCATCCTATCTCTGACAGCAAGGAGGATGCTCCTGCTCCTCCACCACATTCTTCAACAATAGGCCCCTCATGCACATATGACTTTGGCACATATGCTGGTGACAAGGGGGAACATCATGATTCCATGTGGTAGCTAGAGCACCATGATGCAGTCCCAACTGCTCACACTATTCAACCCCTTGTTGATGCTCCTAGCTCTTTTGAGCAATAGGCCACAGAGAGCATCTTTAGGACCATGTTCAAATGGGTCCCAATTTAGTAGTCACTAGTTCCATCAACTCCACTAGCTTCCTATTGGTTTTGAGTAAAGATTCATCCTAGGCAAGCTCTAGTATGGTAGGTTCAGTACTTTGATGAGGACACTCATAGGTCTAACCATCCTAGCACTAGCAATGATGATGATGAGGAGGATACTTATCATCCATCTCGAGAAATGGTGGATTCTAAGATTGAGGATGCTATCGAGGTTAGTGATTGAGACCTCAATAGGCTGTTTATTCTCTCCTTTTGATAACCAAAAATGATGAGACATTTTTTAGCTCTTACATATGTGATTTTGGGACTTTGCACATATGTGATTAATCTGTGGATAGTTGTACTCCAAGTTGATTTTGGATGGTTTGATATAAATAGTTTGGAAATGGTTATGGATAGATGGTATGTTTTCTTGATTATATCTATGTGGTCTATTGATTTTTATTATGCTCATAAATCAACTCATGTCCTATTGACCCTCCATGCTTATTCTAATCCCTAGTTGCCATAGGAATTTATGTCTTTATGTTTTCTTAGTATATATTTTTTTATGATTATGTATGTATATATATTTATATCTACTTGCTTTCTATGTTTTTTCCTTTTTGGTTATGTCCAAAAAGGAGGAGAAAAATTTAATTATTATTATTGGGACAAGGCTAACCCATTTTCTTAAGTTTTGGAAATTACCAATAAGGGGGAGATTATGGACCTTTTGGTTTTGGTATGTCAAAACTTTAAGAAAAGTAGAAGACAAGGTTGTTTGCATGTGTTTGTGACTATTGTGCTTGCGGAACAAGAACTTGGATTGGGTAAGGCTATGGATAAAGAATGATAAGTTCAAAGGATGAAAAAAGTGAATAAAGACATCTTTAAGAAATAGAAGATGACTTGGTAGAATTGATGAGTTCATAGGCAAAGATGTCTGTGAGAAACAATAGGCATCTTTCTTCAGGCAAACACATCTTTACCATAGAAAGACATCTTTACAGAATGTAGACCAAGTTTAAAAAAATATCTTCCATTAGAAAATGATGTCTTTCAAGAATGAGATTTTAGAAAGACATCTTTTACTAAACAAAGACATCTTTCCATAATTGAAGGCAACTTTAGAGAGAGGTCTCACACATGAAGAAGATGTCTCCCATAACCATTAATGACTATCAGCTAGCCATTGCAAAAGTTCCAAGATGGATTTAGAAATACAGAAGCTATAAGAAGAATTTATGTGCATTGAAAAATGTGTAAGCTTATTTTTAATCATTATACAACTATTTTGTAATCATTTTTATTCTCTATTTCTCCTCAATGTGTTATCATTTTGGCATTGTAAAGTGTGTTGTACCTAAATGTACAAGGATCAAAAAATTAAGTTGCATTTATCCCTTGTAATTGTTCTCCCTTGTGACCTTATAGGGCTGATGTGCTTCTTGTAGGAAGAAATCTTACTTGAGCTTTTCGGAATCCTACGAGATTAAGTTGTTAGTGCTACGGTACAACACTCCAGTGTAGAGCTTAAGATTGTAAAGGTTGTGGAAGCCTGAAAACCACATTTTTAAGCAAGATAGGAGCTTGTGGTGTTGAGTGATTAGTGCTACAATACAAGACTTTGGAGTGGGGCTTAAAGACTGTATAGAGTGTGGATCCTTCAACCACATTTGAGAGCAACAAAGTTCGGAGGTGTTCTTGTGATCTACCCTTCGAGTGTGGACTACCCAAGTTGGAAAACCATGTTAAAATTGGTGTGTGTGCTTTTTATCTTTAATTTTTAATTTGGGAAACTTATTCATCCCCCTTTCTAAGTTTAATGATCCACAAATGACATCTCAACAAGTCTATAGATTTATACTAGATAACATAGTAGCCCATTTTGGCATACTTATGACTATAGTCATAGATAATGGATCATAGTTTAGTAGCCAAGAAATGAGAAAAAATTGTCATGACCTAGGAATTAAGCATTCCTTTTTGTTACCTTGCTATCCCCAAGCCAATGAATAAGCTAACGTTAGTAATAAGGCCATCGCAAACTTGCTTAAAAGGATGCTAAACATCAACAAACACAAGTGGCATGAGTGACTTGTTCATGCGCTTTGGGCTTGCCAAACAACCTATCAAACTGCCATTGGTGTAACTCTGTATAGGCTAGTTTATGATTCTAAATATTTTTTGCCGCTTGAATTATAGGTTCAATCACTCGAAGTAGCCTTATTAGAATTCATCAATGATTAACAGAACAAGGAGATATGTATCATGAACCTAGACTCAATGGAAGAGCAACGAGTATGAATGCTTGCTCACATAAAGTGATACCAAGAGAGGAAGAAACAATATCACCACCATGACCTCAAAAAGTATAAGGTCAAGAAAGGGGACTTGGTTCTCAAGGTCATCCATGAGCATGTGAATAAATTCTTAGATAATTGGGAAGGGCATTTCTTGTCACCAAGGCTTATGACAATAGAGCATTCCTCATAGTAGACATGGATGGGAATGAATTGGCCAACCAAGTTAATCATTCCTATCTAAAACCTTATTATATCTAACAAATTTTCTTGGCAAGTACCAATATTTCCATACATGATCATAGTGACTAATAACAAGTGAGCCAACATTCCTTTTTTTATTTCTTTTTGCATGAAAATTAAACTAAAAAAATTTATAACATATATAATGCAAGATTTAGATCCCTTTTGGGTGTAATAGTTATGACATTTGATTGCCTAGTTTGCTGATTCTTTCATGTAACCTTATGCATTGTATTGTGAAAACATGATTTATTTATTTATTTTTATTCTCTTAGAGTTGTGCTTATAGGATGAAGCCTAGAGTCATTTCAAAGGTACAACTTATTACAACAACAAGTTACCATATGACCTCAACACATAAGATTTGGTGAGTTTGTCATGCTATTACCAAGAGTGCATATACCACTTCCCTCCTATTACCACTTCTTGAGCCCAACCCCGTAACCTTCTTATGACCTTCCTTACCCTAAGAAACAATGTTGATCCATGTTTAACACTTATGCACCATGGCTAGTTGACATCGCCTTTGTCATGCTTCACCAAGTTCGTTGAATGTAACACATCTCATTTAATGGAAAACCCACCAAGTTGAGTGTAATGCGTCTCACTCAATGGAAAAACAAAATTACACTTGGCCTTGGTAATGAAATCCAATAAAGGTTTCACCCTAGAAAAAATGGGAAAGAAAATTGCCAAGAAGCCTATCTACCAAAACCAGAGAAACCTTGGAGCTCAGTGTTGATTCCTCAAAAACATTATTGAGTGACCAAAACTTCAATGCATGAAGTGCAAAAGACATTACTGATTATTCAACATGTCAATATCATATTGTAGTCATGATGTCAACTAGTGGAACTCATTGTTAAATCTCATTACTAGACATAACCTACAAATGTTATTACCTCATCATAACCTTATCCTATTATCACAAGCACTCTTTAGCATGGTCCAATAATAAAGGATCAAGTTTAGAGAGGAAACATTGGTAATGGGTTTGTAGTGGTGTTTTGCATTCTTTATCAATGTCTCTCAGGTTAATCCTCCAACCATCAACAAAGAGAGGCCAATGAAACACCATCAAGGAAACCCATGTTGTAACTTGTGACCTTCACCATTCAACTTGAGGTAATATTTCATTATTATTGTAACATTAGTGGCCCATTACATACTTTAACTTGTTGGGGCTGAAAAATGCCTCATAAGTTGTTATTGCCTCACTTTCCAAGTGGAAAAAGTGCTATTATGTCTATATATGAACTTGGAAAGGTCAAAAGTGCCTTGGGGACTACCAAAATTGGCATTTTCATAGGATTTTGTAGGAGTATAGCCTTAACTACATTCTAACTATCTACCCCCCTTGTAGGTGATGTTGGGTTTTTACTTTCTAGCAACAACATCCAACGTAGTCATCACAAAATCTAGAATAGCTACAAGACCAACATTGGTGTTTTTTGATTTTTCATTTTCCCAGCAATGACTAGTGTAGTCATAAGATTTCCTAGTGATGGCAACATGATCAATGTAGTTTAGATCTTTAGTAGCTATAGTTTGGCTAGCATAGTCAAGGTGAAGATAGTTACAAAAGTTTGTTTACTATTTTTAGTATGCAGATTGGTTTTGATGGCCTTGGTGCATCAAAACTTATCAAAAATGGTCAACTACAGTAGAAATCATAGCCATTAGATATTACTTGTTGCCTAAAGAGTTCACTTTGATGATAGATCATAAAGCACTACAATTTCAAAACTTTAAGAAGAAATTGAGTGTAAAGCACATGAAGTGGGTTGCATAGTTACAAGAATTTAATTTTGTATTAAAAAGATAATGTGATGGTTGATGTATTATTCAAGGTGCACATGGTGAATTTTAGTGTCCCTCATATGGAAGGTATGGAAGATTTTATTTATTTATATGAGCATGATGTTGCTTTTGGGCAAGTTTGGAGAAGTCTCAAATAACCATTATCGAGTAGGATAGAATAGTTAAGGAACTACCATATTTGAGATGAGCTATTATTTAAAAATGGAAAGGTATGTGTTCCTAATTGTGATTTTAGAAAAAATAGTTTATTTAAAAAGCATTTTAGTGGCATGAAAGGTCATATGGTCAGGGATAAGACATTAGAACATGTGAGTATGTTCTATTGTTAACTTGATATGGTAACTAAAGTTTCAAGATTTATGAAGGAGTGTTTGACTTGTCAAAAGTTCAAAGAAGGTAAAGGAGTGAATGGACATTATATACCTTTTCCAATTTCCAAGTAATAAAATTAAGAACTATAATATCATAGATGCGATATCATAGCCCAACATACATTATCATAGATATGATATGGTAGGTCATGTTCATGCCTATATATACCAATCCACTATCATGTCAAACATAAGTTTTTGGCCAACACTTAGAAAACTTCATGTAGACTTAATTGTGAATGTTCAAAGTGTAGTGAATTACAGTTGTATAACATCTTTATTCAAGTGGATTATTCTTGGACACAACTCATGAATGACTATAAAGATTGAGATTTTTCTTCATCATTGCATCATTTTACATAGAATAGATTTAATTTTTCATGTTATTTACTTTTAATATGTTATTTATATTTTATGAGTCATTTAATATTCCAATGTTCATTAGTAAGGCAGAATGAGTATGACTAGTTTCAAGCATAAAGTATAATTATTCGGTAACTTAGTAGCAACTTTGCTTGATTCGCTCAATAGTAAAGTTACTTGATAATCCTAGTAATAATTATATTAGCCCAGAACATGTACAGAAAACTAGAAATAGATACTTATTTTCATAGGATAGAATAACTTTGTATATTTATTGTACTTAGAGATAAAATTTAGATTCATTTTTACTATGTTCACACTTAGCATACTTAAGAACCAACAACATCATTTTTTCATATGCCTCATTAAGAATTAAACTATATGTTTTACACCTTTATAACTCTAAGTGAGAAGAAAATGATCAAAAACTTCTTATCAATCCACTGGTATACTTACATTGTCCATCCATGGATTATGATCTGGTCACACGTGAGCACTTGTGACTTGTATCATTAAGAATTAGAATTATCTATCATTCATCATTAGCATTGTTGTCAAGGATGTGTTAATGTTTATTAGTTAGTTGATATTACATAGTTTGTTGTATCAAGTATCACCAAGCATATCTTTCATAATTAGAATATTTTTTCAAAATATACATACTTAAGCATCAATCAAATTAAAGTGGCTTGCATATCCATAGTGAAATTTCCATCTACTATTGATCTTAATGAAAGTAATGAAAAATATTATAATGAAGAAGATTGAATTATATTGGTACAAACAAGAATCTCATATGCTCATACTGATCCTTATTATTCTAATTTCACATTTATTTTCACTAGGATGAATAATTCAAATGAAGAGACTCATAGAGTAACATTGTCTTATCACTAGAATGTTTAGCACCATCAATACTTCAAGTACTTCTTCTAAGATTAAATCTTAGTCGTACGTAAGAAGGATACCAAGTTACTAGTAATATGACTAGGCCATATCAACTAATAGAGGTTTAGGAAGTAAGGGATGCTATTATGATAGTAAGATATGAACAAGAAAAAGAAAAGAAAGCACCATAGATAATCATCCTTAATGAGAAATAAAGTAAGTCATATAAAATTGAGAAGTCTCAGTAGACTCATAGATCTAGTTCTCAAACACCAATAAGATGCATTGAAGATCATCTAGAGATAAAGTTACATTTAGATCTTGAAAAAATTCTAACAAGGAGATGAGGTAGACTTTAGGCTTAGGGGGAATTTGAGGTACAAAACCTATGATAGATTTAGAAGAGATAAATTAAGAAGTTATAGAGGAAGAAATAACTAGCACCATTCTTCAACTTCCTCATCCTCTTCATAACACTCATCAAAAAAATCTAATATGAGAGAATGAAGGACAAGGGATCATGAAAGAGAATGGAGAAGAGATTATGAGAGACATGCTAATATAAAAAATGTCTTGAAGAAGTGGAAGATGATGATGAAGAGAGAGAAAGAGAAATAAAAATTAGACATGAGAGAAGAAAACACTATGAGCATTAAAGGAGACATCACTATAATAAAGTTTACAAACTAAAAGATTATAAAGGACCCCTACTAGCCACTCAAAGTATCATTAACATAAGGAAATAAGTGTACATACCTACTGGACATTTGAGGAATAGTTGCATCAAGTGATTTGACATGAATAACATTCCAAAGTTTGAAGGAGGATATAATACAGATCCAAAACATTACCTTCAAACCTTTCATGATTCTTGTGTCTCACAAAACATCAAAAATGATTGACAAAAATTAAATTTATTCTTTAAAACATTCATTAAAAAAGTAGAGATCTAGCATAGGTTCTTAGAGCTGAAATCAATCAATAGATGGAGTACCATGCTAGAGATCTTCAATGAGAAATATCAAACCTATTTGAAAGTGTCAAAATGGAGAAAAAAGTCCAATGATGAAAAGAAAAGATACAAAAATCACTTGATGAAGTAATAAGTAGATACTATTAATTGTTATATAGATGCCACATAGTGGATTTTCTCAAATGAAACAACTATGATACATCATTAATTAGCTAATAAATAAAACCAAGGAGATCATCAGAGCATATGCCCAAGGAAGATTATTAGAGATGATATCTCATTGAATTTAAAGGTTACTTGACAATGTAGTAAAAGAAGAGGAAAAGTTGCACAAAAGAGAATCAACTGAAGAGTACAATAGAGATCCAACTATTAAAAAAAATCGATGTAAGGATATGTAAATAAACAAGAAGAGTGAACATTAGAAGATGTGATCCAGCAAAAGAATTTGCCTATTTAGAAATTATTAAATGGCATTACAACAAAGAAATATAAAATGTGAGACTTTATGAACAAAAAATTTGTATCAACACTGAAGAGTAGAAGAGAAAACTAAACAAGTCTTCAATAGAAATAAAGATAGGAAAAACAAAAGAGATAATGGAGATGATAATTATAAAAATAAAGGAAAACATGTTGTAGTCTAGGAAGTTATAGACTGAAGTTTTGAAGATGGCAATAGATGTAAGGTAAGCCAATACAAGCATCCTAAGGGATGTTATCCTATTATGATCCACTTACAAGAGTTCTAGGCATATATACTTAATTCAAAATTTTTTGAAAAGAAAATGTCCAAATGATTACCTTCTCTTTAACTTAATTATAGGTAGCTCTATAGAAATAATACCAAAAATAGTGGTAGCAACCACAATTGTGGGAGATGTCACCTTCAAGAAAATAGTATCCACATCAACAACTAGATCCTTATGGATACTATGTATAGTATCCTATGTCTTTTGGAAGCACTCCTATTCATGCTTCTTCTCCATACTATCTAACTAAGTACCAAAAGCCTTCAACTCCAAGCATATATTCATAAACTTACATGCCTCAACTAATAATAGGTTCATCTTATTAATCTTCCAATCCTTTACCATCAGCATCATCATTGGTAATGTAAGAGAAACTACCATCACAACCACAACAAAAAAGCACTACTAGAGTAGTTAGCATACAAGGAAAGGATAATGTCAGTAATGCTACATGTAAATCTAGGAAATTTTCTTTCTTCAAGAAAAGTTCAAAAAAAGGTTTTTAAAGTATGAACTTCATTTAAACATGTTCTTGCTATGATAGATCCTCCTATAGTCACCATTCTTCCATAATAACCAAATCAAAAGCTTACAACTATCATGTTAACTAATACAATATCAGATTGGATCAAAGAAGGAACTCTTCCTAAGAAAAGAAAAAATCTTGGAAATCATTTGATTTATTTAAAAATTACTATAAATACACTATGCAAAGCTCTACTAGACTCAAGTTATAGAGTCAATTTAATATCTCAAGTAATGTACAAGGCATGGAACCTACCTCCATTAAAGAAATACAATATATGACTAAAGCTTGCAAACCAATTAGTCACCATTTTTTTGGACAAATAGAAGATGTGGTGACCATTATTAATGGGTGGTCTTATCTAGCATATTTTCTTATAATTGATGTAAAGAATAATAAGGAGGACTTTCCTATGATTATGAGGAGAGCATGGCTTATCACAATTGATGCTAAGCTTAGAATGAGAGACTTTTTCTTGAAAATTTTCATGGAAGATGAGCAAAAAGCCATATATACATAAATAATTTCATGCATTACTTATGATAATGAAGGGTGAACCTATGAATTAAAAATTTAAAACATCAACATGATCCATATATTAGCTCAGAACTAATTTGAAAAATAAGTATGTATGGAAAAAAAATAATGACAACTAAACTAGAAGACACCCACTAGTTGAGAAATGAGGGCATAAAACTATCCAAAATATGCATGAAAACATCCAACCTACTTATCAAATCCTAATTTAATAAAATAACCCAAAAAGAGAACTTACAAAAGGATATCCTAACCCATGACCATTCATCAACAAGTAGTGAAGATGGAGATTCAAAACTTGAAATTAAGAATAAACAAGAAAAAATATTTGAACCTTCTAAAATGGAAAGACCATCTTATCCAAAAGGATATATATCTCCAAATGATCAAACATTAATTATCATCAATGTCACATGGGACAACAAATAAAAACATAAATCATTAAGGATGATAAATAATGGATCTATAGTGTATGATCCTAAGGACATGGGATTCATTTTCTAAATAGTCATCCCTAAGTTCAATCATGGAAGAGGTATCCTATGTTGAATCAAGAATTGATAAGTGCATTTTAATTTTTTTATTTTATAATTTTTTGTTTTACAATTTTTGTTATAGTTTTCTCAATTTTTGGTTTTTTCTTCATTCTTTAATATCTTTTGTATTCTTTCATATTTTTCTCATTCCTTATAATTTCTTTATTTTTAAATATCTTTCAAATTATTTATATGTTTTTTTATTCCTATGTATCTTTTATTCTTTTTATAACTTTATTATTTTTGATGTACATATTGTTGTTAATTTTTCTAATAAAGTGTCAAAAATAAGCAAAATGTAGTTGAACAATAAGAATTTTCCTCTATGTTATCAAATTATTGAAGGACTAATTATATATATAGTGAGACCACATCATCCATCCACTTATTTCTAATAATAAGAGATTCTTATCATGGTCATAATGACATTCTCTTCATAATAAAACTAAAATAAGCTTGTGATCATTATGTTTATATGGAAAGGTGAAGAATCATGATGGAATCAAAAGGGTGTGACATTAAAGGGATTTATGAATTCTATAAAGCTACTACTATAAGTCTTATTATACTATTAAGTTGTGATATTTACTTAAATTCTAATGAAAAATAAAAGAGTGTTCTAAAATAAGTGCTACCTTGCTATGTAACTAGAAAGACATGTTATCCATGTCTGAAGGTAGTCCTCTAGTAAGGTTGATATAGTAATAACATAATGAATACACATAATAAAAATTTCTAGGGATTTCATTGGAAAGACATGTTACTCATGCATGAAGATAGGTGACTTCTTAGAAATTTCAAGGTTTCTTAAACTTGCATTAGTCACGGGGCTAGAAAGACATGTTAGCCATGCCTAAAAGTACTCCTCTATCCAATGGTCAAGTCTTCTTTAGAACAACTTATGTAGTTAATAAATTGATTCCTTATTCTTATTATCAAGTAATGACATTTCTTTTAGTTATGATAGTCTTATGGTTATTAGTTTTAAAATGATACAATGCAATGTCATTGGTATGTGGTATGGGCTTGTTTTGGATCTTGGAAAAATAGGCTAATGATCATTTTAACCATGCATTACATAAAATTTGTTATGCTTGTGGTAACATACCTCACATCCCATTTCCTACAATCCTTGATACTACCATTCCACCTCACTATTATATATAATTATACTTTAATGGTTTTGTATAACATAGTATTATTTTCTTATAAGGAAATACTAACATGTGTAGTTTGGAAGATAGGTATGATTTATTTTCAAGTTCTTGAGTGTTCACAAATACTTTTAGGCATAGTTATACAAAAGAATTAAGAGTAGGAACTAGCTTTTGAATGGATCCACTAATATAACTTTTGTATCTCATACTTGATGACCAATTCCATATCATCTTGTACCTCTTGGATGCTTTAGAGAACATCATTATTTTCCTACAAATTCACTCACTCATAAGTTTAGAAATTTTAATCAAATTATCTCTTGAACCTTAGTTGACTTACCTTGCCTAAACTCCTTCCTTAACATATTTTTGACATCAAATTTTCATATTCTAAGCATAATTTGTCATAAAAAAATCCTTTAGATTATCTTAACACCTTCTAAACTATCTGTTCCATCAATTTTTTCCCATGAAAATTTATAAAAATTTTAAAACTTTCAATGATGATATCATAGATATGATATATAAGACCTTGTAATATCACATCTATGATGTTGCTCTAATAAAAATCTATATATACACATAGACCATTAGCAAATTTTTTCATTCCATCATTTCATGCAAGGAGATTTCATGCTATTTTTTTTTGTCTAAAAACCTTTAGATCTCCACAACTTCCTCATTGCATACCTAATTTGATTCATCTCTTATTCCTTTTTCTCACAGAGTGATCATCTCAATAGTGGTGAAGAGCATTTCATGTAGTTTTACATATTGTGTAAAATTTTTCCAAAATTTGAAAGAATAGTTAAGAGTAAGAACCATAAGAAATAATCACATTTTGATTTAACATAAGATAATAAACTTAATGTTTTTCTCCAATTCACCATTTTAATACATGTTAAGCAATAAATTGAAGATAGTGATGAATCATTAAGTTAAAACTATTTTTAATTAATTGATTAATTATCTAATTATTTAATTAAGTATTTTTTCTAAATAAGGATTTTTTAAAACTGATAGATTTTTCAAACTCTATAATCCAAATTAAATATGAAATTAATTATATATATTCCTTTTGATTAAAACCTAGAGGAAGAGGAAGAGGACGAGACATGGATCAAATATCTTCTATGGAGTAAGAGGCATAGTCATACTTAATTCATCAACCCACACCTATGATCAGGTAATCTACGCAAGTAGAAGCTGATGCATCACTAGCTCTAGAACAAGGACAACATCTCACACTCTCTAATAAGTGTTTATAGTCTATTTAGGAAAAGTTTATTATATTTATTATGATAGTGGAACTAAAATTTGGGCCATTCATAGAGTTACCACCTATAGAGATTCATAAATAATTCTAAGCCTCATTATTTTGGCCAACAATCTCAAGTAATGATGAATGATATTTGGGGGATGCACATCAATTCTAGCAAAACAAGTAAGATGATGCCATAGTGAAGATTGAGAGAGTGATAGTGTCATATTCAGTAGAAGCAATACAAAGGGCACTAAATATACTAAATGTCAGGGTCAACATTGCTTAGATATCCACAAGGTCCAACATAGACACAAGAAATTTATGGTTGCAAAGAGCATATAGAACTATAGAGAAAAAGTATAGTGAATTATCCATTATAGAAAATATTTATCTCAAGATTAAGACATACCATATCTTTTCAACCAAAATACTTAATAGAATTTCCACATATGATGCCAAAGAAAGTGATATCTTAATAGAAAAATTTCAAGTCAACATTGCTCATCTATTATTTCTGGAAATTCAAAGAAGGCTTGAAGAGAAGAAGATAGGAAGACCCACTATTCCATTTCCTTATCTTATTAGAAAGTTGTGTATGTAAGCTTGAATTTTAGGCCATACCAATGATGTTCTCAAAAAAGCCGAAAATGCATTACATGAAGAAATCTCCAAGATAGTGTCACCTAAGAAAGATCAAGGAGAAAATCTAGTGGGCACTGAGGCTACAATAAAATCAACATTAGTGGTAAACATTCTAGTTGCAAGCACTAAATAGGTAGGACCTAGTGAATCAAACATAGTTGTAGAATGAATAAGATAGATTGCTCCATCAACACAACAAGACTACAAACCTTCCATGAGCCACCTACAATAGAGAGTAGTAACAAGCAAATGGGGTTGTAGGGAACTTTCAAGTATGTATAGGATGAGGGATAATCCTAGTAGACCTGTAGTATCTACAAGACCTGCCAATGATCAAATATCTTTGTAACCAAAAGAGAATGATGACTAGGCATAATAAATTTCATAGAATCCTGCATCATTCTAGGTGATGTTAAAAATTAGAGAAGAGGCCACTGTAGTGATGATGCAATACCAAGATGCATCAAGAGCAATAGAAGTAATAACTGCTCATATTAAGAAATCATTCAATGTTCCCATTATGCCACAAGAAGATATTTCTATAGGTAAATATGCAAAAACATTGGTCAAAGGATTAATAAAAAAATAATGTTCCTA
Organism: Gnetum montanum; assembly: GCA_015680685.1. Classification (NCBI taxonomy): domain Eukaryota; kingdom Viridiplantae; phylum Streptophyta; class Gnetopsida; order Gnetales; family Gnetaceae; genus Gnetum; species Gnetum montanum. Next base: position 958,124 of record MNCI01018080.1, read on the forward strand.
GTTGAACATGAAGATGTCTTGAAGAAACTACTATAAATAGTACAAGCTATGTAAAACATTTTTAATATTCCTAGTGATATTAGTATGGTATAGTTAGAATTAATATCTACTAATGATAAGACAATCAGGTAGAAACAATAATGTAACATAGAAAGTGAAGTGTAAAGATTACATGAAGAACTAGTTGCTCTAAGAGCTAAAAAATAATACCCTACAAAACATGTTGCACTAAAATAGCTTGCACAATTTAGAAACAAGAAAATAAATTAAAGAATGGCCAAGAAAAAGTAGATGGAGATAGATAAAGAAAATTTATTATGGAAGGCTTTAATATAGATGCTCAAACATATGTCCATGCTAAGGATATTGCTAAATTAGAGAAAGAAAATAAAAGAATTACTTTAGAGAATTTGAGATTGGTAGACATTGAAAAGAAGAAGAAGTATATACTTAAAGAAAGCATTCATTAACTAAGAGAGAATTTTGCCAAAGCTAATCTTAATATAAAATAAGTGTCTTATGAGAATAAAACCCTATTAATGGAAGAAGTATGTACAACAAGACAAAATTTAGTCATTGAAATCAGTATATGGAAAAATGAGGCCAAGAAACACAAGGCTCAAAGAACATTTTAGAGATCAAGTTGGCATATAAAACAAAATATATTAGAAAAAGATCCAAATGTCTAAGGTTAAAGTTAGTTTGATTGCATAGCAAAAACCTTATTGGCAGCCCTTCCTAGATAGTCTCACCCTTATAAACTGAGTTGAGTTGAAGAAAAAAGATCTATAGATAGAAGACTTGATAGACTACATGGGGTTAGTGAATCTATGCTACGTTAACTTAGCCATGTTGATAGCAGGTAGATCATGTATAGAATTAGAGAAGCAAGTGGCTACAATATATTTCATATATGAAAAAGAGTTTTTAGATGAAAAAGATGAACAATAGAAGCTTTACATGGAATTTATTTGAATATTGTTAGTAATGGAGACTCCAAATTTACTAGTCACATTTGGAGGTCCCTTTGGAAAATTTTAGGGACAAAATTTAATTCCTATCATCCAAAATCTAATGATCAAATGGAGGTGATAAATAAATCCTTGTTAAACATATTTGATGAGTGGGGAGGTACCTATACACTCAACCATACGAATATGAGTGTTTCACGCACTATCTGGTCAAACTTTATAGATGGGCTAGTTGTGATATCTAGATAGTTACTCATTGATCACAGTTCATTGTCTTCCCACCTAGACTAGCATTTTCTTTATCACGTATGGTTTAGTCTAGAGTGAGGTGTATGATGTAGTCCTAAACTAGTATTTCTCTTAGAGGCAATAGAAAATAACTTGTTAAGCTAAGAGAAAAAAGATGAAAGAAGTCTAAGATAGCCTAAGTGCGATGAGCATCCGTCCCTTAATCATTCATACACATCTTGGACCTCATGTACTACTACTAAGATTACTAAGCACATGTCCTAGGTACACTACTGGGATACCAAGTAGTCACACTTAAATGCTCGTGATTAAGTCATACTCATTTCACGTTTCCTAACAGGGATAGGAGAGGAAGGTAGAGAGAGATTAATTATGAAAGCAATAAATAAAAATTAAATAATTAAACTAAGTGAATGCTACAATGATGAAGTAATCTTGATCTTTATTTCCAGTCATGTGCATGTCCAAGTACATCACACTCGAATAAAGGGGTCGTACAATTACAATCATCACATTGTAGGCATGCATTGGGAGAAAGGGTTGAGAAGAACTAAAAATGAAAGCTAACTTCTAAAATGAACTACTGAATGACTCTAAAAATTCCCTATTACTTTCCCATGTGCCCAATTTTGTATTTATAGGCTCACACAAGAATCATGATATCGCGTATCCAATATCGCTAGCCAAGCCACGATATCACGTACCCAATATTGAGGGTCTGATATCGGGGGTTTGATATCAGGACTCATTAGATTTTAGGGGTTTGATAATAGGGGTTTGATATCAGCACCTAAAAAACCATGATTCATCATACCCCCATGACTGAATAACAACTTGTCCTTAAGTTAAAAAAATGTGAATGAGTCCAATTGATTACATAGTGGATAGGTATGGGATTATTGAATAACTAGGAATTATTCATACTACAGTGTGGGATTGAACAAAAAAATTGGAACACAGACATAGAATTACAAAACTTTGTTAGAACTCATGTGGCAGTGGTTCCTCCATGGGTGCCTTTCCTTTTTCCTACACACTAGGCTTCTAAGATTGATACCGTTGAAGAAGCACCTAACATTTCTTCTCATCTATCCAAGGATTATGAGTCATCCATGCTGATGTTCCAATGTTTGATGGATTCGCACTTCCCATGGACACAACAATTGTAGGAACACTTGATTGGCCTTAACATGCCATGTTACAAATAGTCATTGTTCCTCTTCATAGGCTCAGGCCTTGACCTCTCCACCTTTTTCTTAGCTAGATCGTGTAGTGATAGGAGTTCCCTAATGGATGGTGAATGATAGTGCCTCCTGCTTCGCATGTTCTACATGAGGTCCTTGGCTTTTGCCTCCTCTTGAGGATTTAGTTGCACCTTGAGAAGGTCCTCCTTATTTTCCTCTTTTAGGGATCATCTATAATCACACAAAGATCAATTGTTAGTAAGGTTATTGAAAGAAGTTCAATTATTTCATACCTTTCTTATTTCCTTTAGTAAATGTTGAATTCTTTGCTTAGTGTGATTTTAGAGTTAGAAATTTTTTCAAGGAAGTTGCCCTAAAAGTTTAATGTTGGACCTAGTTTTTTTAGGTGACACATCAAAGGACACATAATGGTTTTGAGGAACATTTGATAAAATGATGAAAAAGGAAAGAATAGATTTGGAAATGAAGTACTCGAAGGGTATAAAATGATGTGGTGGTGTGCATCAAGTACAAATTACAAAAGTTCCGCAAGTGGATCCTCCCAATGCAAGTTCCAACTTGTAACGCCCTTGCATAACCACACCTTAAAATGTTTGTAGGCACTAGAAGGGTTAAATGTAATCCACACCAGTTCCAAAAAATAGACACATGTAGATACCATAGTGATGATGTATGAATTCAATGCTACACAGGATACAAGTCACAAATACATGGATAGTGAGATGAGATGAATTGTAGAAGGGATTGTAGAGATTGGAACATGAGGTAACTGACCCAAGGCACAATGAATCTTGAGTGTAGGATGTGATTAATGTGTCATTAGCCCATCACTCCAAAATCAAGACCAAGTCCATTCCTACAATCAGTGACATTGCATTGCTTCATCCAATGATGGACAACCATAAGAGCATCATGACAGCAAGGCATACGATCACTTGGCATTTTGTTCAAAGGAGGAGTGATTTGGAATTTCTTTGTAGCACTTTGATCTTGATCTTTTCTTTTTCTTTTTGTGTGGCTACTTTGGCACACTCTTCTTACTCTCTTTTTTTTTTCATTTTTTTGAATGCTTAATTCAGAGAAGTTGCCTACCTTTAGGCATGGGTGCATGTCTTTCCAGTGGGACCCCCTAGAATAGCATTGGTTTTCTTGAGTGAGTGTCCTTTTTACTCTTACTCCTATTTTTTATTAGATATACAAGGATCTTAGTATGCCCAGGCTACATGGTAACTCCTACAGATATCACCAAAGAGAATCC
>MNCI01018082.1:3533-17546 GCA_015680685.1 Gnetum montanum
CTCATGCCCCATCACTGCCACCTACATTGCTTGTTGCCTTTCGCCACTACCACTCATGCACCGCTGCGTTGCTTGCTACTACCCTACCAACCACGCCCATCACACTACAATGCACCTCACCTGCCACTGCCACACTATGTTTCCAATGTGATTTGCACCTTCCACTGTTGCTGTTCAAAAACACCAAATCGTCGCCTACCTCCCATGTCGTGCATCACTATCTCCTATGGCACCCATTATTGCCTTCAGTTCTATCTCCCATGCCACCCATCACTGTCTTCAATGTTGTCCATTACTACCTCCTATGCCATCCATCACTACCTTAGATGTTGCCCATCACCACCTCCTATGCCATCCATCACCACCTTCCACGGTGCCCATCACTACCTCCTGTGTTGCTCGTCACTACCTCCTATGTTGTCCATCACTGCCTCCAACACTATCGTCGTGCAGACCTTGAAATAGCATGTCACCACAGCTATTGCTATCATTTACAATGAAATGGAAAATTCTCCATTTTATGACAAAAAATTTTCAATTGTCCATCAACTAATGAAAAATTTTGAAATTTCTGTCAGTTCACGAAAAATTAAAAATTTCATCATTGAATTGTAGTTTAAATTAGGAACTTGCAAAAATAGTGTCCAAAATTAGAATTTGGTGTAGTGGTAGCAACAAAGATAAAAATTTCAAAATTAAGCATACTTGCTTTGAAGTAGAATTAGGATGGGTGACCTCTCGAAAAGTCTTGTTTTTGCACCAAAGGTTCTAGACTCTAGAAGCCATAACTTTTGATTTTAGAAGTCTTTTTTGGTGAACAAAGAGTTGTTTCCTATAGATTTCAACCTTCCAAGCTTAATGGTGGAGTTAGATACATCCGAGAAAACCCCAAAAATTAGTTTTTACTCCTTGCCTGATATAGTGCCTTGAGATCCTCAAAAGTTTAATTTTTACACAACTTGAGCATACAATGTCCATTTTCAACATATGAATAGTAATTTCTAACATTTTTCACCCTTCTAAACTCAATGGTGAGGTTAGATTTATCATCTAGACATCCTATAATGCAATGATATTATAAATTCAACATTTTAGGCTTTAAGATTTAGTGCATAACCCTTGTAGATAGTCTTAAGTTCACTATGGCATGTCATTAGTTACACTATGAGAGTCAGTGTTCTCAAGGTGGTAGAAAGGTTATCAAAAATAATATATTTAAATATTATTAAAAATTAGGTAACGTAATTATATATTACTAAAATTAGAGAATATAGTTACATATTACTAAAATTATATGATGTCATTAAAAATTGCTAAAATTAGATAATATAATTATAAAAATAGATAATATAGTTATTTAGTTGATGTAGTTGATTATTAGTCAATGTATTAGTTAATGATCAATTGATGTATTAGTTGGAGAATTAGTTTAAGAAACAAAACAATCTTCAATCGTCAAAAAAGGGTATATTAATCCATCCTGCAATCAAAACATAGGGCAAAAACAACATGGAGACACAAAATCTTGTTTCCATAAGGAGTATGATATTCATGAAAAGAAATGATCTAAATAAGAATCCAAGAATGAGAATGAAATTTGCAACATACAATGTGTTTTCAAGATCCCTAGTGATTGAGAAACAATATCAACTATGTTCATAATGGGCTTTGGATTAGCACAAATATTGATACCATGCATTTTAGTAGAATTACAAGATTGGGGTATGAATGTCTTGTGCTTACAAGAAGTCTTACCATGGGAATTTCTATATTAATTCCAACTAGATTTGGAAAAGATGGGATACAAAGGTATTTATAAGCAAAAAGGTTCTTGTAAAAGTTCTTCTTTTGAATCNACGTGGATGGTTGTGTAATCTTTTATAAAGAAGAAAAGTTTGAATTCGTACAAAGATTTGAATAGATTTTAGAAAAAATGATTTTTAAAATTCCAAAACTTCAAGCTATGGGAAAGAAAGAACAATCAAGATTTTGGAAAAATCACATAGCCCTAGCAATGATTTTAAAAGTTCATCTATCAAGAAGATGTGTATGCATGGTTAACACATATTTAATGGCCAAACCAACATGTTCAAATGTTAGAATTTTTCAAGGAGCATAATTGATTAAGAAAATAGATGAAAGTTTCAAAAAGAAGTTATTCCTAAGTTGTATCGATCCAATTCCATTTATTCTTTATGGAGACTTCAATGCAAAAGTTGGAAGTAGTGTTTATTAATTCTTAAAATATGGATTTGTAAAGGAATCTTTGGAAGATGAACCTAATTTGAAAAGGATGTTTCCATCAATTCAGCATGCAATTCCATTAGCCAGTGCATATTTTGCTTACTTTGAATCTTCAATAAATAAATCAGATTCTAGAATTTAGGAATAGACGATGTTGATGGATAGCACTCATCAAGAACCACAGTTTACAAATTACTCCACAATGATTAATGAAGATGGGTCAACAACATTCTTCATTCAGACTTTGAATTATATTTGGTATGATGCCTAATTCTTTCAAGTTACCGAGTTACTAGAGTTGATTTCTAAAGAAGAAGTTGAGAAGAATCAAGATCAAGCCTTGCCACCATGAACAAGACCATTTGATCATATACCACTTACGATAGAATTACAGTTACTCCCATCAATTCATAAGGTTGATCAAGATGAAGAAGTATCCCACTCTTACTTTTATTTGATGATCTTATTATTTTATTCATTATTTAATTATATATATATATTAGATTAATAAAATATCTAAGGTAATGCAAGTTGAGAAAAAAGAATTTGTCCTGCCTAAACTTGGATAACCAAATACAAGTTGCACATTGTGTGACCCTGGTTAGAATTGGTAATTGGTAGTTGGTAGATCTTTAATTTACTTCTTATCATTATCTTTGAAAACGAAGTAAGTATCAAGAAAGTAATATTTAATTTTCCATATATTTTTCTCACATATATCCTATTTGTAGAATAAGCAAGAAACAACCTCAAGTTCAAAGAAGAAATTAAATTATTAGAGCAAAGAATCATCAAAGAAAGCATTGGAGTTGAAAAATGATAGAGAATGTGGATTCATTCAAGGATGAATGAAACCTAAGGGGGGTAGATTGTCACATCCCCATTCCCAAATGATGTGGTTATCTAATGAAGATGGTGTCTCTTCATAACAAGTGTTATTGTTATCTTAACAAGATCTAAAAGGGTAGTTGTAATTAAGACTCGAAAGGGCATGTTGTAATAACGAACGTGTCTCTTAAGGTAATTTTTGGGGGTTTGACCTAAGGCATTTATACCCAAGGTTAGAGGTTGTGCCAACATGAGAATGGTAAAGTTAGTACAGGCAAGTCATGGGGTGGTGAAGCCTGTATAGGCAAGTCACAGGAGGCTAGGTGAAGTGGGACAAGAAGTGAACTAGCCATCCCTTCTGGCTGGGTTATAGGCCTAACCATGGTGGTAGTGTTGGATTGCCTCTAAGGGATAGATGCCAAAGGAAGAAAACCCCAAGAAACACTCTCAAAGCACAATTCAGATACACTTGTACATATCAATAAAGCATTCTTTTCTTTCTTTTTCTAGATTTTTCCTATTATTTTCTTTATACGTAATACTGAATATCACTTATATTTTGCATTAGTATATTTTCTTTGTACGCATAATATCTAATATATTGTATATTTGACATTTTTCATGACATTTGGGGACAGGATGTCATACTCTGGGAATGTTGTGACCTTGTTAGCATGCTTGGAGGAAGGTAAGGAGGTAATAGTATTGGTGATGCAACATCAAGGGTAGGAGACAACAACAGAAGTGGTTGCTGATTAAATTACCGAGATACTCAATGCACGTACGACATCTATACCATATGTCATAGTACTCAAGGATGTGTAGACATCCATAGGGATCAAAAATGACAAAATAAATGTAGCACAATATGAAGAACTAGTAGATCAACTGGTGGGAACAGAGCAACCACGTCCAAATGTCTTTAACCTTTCGAACAATATTACTGCAACCTAGTCAAAGTTGCTAGAGGCAAGAAGTAAAAACATTATCTTAGAGGGGCAACTCAAAATAGCTAAGAAGCTAAACGAACGCTTGGCTAATGAGGTTGTCGAATTAAGAGCCTAGATTACTAACCTTGTAGTTCGCAACTTGACATTGACAAGAGATGAAGCTATTGAAGAACTTCACACTAAACTGAAAGGGATTGAGGATGCAATGAAGATGGTGGTGTTCTACCAATCCTTGGCAAAGGCCACATAACATAAAATTTATAAGGCTTTAGCTTAGACCCATTAGGAGAATGTAAAATTGACCATAGAGAATCATCACCTATGAAATGTTGATGAGCATAGATAATAATTAACTAACTTCATCCATCAACAACAAGAGCAATTGGATAAAGCAAACATAGAACTAAGGAGATTGACAATAGAGAATAGAAACCTCTTCATGGAGGAGGTCCGTGCCCTTCGCCAGAAAACTACAATCGAGGTAGCCACCTAAAAATCAAAGGCTTTCAAATTTGAGAGAGTCAAGGATCATTACAAAAAGTAGGCCAATCTACAAAAAGAAGTGAATGAAAAACACATCTAGTTGGTGAAGGAAAAAGTGAATGAAGTCCTCTAGCAACTCCAATAAGGAAGAGAAGTTTGGTAGCCTATCCTTGATGGGACAAATGCCTACAACAAGGAAAAAATTTGCATGAAAGAGTTAGAGATTGAGAAAATGATGGAATACATGGAGCTCGCCAATCTCTGATATGCAAATCTGGCTATGTTGACTACTAGATGGCCATGGCCAAAACTAGAGAAATAGGTGACCAGCTTGTACTTATTTTATGAGGTCAAGTTTTAGCACCACAAAGACACCAAGAAAAACTTTCCATGGAAAACGCTAAACTCAAAGTTCTCAAGGGAAAAAACACTAATCAATGATCTGTTGCTGAGAACTAGGCCAAAAGAATGAATGACTACTAGGAGCTACAAAATGCAGTTAGGGCATTTAAAGTCAAATGCAAATAGTTTGTTGCCTAGTTTGTCAAAGTAAAGGAGATGTTCTTAGTAATGCCTTGTCTGTGAAATATCCCCATTCCAGCCCACATTGGTGATGCCGCATGGACTATGAATGATCCTCAGAGTAAGGAGGAGAAGATGAAGGCATTACTAGATGCCTTTCACCTTCCATTGAAGGTTGCAGTTGTAGCATGACAACCATAGCTGCCTTAACCATCACACATGTCCAAAGCCAACAAAGGTCCTTTAAAACCCTAGGAACCTCCACCACCTGAGACTATCTGATTGGCTCCATTGTATTCATGCCATCAAAGGATGTGCTCTCCAATTTTGTGTAGTCATGTCATGGTGTTCAATTTTGTGTCATGAACACCACAATATTTGTAATTTATTGGTTTATACACTTGGGGAACTTAGTTTTGTTATGTCAAGAGTCAGTCAATAATCTCATACCTTCCCAATTTTGTAAAGGAACTCAAGGATGAGTTTTCATTCAGTTGTGGGGTATGATGAGTGTCAGAGTGTCGCGTTAATGGGTCCCCATTGATGTGGCCCTGTCGATGGGCCCCCATCGATGAGGTCCCATTTACATGATGTTGCCCCATCGACGAAGCTGCAGTGACATAGCGTTTGCTACTTCTATGGGGCCCTATGGATGTAGCCTATAATAAAAACTATAAATGCAAGCTCACAACCATGTTTATGAGATATAGAAGTCATAGATGTAGCAGAGCTCTTGTAGTTTTCCATTTGAAAGTTAGAATATTTCTCTAAGTGCCTGCAGCAGGAGTCAGAAAGTATACGGATCTTTATTCGAGCATTATTGTGCTTGAACCACACCAATGTGTATGGTAATAAAAATGAGCCTTTTGATCAAACCTTGCAGCACTTTGAATAGATTAATGATTTATTTATGCATTCATTGTTTTCATTAAATATACAATTAATTAAGTTAAATTAAGTTAAATTAGACTTTAAATGATTAGTTAATTATTCAAGCTAAATAGATTAAACACAAGCATAAACACTTATTTGCTTAATAATCCCAGTAGCATTATTGCTTGGTGTGCCTAGTAGCGTAGCGCTTGGTAACCCAGTAGTGGATACATGGGTGCAGGACATTTATGGAAAGTGGAACCAAATGCTTATGTTAGGACTAGTTAAAAGCTAATTAAGTAGTTAAATTAGATTAGTTATTTAACCAATTCATCTCTTGACTTTAAGTACAAAGAAACATAAAACATAAAATGATAAAAATCATGTATCTCAATTATACTTAAACCATACCCTTGAGCTTCACAACTGTAGCATGGAAGATAATGAACATCCTTAACATAAAGTTTACTTCCTAGAGAACTAGTGCACTAGAAACTATAGAGTCCACGGAATTCGACTAAATCGCACGTGAATGCTTTGTAATTTGTATGGTTGGATGTAGGCGTATCTCGCCGCTCATCAATGCTGCAATGATAAAAAGCAATTTCAATCTACGATATTAGATGCGATATCATAGTGGACCAAAAATTGACTTTTTCGTAAAACCCATACAACATAGCATCTATGACATCGTAGATGCAACCTAGCAGCCAATTGAGATGCATCAACAAAGATGCCACAACACAAATGCGATGTAGCAGCTATCATATATTAGCCAACTGATGATTTATCAACTGGTGTAAATAATCTAGGATAGAAAGAAGAAATTCCATATTGGAGGTGCCTTGTGGTCTTGAAAAAGTGAAACCACTTGATTTTGGATATTTATTGATGTCATTTAGAACTAATAAATCTAGTCCTCATCTCTAATCTAGCAAATATTTTCCAATATAATTAAATTAATGCTTATTTTCAAAGCACCAATTCCATTCTTCACTTTTCTCCTATTCTAAAAAGCTTGATTAAAACTAATTCTCCTATTAAAGTTACCACATATGTAAATTTTTTTTCTCCTAGCAAAACTAACAATATCCATGTCAAAGGATTAAAAGGGGAAATCCTAGGATAAACCTTCCCATTCATAAAGAGTAACTTATCTAAGAAAAAAGTAGCAAAACTTTAAGAATAAAAAAATTTTCTGCAATATTTTTAGCCAAATTTATTGCATGTATTGACCTACTTTTTCTATTTAAACTTATTTATAAAGAAAGTTTTAATCAAAACAACCAAGCTTCCAACAAGTCTTCAACCGCCTACATTTCTTTTATAAACAAAAGATAAAACAAAAAACTTTAAAACAAAAATTTCTATAACGAGCCTTCAGTTTCACATCTCGGCAAATGTCAAATTTATTAAAGAATATGAAAACAAAGTTACAAACAAAGGGGGTCATCTAATCTAAGATTCCACCATCGATCCAGCAAAAACTAAAACTTGTTTAAAAGCCACAATTGAACTAATTCTTCAATTCCTTGTCGAAGGAAGCGGCTTGCAACGGTAACCAACAAAGAGAAGCAGATAAGAGAAGCCTATGAGTGGGAGCCAAACCCAATCTCGAAGCAGCCTGCTGCAACTGGAAGACCCCTCCATCACTACGCCTGCAACTAAAGCAACTGCTGCCACAACAAAGGCTCTCCATTTCCTAATATCTCTATATTTTTTAAGACACTGTGTAACCTGTGTCCCATCAAAGGTGGGCAGGAAACAGTCCTTCAAACATGTGGCTAGAACAACAGAATCCTCTAGAGCCAGACAAGCTCCTTGTCCCAAATCAGGAGTCATAGGATGGAATGCATCCCCTACCAGAACCACACATGAATGCTCCTCTGAACTGTGAATCTCATCCCACTTCCATGGCCACATCCACCTTGTTCTTATCTCTACAAGGCTCAGTGTCTCGGTTGGGCTTAGCTTTATCAGCTCAGCAACTTCTTCATTCAAATCCCTTGCTGTCTCCAGAGCTGTAGCTCTGATCCTCTGTGGATCCTTTGACTGTGCGGCATCAGCATCTGCGCACACGGAAAACAATTGGTTGGGGTAATCTGGATTTGAAACCTTTGGTTACCAAGATAAAAATGCAAAATTAGGTGAGGATTATTTAATTTGTTTGTTATTACGTTTAGGACTGGATTTTGTGGTGATGAACCAGTAGAATTCGTCGTCTCTGCAGGGAAGAATTCCGGCCCTCCTGCCCTTTCCCATGACCTGAATCATGAGTTTTAGGGTGTGATTGTGATGAGGGTTTTTGGCCATGCCCCTGTATGCAAACCTGCCTGCAGATTTTGAAGGCGGAACTCCCAGCCAGCGACCTACTGCAGAGTAGACTCCATCACAGCCAATTAAAACCTTTGCAGATAATTGGGTCCCATCTGTGAGCTTCAAATGGGTTGTTTTGGTTTTGGAATTCCACTGAATGGAGCTCAATTTGGAGCTGTATCTAATGGTGGCCTCTGGAAGAGCCTTTTCAAGCGTTTCCAGTAGCATGCTTCTCTCTATGCACCTTATTTCAAGCCTAAAAAGAAAGAAAAAAAAAAGAAAGAAAGGAAAAATCCAACCCCAACAATGTCTTGATTAGCCCAGATACAATGTTTTTATTTGTCTCATTAGAATAATCCCCAGAGGGCCGATGCTCCTCTGTTAAGGTGGTCGTGAAAGGGTTGATGGATTAGCAAAAACTTAAATTCTTTTGAGGTGGTTGAATCTAGGTCTTACAATTAAGCTTCACCATCACTGCAAGTGATAGTCCCTTCGTTTCGTTTTATATAAATTTTGTTATAAAAAAAACACGCTGAGGGTTACTGACCCTGCTTGTTTGAAAGGAAGCATTCTGGCCTTGAAGCCCCTAGTCAGGGATACGCCCTGCATACTGGTTATGAAAAAGAGACATATGAGTCTTATGGCAAATCTTACATTAAAGTTTACAGAGAATTGCTTGATCTAAGGGATGATTAAAACAAAACAAAAGGACTTTTAAAGAAGTCTGTAATGCACAGGGAATGAATATGAATACCGTACCCATCCTGTTGATGGTAGCTATGCCTAATGGAATCTGCAACACCAAGTGATTGGAGAGTTGTCCAAGCATTAGGCCACAAGATCAATGCTGCTCCTGTCGTTCTTAGATGCTCTGCCTGCTCTAACACCACGCTCTTCACGCCCATCCTATTTTCCATATCAAAATTACAAGATTTTCGGTAACCAACATGTTAATATAGTGTTTGTCAAATCTTTTCTAACGCCAAGGCAAGAGAGGTTAAGGAAGAGATTGAACTGCAAAATTAGCAGTGTTAGTGTACCTATGAAGAGCGAGTGCAGTTGCAAGACCTGCAATTCCACCTCCCACAATCACAATATCGTGCTTTTGGCATGCCATGTTGAAACTCACGGACAGATTCTACTCCAGATCTTGCAAGAGGTATCATAAGAATCCATCTTGTATCTATAAGGTTACAGTTCAGCCATTGAAAAAGTGAAACTCATCACAGCTTCTGTCCTTTTCTGAATGGCTTTTGAGGCAAAATAGTTGGGCTAGCGCAGGCGGAAAGCTAAGGATTCTGGATTTTAGCAAGATGTCGCGTCTGTTTGAGAAGACAGGCTTACGCATGCGCTTACGCAAATCGTCAACAATCATACTTTATTCATTTCACCATTAACTTTAAGCAATTATGTTTAGGTGACCAACTTCCAAAGCATTATGTAAGTTTTCGTTGGAACAGAGAATATAAACACAGATGCTTTAAATAAGTTTTCAAGCAAGAATCCAATGTTCCCAATTTCTGTTGGACTTGGTGAGCTCCCTATTCAATTTGTCCAATGTTAATTGCCACATGTCTCTTTCTTCCTTGTGACCGTGATTTCTTCAAACTTTAAGTGTTGGACGATAGTACATTACTTATCTCTGAGGAGAATGAGAATGATCAAAGCATTTTGCCTGTCATATATTAAGCAAGTTCGAAACAAAATCAACAAGATTAAAATTATGATTTCTCATCACCCTTAGTCATTGTGCAATATGTTTTAAGGCCTTTAACAAATAAACCATCAGACTAAATGCCTACACACCCCATGGAACACTTGGGGTTAATCATTCATTGTCTTCCCAGACTTACTTGTAGTTGACATGGTGTATGGTTAAGTAAGTCCGAGGTATATGATTTTTATAGTTTTTAATGTTTTTCTCCTATGCTATCAAGGTGAAGGGTTAAGAAACTAACTAACTCTAACTAATGAACTAAGTCTAAATTAACTAGCGTCAGCATCCATTCCCACTTACCGTACACACCTTGAACTATGCAACCGCAGCTACCAAATGCTAATCGTTACTGGGATCACCACGCGTAACGCACGTGCTCGAAGTGGTCGTACTGAGGCACTTAACTAGCCTAAGCGTAATGAGCATCCATTCCTTGACTAGCTGTACACATCCTTAGATGCTCGTAATCAAGTCGTACTCATTCCGCATTCTAAGAGTTGAGGGTGAGAGAATCTAATCACGATGAGTAGCCGATTCCTTGATTAGCCGTACACATCTGTAAATGCTTGTACTGAAGTCGTACTCATGCTGCGCTACTGCAGGGTAATAAATAATAGGTAGGAAATAACTAGTAATAAATAACAAGTAATAAAATCCTATTCCATGCACTGCAAGGTTTATCCACAAAGCTCGTCTTTACTGCCGTACACAACTTGCATTCAGGTACAATGTTGCTCGAATAAAGATCTGTTCACTTGGGGACTCCTACTATGGGCACATGGAAAATATTCTATCTCTGGAGTGATCAATCTGCCAGAGTTTCCCTACTTCTAGCCTAGGATGGGAAATAAGGGGAGTGCTGCCTCTTATTTATAGATTTGGCGACGGACCGCGATATCGCGTACGCGACATCGCAAGGGACGATGTGATATCACGGCTACGCAATATTGCGGCTCATGCAAATTGCGTCTCATCATACCCCCATGACTGAATGAAAACTCATCCTCGAGTTCCTTACAATAATATTAGAAAGGTATGGAATTATTGAGGGGAATGGAACTAATGGGATGACATGTGAACGGATCATCATTACAAGATTTGACAAAACTGGTGTTCATGACAACAAGGGTAAACACCTTATTACAATGACATCAGGCCTTAGTTGGCAGCTGAGAAAGAAAGAAGTGTTGTTGCTGCCAACACCAAGATTGCGCCTTTCATTGTTCATCAGTAAGCGCTTCATCGATCTTGCTCCTTGCATAGCTGCTTCTAGCGCGGTTCCATTCCAAGTGTTTGCTCCAAATCCAATCCGTTGTTGTATGATCGCCATTTACACACACAACACAATCTTATATTAGCAAGGGTAAATGAATCATCATGTAATTGATACCTTGCTTTGGTGTAAGTTCATTGGCTAGGTTGTGGTATGGCTAATATGGATCTGGGGATATATTAATGATGACTACTGACGGTGTAGGGGTTAGGAAGAAAATCAAAAATTTCGGGGCTAAGAGAAAATCGAAAAAATCGGGCCCCGTACCCCCATGACTAATCACGAACCTCCTGTAGTGTTAGAATGGAGAAAGAAAAGGAGTAAGAAAGATAGATAAAAAGGGAAAACTGAAAATATCAGTGAAATGGATGTCAAGATGGTAATGAACAAAATAAAATTAATTGCAAAATGTTAAGGGAAAGAAGTTAACTGATGCTCCAAATAGGAATGTCAGTGGATCCTCCCCAATGCAGGCTCATGCCCTGAATGCCCTGACAAACCCACATTCAAAGAGTCCATAGGCTCTGGAAATGTCATTTGGAACAAGAGTTAAAGTCTTAACCATAAGAATTTACCAAAAAGAAAACAATGTATCAACCAAAATATGTACACTAATGATACAACCATAAATGAGGTGAACAATGGGGAAAAGGATGGAGAGAAGAAAATGGAATGGAATCCCAAGAACAAGGTGGTGTACAGCCCCTTGTGTGTTTCATGATTAATGTGACTTAGCAAATCCCATTCCAAATCCAGCATCAAACCAACCACATCCAATCACTTCGCATTAATGCATTTGGCCAATCCATCCTTGTGAAGTAACAAGAATGCTTCCTCCAAAAGCCACCACCATTCCAATGAAACAAAGGAGAGAATGAAGAGCGAGAAGGGCTTTAGTTAAAGAGAACATTTTTAGTTCCATAACCAGTGCTTGTAGCCCAAATATTTATTTCATCTAAGGGGTGTGCTTTGAATTCTCACTTTTCTTTTCTTTTTCTTCCTTTTTTTTGTGTTTTTATGCATGAGAACCACACCATGCAAAGACTTGATTATTTTTATTATCTTAGCTTCCGATAATTGGGTAACATCGGAACGGCAAGAAAACTCAAGAAGAAAACATCCAAGCACCTAAGAGAATGGCCAACACAAAAGCATCAAGTTCCCTTGAAGTCACACCCTTTGCAATCCTTGAGTCCTTCCTTAGTTTGAGAAATGCCTAGTCACTGATTCGTTTAAGTTCTTATTAGAAGGGGACTGTACATTTCCAAGCCGAGAGAGACCATAGAAACTGGTGGATGGATGGATGAAGTGGTCTCATTGCCTACCATATCAAAAGAAACATACCTTAGTATCAACATTGTGACTTAAAGGTAAAAACCAAACATTAGCAATCATTATGAAAAATAGTTCATACCATTGTTCCAAACACTTATTGGATGATGAACTTACAGGGTGGATCATACACACACAAACACACAAAAAATGGAAAAGTATAATGATGTTGTAAAACAAAAACAAGAAAAGTTAAAGAAATTTGTAAAACAAAAACATGTAAGACAAAAACGTGTAAACCAAAAACATAAAAAGAACTGAGGGCCCCATATGATTAGCATAGGTGGCCATCTCCCCCATGACTGAGTGGAAAGGGAGAGATCCGAAATAATGAGTGCCTGTTTGAATTTCTTAAAAGTGTCCAACTTCTCCCAATTGATGATCTTAGATTAAGGGATGGAAGTTGGTGATGCTCATATTCCAATGTGTCTATGCCTTCATTGTTGGCATGGCTGGTCTCCTCAGTTCATTCCATGCATATTTGTCTGCTCCTTCTAGTAGTTGTCAACCACGGGATGTCTACTACTGGTTGTGTGTAGTTGCTACATACAGGCATCTTTGTTTCAAAGTTTCAAGAGCACACCTGTTACATGGAGGCATTTCCTCCATGTCATCACTCGATAAATCAATGTATGTGATGCATGGAACTTTCCTCTTCTCGATCTTTCCATAAATGTTTATCTTAGAGATTTTCAAGGAAAGATCGCAGATCCTAAGGCATGAGTCTACTGTACTAAGCCATGCCCTTCCCATTATAATTGGAAAGTCCCCTTTGTTGTTGTTGACGTCAATCACTAGGAAATCAGCTAGGTAAGACCAACCACACACAGTGGTAATGATCTCCTCTACCAATCCCAAGGGAATGGTGATGGACTGGTCTGCCAGCTCTAATTGAATTTTGCTCTTCTTAAGTTGGGGCAGGTTCTAGGCATGATACATCTCTCGTGAAATTAAGTTAACTCCTGAACCTAAGTTAAGAAGAGCCCTATGTGGTTTATTTATGGTAATTTTTAAATAGATTAAGGGACTCCTAGGGTCAGTTAATTTCCTAGGAAGGTGGCCTACCTTGATCCAGTCGGTTACGGTATGCGTTAACATAACCGTATACGTTAAGCTCTGTTGGACTGAAGGGTGCTCTGAATTGTTGGATGCTGGAAGAGTGTATATGGACTCAACCGCTTGTTGTTGTGAGAGTTTTTCTGGGCTTTTGGTTATAAAGAAAGGTCTTCTCTTTCTATAGTTTTCAGAACTAGCAGTGGGATGAATATTTACAGCTCTCATAGCGTGACGTTGCTACGGTTGAGGAGGAAGTTCCCCTTGCATTGTTGGAGCAGGAGGTGTTATGGGAACTACTACTAGTGGAAGAGGTGTGGATGGATTTGGAGGATGGTGTGGGTATGGAGTATCTCCCAGAGGAGAAGGAGTCCTTCTGAAGTACTCTCGAACTTGGTAGTGACGATTGGGGGTTGTGTGAC
>MNCI01018082.1:17594-29465 GCA_015680685.1 Gnetum montanum
TGTAGATGTGAGATAATTGGACAACATTCTTTAGGATGGTCATAGTGGCAGATCTCACATCCACCATCATCGTCTGTGTTAGAGTCAATAGCCACATTGGAGTTAGTGATTTTCCCCTTACCCTTGTTATGTGCAGGGCTTAAATCTCTCCACTTTTTCTTACCTTTGTCACTACTTTGTTCTACCTTAGACTCTTCTACAATTTTTAAGACAGTTTCAATTTTAGAGTCTAAGGAACTCCATACATCATATACCTTAGCTGCTATTTCTATTTTGAGCTTTTGAAGTAGAAAGGTCTTTTTGTTCACCAACTCTTCAATTGGTGATTCATCCTCTTCATNGAGAGTCTCCCTTGGGCATAAGTTCCAAGGGTTCTTCTAGTTTCATGCCTTATCCCATCCACGATGTGACGAAGTTGATCCTGCTGAGCATACCCATGGCCTAGGCAATGATGTAACAATGTGTAGTAGCGGGCCATGATAGCATCCAAGGGTTCATGAGTACCTTGTTTCCAGCCTTGGATCTACTTATGCAAATTGGACACTCTAGAGTATGTTTGATACTTTTCGTTGAACAATTCTAGCATCGTACTCCACCTTCTGATGGTTTCCGGTTCTAAGGACTGGTACCAACTCTCTGCTTCTTTGGTGAGTGTCCTTGGGAACAACTTAAGTTTTTACCACTCATTTTCTATATTCTACAAGGTGCAGGCATCATGGAATTCCTGTAAATGATTTTGTGGATCTGCATTGTATAGTCCTTCAAATCGTGGGATATTGTTCATGTCTAAACGTTTGATCTGACTATCTTTTAAATGCCTTGTGGGAATCCTAACTGCCTCCTTTATGTCAAGCATACTTTGGGTTGTGAGTAGGGGCTCATCATGATCATCTCTTTCATGACACCTGTGATGTCTACGTTGTTCCCTACTCTCCCTACATCCTTGCCCTTGTCCTCTCTCTCGACTTTCCCGTCGAGGTCTTTCGTTTTGTCTACCTTTATCCTCTCCATTGTGTTCATGATGGCTGTGCCCAAATGTGGAAGGAGAGGGTGAGTGATGTGAAGAAGGGAAGAAAGAAGGGGAAGAAGAAGGGGAACCATTGCCATGACGATGTTTCTTACCTTCTCTTCAGCTGCTATGTCCCCGATTGTGGTGACGATCTAAGTGCCCATCCTTAGCATGAGTGGTTGTTCCCTCTGTGAACAGTTGATGTTCATGGGCATCAGAACCATGGTTATGTATCGTTGATCGTAGGTTCTGATACCCAACCTTCTCATCATCGTTAGGAGGGGAAACATCATTTGCTAACGAACCCATTATAAGGGGTTCCTCATCTCCTATTTTGCTAAGGACGTGTGGACCTTTGCCCTTCAACAATGTATGTTGACTCTCGTGCCTAGCGTCCCTCATACATTGTGCTTCTATGGGATAATAATCCCTCATGTCAAAATCTTCCACAACGTATTCAAAGTATAACTCAGTTATGCTAATCTATGTCAAGGCACAGAGAAGCATGTTAGGAACAACACGATCTGGGGGTAACACAATGTTACCTTGCAAATCTCTCCAACGCATTTGTTCATCTTGATGAAGAATAAAAGTAAAGTTGGGGATATACTCATCGGGATGAGTATATGCCATCTTATATTGTTGAGGCACTAGCTGATTTTGGTTGTGTTTTATGTTGCCGACTATCTCTAGTATGGTCCTTAGGTGGTGAGTTGCTCTTATGAGAAGAAGGCATTGTTATTGGTGTGCTAATTTACTGTTATATAAATTTCTCTTTTGATTAACCTGAAGGTTCGTTTAGGCTCACAACGATGTGAGTGATATCCTTTATGTTCTATTCGGCACACAAACACTTAGTCCCCAGCAACAATGCCAATGATGAGTGGTGAGGTACCCCTACACTCAACCATACAAAACGAGCGTAGCACACACGATCCGGTCAAACTCCACAGACTAAATGCCTACATGCCCCATGAAACACTTGGGGTTAATCATTCGTTGTCTTCCCAGACTTACTTGTAGTTGTCATGGTGTATGGTTAAGTAAGTCCGAGGTATATGATTTTTATAGTTTTTAATGTTTTTCTCCTATGCTATCGAGGTGAAGGGTTGAGAAACTAACTAACTCTAACTAATGAACTAAGTCTAAATTAACTAGCGTCAGCATCCATTCCCACTTACCGTACACACCCTGAACTATGCAACTGCAACTACTAAACGCTAATCATTACTGGGATCACCATGCATAACGCATGTGCTCGAAGTGGTCGTACTGAGGCACTTAACTAGCCTAAGCGTAATGAGCATCCATTCCTTGACTACCTGTACACATCCTTAGATGCTCGTATCAAGTCGTACTCATTCCGCATTCTAGGAGTTGAGGGTGAGAGAATCTAATTATGATGAGTAGCTGATTCCTTGATTAGCCGTACACATCCGTAAATGCTCATAATCAAGTCATACTCATGCCGCACTACTACAGGGTAATAAATAACAGGTAGGAAATAACTAGTAATAAATAACAAGTAATAAAATCTTATTCCATGCATTGCAAGGTTTATCCACAAAGCTCATCTTTATTGCCGTACACAACTTGCGTTCAAGTACAATGTTGCTCGAATAAAGTTCTGTTCACCTGGGGACTTAGATTGCGGGCACATGGAAAATATTCTATCTCTGGAGTGATCAATCTGCCAGAGTTTCCCTACTTCTAGCCTAGGATGGGAAATAAGGGGAGTGCCGCCTCTTATTTATAGATTTGGCAACAGACTGCAATATCGCGTACACGACATCGCAGGGGATGATGCAATATCACATACGCGATATCGCATGGGATGTGATATCGCGGCGGCCGCAATATTGCAGCTCATGTGAATCACATCTCATCATCTATTAAATGCATTAACGTTGTACTTGGAAGGTCATAAAAATATTTCTGGACTATCATCTCTTCTACCATATTGTATGTATATGTTGTTTGGGACTTGGACTTAATGTTAAACTTTGGAAAGATATTTAAAGAGTGCAAAAAACTTTTCTTCTAAATGAGTTAAATGTGAAGATGCAAATACCTTACTTAATGTTATTATGTGAATGTAATTTATTACTTTTAGAAGCATAAGCCTTGTGTGAATTCATTACATACACTCATAACTTGCATATCTCAAGGCAAGACAAATTCTCTAATGTGGGCCTTGAGGATTCATGAAATTGGGATGGTATTTTCAAGAAATGCAATGGTTGAGAAAATGAAATTTCTCAAATCCTAAGTATATTTTCCAACTAGTGAAGCAAAAGGTTTTATCATAAATGTGGTTTAATGTGGAATGTAATTTATTACTTTTAGAAGCAAAAGCCTTGTGTGAATTCATTACATACACTCATAACTTACATATCTCAAGGCAAGACAAATTCTCTAAAGTGGTCCTTGGGGATTCATGAAATTGAGATGGTATTTTCAAGAAATGAAATGGTTGAGAAAATGAAATTTCTCAAATCCTAAGTATATTTGCCAACTAGTCAAGCAAAAGGTTTTATCAAAAATATGGTTTAATGTGGAAGGTAAGGAAGAATTTTATTTACATCATATTAGATCAAATAAACTAGATGTAGAAGCTTACTATCTCTTAATCATTATTCGAATCAAGTATCGAAATGCTATTGGCAAGCTTCACTTAAGTTCTCATGATCTTATAATTGAAAGTGGAAGATGGATTAACCTCCCTCGAGAAGAGTGCATTTGTAACTTGTGTAAGTTAAGAGGCCTTGAAGATGAGTTACATGTGTTTCTTTCTTGTGTTGTGACTATTTATTTGAGACAATGTTATAATGTTATAGCAAAAAAATTGTATGATTTATTTTTGCTACCCCCATTAGTGCTTAGTCAATTTGTAGAGTCTATCTTTATTTTTCATGAAAATGTAATATCTGTCAAATAGATCTTGTGGGTCTTCAGATGTATGAAAGCTTTACTTTCAATAACTAAACTCTTAACTTGTATTAAAAATCATAAATTAGTTGAAGATGTCTTTTGATATTTTCAAGGTGAGTGATGAATCACTTGATGGGCTGTGTTGATGGGCTTGTGTCAACGCAACCCCATTGACACATAGTTAGATGCATTGATGCAATGTCTATCTTTGCCTATATAAATGCATGCACCCACCATATTTATGACACATTATGTCCATAACATAGCCAAAGTCTTGCAATTTTCTTAGCCCAAAGTTACAATATATTTTGAGTGCTCAAAGTTGTATTCCAAGAATTGTACAATTCATTATTTGAGCATCTTGTACATAAACACATTGATGTGATCGACAAGAAAGACAAGATTCTTGATATTCCTTGCAACACTTAGGATCGATTAATTTTTCCTTTTGTGCACATATTAACTTATGCATTTTTACATTAATGTCTTTAACTAATTAATTTGTTTGATAACAACACATAAGTTTGACCACATTGAACATACCACTTAATGCTTGGTAATCCCAGGAGTGGTTATTTGGTATGCTTAGCAATAGGCACTTAGTAACCTAGTAGTGTTAGAGAAAGTTTAAGATGCAAATGAAAAGTGGGATCAAATGCTTGTGCTAGGATAGCTAGATTAAGTTACTAGATAGTCATGTAGTTAATCCTTAATCATTTCTCTTATCTTGCATTTAGATTAAATAAAGTAAAATAAAAATCATATGCCTTGGTTTACACTTAACTATACACTTGCACTTATACAAGTGAAGCCAAGAAGAGAACAATAATGTCTTAAGTCATTATCTTTGCTCATCAATACACTTAGGAACTAAAATCCATGGAATTTGATCGGATCGCTAGTGGAATGCTTGTGATTTGTATGGTTGGGCATAGGAACTACTCATTGCTCATCATTAACACCTTTTCCAAGGATTTTAGTTAGCTAAGTGTGCTACATAGGAAAGATAGTGAAAACATCTAATCATGTTGTAAATGAAAGTAATGCTAAACTATTAAGATAAATACTAATATCAATCACATATTGTTTCTAAAGAATCACTGATATGATTTCTTCTCACAAGGAAGATTGTCTACCACCATTCATGAGTGGATCCAATCAAAGGCAAGAAGGTCAAAAAATACAAGTGCCCAAACAATTCGAATTTTTCTACACTCATTTGGATGCTTACACTTTGGATTTCACCTTCACCCTACATTAGAACGAGTAGCCGCAATGGAGGGACATTGAGGACAACATTGTGTTTCCTCTCAACTAATTTGTTCCTACAATGCTATTGAATAATCTCATCAAGTTGGGCATTGTTAGACTTAACACGGAGTATGAGGGTCAAGACCATGCCTATCGAGAGTATCATCTTACATAGGCGCAGTGGAAGAAATATTGATAAATAAAAGCTTGATATGAGGCTTTAAAAGGCAAACAATTTCCTAACAACTTGTTCTTGCAAACCCACAAAGAAGACGAGGACTTCTTTTCAGGCACCTCCCAATACATAGATTCTTCCCCTCTCTTTGATGGGGAGACCCTTAATCAATGGTTGTAGTCAACTATGGACAACCTTGGTGACAAGAAGAATGAGTCTCAAGATCAAGAGGTCTTGAAAGATGATATTCACATCCATTTATCTAAAGGTAGGAACAACAACATGCACAAGAAGAAAGATAAACATGGTGATCGAGGTAGGGATTGAAGAAGAGGAGTTGATTCTCCTTCCTATTCATCTTCATCATCATCCTCATTATCTTCCTCCTATAACTCTAATAAGAGAAGTAGAGGTCAAGACCATGGAAGAAGTAGTAGAGACCATGAGGGAGATGAACAATGGGATAGGGATAATTGTAGATCCCGTCAAGACAACAAGGATCAAGGGCATGAGTAGCAACAGAGGGATGGGTGTCACAGAGAATGAAGGCATAGTAGGCCTTATCATAGACATTATAGTCATAAAAAAGTCCACAGAGGCCAATATGACCATGATGAATCCTTGCTAGCTACGAAAAACATGCTAAATATTTTAGAGGCCATTAGAAATTCCACTAGGAACTTGAAGGATAGCCACATTAAATGGCTGGATATGAACAATATGCCTAGATTTGAGGAGGGATACAATTTAGATCCACTTAATCATTTTCAAGCCTTACATGATGCTTATGCCTTGAAAAATGTGGAAAATGAATGACAAAAGCTAAAAATTTTCCCAAGGACACTCATAAAGAAAGTAGAAACCTAGTGCTAATCCTTGGAACTAGAATATATTTGGTGATGGAGTACAATGTTGGAGTTGTTCAACGATAAATACCAAACATACTTTAGAGTGTCTAATTTGAGGAGGAAAATCTAAGGATGGAAACAAGGCACTCAAAAGTCCTTGGATGTAGCCATGGGCAAGTACTCTTTGTTACACAAATACCTAGGCCATGGATACTCTTAATGGGATCTAGTATACCATGTCATAGATGGGCTTAGAATTGAAATAAGGAGAACCCTTGGGATCTATGCCAAAGGGAGGCTTTCTAAGCTAAGGATCCATCATATTCAAAGGCTCATTGAGCATGTGGCCAAAGAGGAAGGAGAACTAAAAACTAGGAAAGTGCAGAAGAATACAATAGAGATTCTTCCATCTACAAAAGGGAGGTCCATTTCTATGACAATGAGAATGAGGCATCACTTGATGAAGTGGTGTAGAGGAAAACCTTGCTGATCCAAAAATCTATTACTGAAATATTGGCTAGTGTTGATAAGATGTGACACTTCTTGGATTGAAATCTCTAAACTATTTTGAAGATTATAGAAGAACATAAAGATCAAGGACATAGTGGCCATGAATGAGGGAAGAAAAAGAAGGTTTAACATGAATATCACAAAGATAAAGGTAAAACTATGATAATAGAGGAGAGTGTAGATTCATAATATGATGATGAGGGGTATGACATATACCAATATGAACATCCCAAGGGATGTTGCCTTGTATTGTCATACTTACAAGAATCTAGTGTGTATGCTTTAAATCCTAGATTGGCAAAATGGTAAGCATCGAGGAGGTTACCTTATCTAGAAGGAAACTATCGACAAAAATTCTACCATCACGCGTACTATATGATTGGAGCACCATTGCAACCTCAAGGATAGCACTAGTAGTGGCAACATCCACAGTCATGGGGGATGCCACCTCCCAAGCAGCAATACCCTTATTACTAACCTAATCCTTATGAGTACTACGTTTAGCACCCAATCTCTCCACATGACTTTTCTAGTCATGCTTTCCTCCCACACCACTACTATCCTCCTAAATATTATAGAGTTCCTTCTCCAAGGGGAAAGTTCCCATTTTCTTACCATCCTTCTCAACATCCATCCACTCCTGCACCATCATCATCAATTCCTTTGCCATCTACTCCATCAATGTAAGGTGAAATACCAACCCAGCCATAGCAAAGAAATGCCATGAGGGTGGCAAATCTATAGCTAGCTCCTTAGCCGAGTGGTTTCGAATCCAAACCTCACAAGAAGCCATTCTTTAGAACCAATAGCCCCACAAAGCCCTCACAGAAACTTGTGGCTATTAACCTTGCTATTTCAACCTTTAAAATTTTCATCAAGAAACCTTTGAACCAAAGTGCCCATAAATTACACATTATCATGTTAACCCATGAGGTTACAAATTAGATTCAGGCTAGCCATCTTCCTAGGAAGAGATCTAATCTTGGGAGTCCTCTTATCTACTTGGAAATGAATTGTGTAAGGCTCTTTTGGATTCAATTTCTAGAGTTAACTTTATTTTGCAAGAAATGTACAAAGCCTAGAACTTGCCTCCATTAAAAAAGAGTAACATTAGATTAGAGCTAGCAAACTAATCCATCATCATTTCTTTGGAATTGGTAGAAGATACTATGACCATAGTCTATGGATGATCCTATCTTGTTGATTTTCTAGTGGTCCATGTAAAAAATAGCAAAGGAGATTTCCCTATCATCATTGAAAGAGCATGGCTAAGCACCATAGATACAAGGTTGGGGATCAAAGACCTTTCCTTCAAAATTTCCAAGAAAAATGAATTTGTAAAAATTGAGAAGAAGAAAGTTCCATGCATCACATACAATGACATAGGATGCCAATGCATACAAAAACTATGGATCATCAAAGGCACATCACTTTAGACATGCAATCAATGTGTAGAAATCATAGAGATTCAAAGGTGCATGTACATAGCAACCACTAAAAAGAAGGGCACTTAGCAGCTGATAATCGAAAATGAAGCTAGATCAACAATATGCATGAAGCTAGTTGAGAGCCACACCAGCTCCTATGTTGAAGGCATGGATAAATTGTAGTAGCTTCATTGCCAACTCTCTAATGCATAAAATGAGATCGATTGGGGAGAGTTGGAGATCCTTGAAACTTTTAAGTAAGATCCCATTGAATTAAAGGCTCTACTACCTTGAATGGAGTATGCATTTCGAACTAATGGTAAGCTAGTCATTATCAATGTCACACTTACTCTTGCATAGAAGAAGAAATTGCTAGAAGTTGTGAATAAATGGTCAACAACCTTCACTTGGTCATATCATGAGTTAATAGGAATTGATTCAAGGATATGATAACATAGAATTTATATAGACTCCTCCATCAAACTGAAGAGATAGCCATAAAGACTCTTGAATCCAAAACTTAAGAAAATCATCAAGAAGAAGATTAAACATCTTCTCAAGGTTGGGTTCATTTATCCAATTGTGGACAACAAGCGGGTTAGTTCACTTGTTATTGTGCCAAGGAAGGAAGGAAAATGGAGAGTCTATATAGACTTTAGGTTGTTAAATATGACAACTTACAAAGATCATTTTCTATTTCCATTTGTGGACCAATTTCTAGATACCATTATAGGGCATTGTTACTACAACTTTCTAGATGGTTATAGTGGTTATAACCAAATCTAGATCATGCTAGAGGACTAGGCCAAGACAATATTCACAAGTTCTTGAGAAACTTTTGCATATCAAATGATGCTCTTTGGCCTATGTAATGCTCTAGCCACATTTCAATGATTGGTCCTTAGCATCTTCTAGCAATAGATTAGTAGTAGGGTAGAAGTTTTCATGGATAACTTCTTCACCTATGGGGCTACATTTGAGTAAGCATTGGACTACTTTGAGTAAGTTCTCGAAAGGTGTGTGGAGAATAACCTAAGGCTTAACTAGAAAAAAAGGCACGTCATGGTCCAAGAGGGCATTATCTTAGGGCATCGAATTTCAAACAAAAGGATCAAGGTGAACCTAGAGAAAATAAGGATCATCCAAGGAATAAACAAATAACCAAAAACAATGAAGGATGTGAGGTCATTCCTTGGCCACATTGGTTATTAATGATGCTTCATCAAAAACTTCTCATTGATCACAAAGTCATTGGTAAAACTTACAAAGCAAGATGCACTGTTCATCTAGACTAAGGAATTTGAAAATGAATTTCAACAAGTGAAGTAGAAACCCATAGAAACTCTGATTCTATGAGCATGAGACTAGTCCAGGTCATTCCACATCATGAAAGATGCATCCAATTATGCCTTGTGAGCCATCCTTATATAGATGGATGATCAGAAACATCCATATTACATCCACTATGCAAGCAGAAGCATTGTGGGTGCACAACTCAACTACACCACCATTGAAAAGGAGCTTATGGTAATGTTGTATGCCTTAGAGAAATTTAGGTACTACATGCTTGGATACAAAGTGTTTGTGAACACTGATCGCAATGCCATATGGTTCTTGATGAACAAACCAATGGTAAGCCCTCATGTCATACAATCATTGGTGATCCTCTAGGAGTTTGACTTGAAGATGATTACTCGAAAGGGAATTGAGAATGTGGTAGCTAACCACTTGTCTTAGTTGAGATGGGATAGTAAAGAGGATGAGAGTCCATTATTATATCACTTTTCTAATGAACTTCTCTTTACTAGTACTACTAATTTTCAAACTCTCAAGGAAAAAATTTGGTATGATAACATCCTCTCCTATCTACTCACCTAGGAAATTCCATAGGAATGGGACTATAGGAAGAAACAATAGTTTTTTCATCAAGCTAAACACTTCATGGATATCAAGGGAA
Organism: Gnetum montanum; assembly: GCA_015680685.1. Taxonomy (NCBI): domain Eukaryota; kingdom Viridiplantae; phylum Streptophyta; class Gnetopsida; order Gnetales; family Gnetaceae; genus Gnetum; species Gnetum montanum. The sequence continues at coordinate 27,703 of MNCI01018082.1, forward strand.
ACTTCTACAAGAGTTGCGTCAATGGCTTGGTTCAATGGTGTGTTCTTGATGTAAATTAACTTTGAGTCCTCTAGGATGCACATGAAGGCCCTTGTGGGGGCCACTATGTTGGGAGGAGGAGGACCATCAAGATCCTCATGGCAAGATATTATTAACCCATGATCTTCTAGATGTCCATCACTTCATCCATTCCTATGATTGGTGCCAATGTGATGGAGGGATGATTTCATGCATGGAAGGGCCACAAAAGTGAATCCAATCACTGGAGCCTTTTGATCCTTGAGGGATTGATTTCATAGGATCCATTTATCCTATGTCAAACAAAAAGGCTTACATCTTTGTGGTTGTTGATTACTATACTAAATGGGCTAAAGCTACTATTTTCACTGACTATTCATCCTCTATAATAGTATGGTCTGTGTAACAAAATGTTGTCAACAAGTTTGGTGTGCCAAGAGCTCTAATTTATGACAGTGAAACATATTTTACAGGTGTGTCTTTTTGAAAGCTCATGTAATGCTTGATGGTTGGACATAAATTAATAGCTCCATACCACCCCCAAGACAATAGTCAAGTTGAGGTTACCAATAAGGAAATTACAAAAATACTAACATGAATGGTTAGTAAATATAGGAAGGACTAGAGTAGTAAACTCAATGATGCTCTTTTCTCTTATCATTCTACATGGAAACTTTCTATTGGGTATTCTCCATATGAGCTAGTATATAGAAAACTACCAACTCTTCCCATGCAAGCTGAGCTCCATACACTTTCAATAGCCTATGACCTTGACTTGGACCTAAGTCTAGCACAATGAGAAAGACTAATGAATCTCAATACACTAGAAAAGAATAGAGTAGTAGCCCTATCATTAAATGAGATACATAAAATGCATAACAAATAACATCATGACCTTCAAATATGGAAAATAAAGTTTTAACCAGGAGATAAGGTGCTTTATTGGAACCCCATGCACGTACCTTAACGTTCCAAATTTAAAATGTTATGGGAGGGTCCTTACATCATAGATGAAACTTTCCCATCTAGGGCCATGATGATATACCATCGTGATAGTCCAAGTAAGAGATTGTTTGTCAATAGCCAACAATTTAAACCTTTCCTTGTACCAAAAATAACTAGTGGAAAGAATGCCTCAATTGATGGTCATGCATGCTCAATCTTTTGAATCTTCCCCATCCAACTTAATCATTGGGAAGATGCCCATCCATGTTGATACTATATGAGTGGCTCCTTAATTTTTCAACTTTTTTGTTTTACATCATTTTTCATACGTTTCTCATTTTCTTGAATATTTCACATTTTTTTCTATATTTTGCCTTATTTGGACTTTTCTTAAGTGTTTTTTTTCTTTATTTCCATCAAGACTTTGGTGTCGAACATAGCTACTAATTGATGGTGTTTTGTTACATTATATTATTTACTTAATTGCAAATAACTTTATTTCATCTTAGAATTTTGATGCTAATTTATGGAACATTGGTTTTCTCATGATATCAAATAGTGAGTTCACATCATCCACCCATTCCACACAAATTTATGGTGTTCCCTTGTTTCAGACATATTAGGTCCCTTCTTAATAACAACTTACATTGAATTTGTAACCATTTTATTATCCAAACTTGGAACAAATCAAGTGGATGAACAAGGGTGTGGATTCAAGGAGATTGTCACCTTTTGTACCTACCTACCATCTAGGTTTTCATGAGTATTCCCATGTGATGAGACGCGATTTACACTAGGCC
>MNCI01018082.1:29986-258850 GCA_015680685.1 Gnetum montanum
GGATGCTGACGCTAGTTAACTTAGACTTAGATCTTAGTTAGAGTTAGTTTAGTTTTCTCAACCCTTTCTCCTGGTAGCATAGAAGATAAGCCAAAAATACCAAAAAAATCACATACCTCAGACTTGCTTAACCATACACCGTGACACTTACAAGCAAGCCTGGGAAGACAACGAACGATTAACCCCAAGTATTTCTTGTGGCGTTAAGGCATTTAGTCTACGGAGTTCGACCGGATCGCGCATGTACGCTCGTATTCGTATGATTGAGTGTAGGGGTACCTCGCCACTCATCACCATGGATTCCTTACAATTCCTACATTGACCAATAAATAGGAAGCAATGTCTTTACATGGTGTGGTTCGCATATGAAGAAAAAACTATGGGAATTCAAAGCACATACCTTAGAAACAATAACAAGCTACAAGCATTGGTTATGGGGCTAGAAAGACATGTTACCCATGCTTGAAGGCACCCCTCTAACTAAGGCCCTCTTTGCTTCCTACTTTTCTTTTCTTCTTGTTTTGGAATGGTGAGTGAGCTATGGGAATGGAATGGTCTCATTGTGCCAATGCAAAGTCACTAGAAGTGGATGGTATTGGCTTCAACTAAGGATGGAAACTATCAGGTCACACTAATCACATCATCTACAAGGGACTTCATGTAACCATGATAAGGGACACCATTCCATACTCTCTCTAATCCACTAGTTCTTTCCATCTATCACCTCACTACCTCTTATCATGTTTTATTGATGGGTTCATTTTGGGAGGTCTTCATTTGTTGATGGTTTCTTTGGTAATTTGATTTTTAAGAATCCATAGCCATTAATCATCATTGGGGTCCACATACTCCTTGGTTTGAGGGCATGTAAGGGTGTTAACAGCATGAGCCTACTATGGGGAGTAACCACTTGCATACTCTTTGCCTAGGATGGTTAAATTCCCTATCCCTTAGCCATTTTTCCTTCAAAACCTTTCTTTTCCACCTCAAAGCATCTAGGTTTTACATTCCTTGTAATAAATCTCCTATGAAATCTCCTTTCCAAAATGTATTCCTAGCCCTCTTCACTCATTTTTTTCTTATTCTAGGCTTTTCCAACTTCCTTTAGATCCCAATTTCATGGCAAAACTATTTTTGCTTACTTACTTTTTGTATTGTGAAAATTTTTGTTTTTGGGTACGTTGGCACATCCTTGTTGATGTAGCTCAATGTGTTGATGCATTCCTACTGATACAGCTTAATGCATTGATGCATCCCCATTAATGCATCCCTATTAATGCATCAGAAAAATAGTGTAAATACATGATGAGTGTTAGCCAAATTTTCACATTTGCCTCATAATGCTAGGGGATTGTTTGCAATTTTTAGAGTCCAGAGCCCATAACTTCTTAACTACTTATCTAGTTCAACTTGTTCTTTGACCCTCTAAGCTTTATGTCATGGGGGCCACAAACCTTTGGTTCATGATGAAAACCTTTTCAGAATTTTTCTAAGTTCCAAATGGTTTAACAAATAAAATAATATTAAAAGTCACCAATCCACATAAGTTAAACGTCACCAACAAACTCTTGTAGCCATTGGAATAAAATAATAATAAAGAGTATTAAAATAATCAACCTACCATGATCACAAATTAGCCTATGTGTGACTATCCAAATGGGGAAAGGTATTAAAGTATTATAAGTTATGCATAAAATATTAATCCTTGGCTATGTGTGTGATCGCAGCTAGCATCAAAGAGACTGTAGGGAGAACGATCATCACAGCCACTAGAGAAGTAGCCAAGAATGAAAAGAGACCAACAACCATAATAGTTCCAAGAAGATGAGGCAGAGACGCATACCATGGGTCCTCTTTCAAAGGAGCGTGAAGTGAAGTCTGTTCATCAGATTCCCATCATAGAAACAAGCTAGTCTACGCAAGATGAGGTGCCAAGGCCTAGACCAAATCTCGAGGTCACCTTGACTAAAGCTTTCCTTAAGCAAATCTATTATAAGTAGGTCCAAAGTGCTATTCTTCAGGAACTCAACTTTGGCCCCTTATTCGACCTAGCACGAGAGGAGGTCAAAACACAACTACAACGATTTCCCATATGGTCCATCCTTACTTCCAGTGGGGATTAGTATATGGAATGGAAGAAATTTAGCTCTTTTGGAATAACTAACAGGTAGATGCTATAGTGAAAATTAAAGACATCAGTTTGTCTTATTTAATTGAGGCCATTGTGGAGGCCCTTGAATTTCCTGACACCAAGCTGACCTTAGTAGAGATTCCCACACAAGAAAATTAAGAGGTCAAAAGAAAATGGATCTAATGGTGCTATGGAGTGGATTATAAGGAGTATGGTGCACACTAAATAAGGTGAAGAGGACCTACTTTAACATTGTGGCCTATCACCTAAACCCAATGGTAAGGCCAAGTAAGATGACTACCTTCTTTGCCCATGCATGTGCCACTTTAAGCAGAAAATTCCTAGTTAGCGTCCTCCAACTCATCTTCTTGGAAAGTAAAAAGCAATTCAAAGAGAATGAGCAAGGAAGGAATACACTCCCCTTTCTATGCCTAATCTAAAAACTCTACTAAAGGGGAGGGATAGTCCATTATGTAAATGACATGATCCATCATGCTCCTATCGCATCTTCGTAGGAGATGATGAAAGACAAGGCACCTACCAAGCTACTTGAAGAGAAGCAACCACCACCACCACCACCTACTAAAGAAACAACACTAGAGGCTTGTTCAGTAATAGAACACATGAGAAAGCTCTATAAGTAACTCCTACAATAGTAGTAGGGAGAATGAAGTGGTGGATAGCCATCAGTGTACCAACTAGCGTTGAGCCACCTCAATAAAGTAACCAAGATAATAAGATTATTGGAGGAGACTGTGTTGCTATTTTTAACAAAATAGATGTAGGCACCTACTTGATTGAATTTGAGGGCCCACAAAGTGATAGTGTTCATCCTTGAACAACAACAATTTCCAAAGATCTCTAGAAATGATGCTACTTTCTTAGTGTGCCTAAAGAAGGGTGTGGGGTGACTATCTTGGTGATATAGCATCACGAACAGGAAACATCAGTAGAGATGGTGGTTGATAGAGTAGCAGAGGCTCTCAATACTCCTATGGAAACCATGCTAGACATTGCTACACTCAAAGATGTGCATGCTTCTAGAGGAGTGAGAAGCTAGCAACTAAGCATAGCCCAACATGAGGAAGTGTTGGATTGACTGGTGGAAACCAAAAAATCGCTTCCAAAAATCTTTTATCTCTTGGAAGGAATCATAGCTACCTAGTTGGAGCTATTGGAGACTAAGGGTAAGCTCATTATTGTAAATTCCCAACTCAAGGTAGTGACCACTAAAAATTGATGGTTGACTACTAAGGTTGCAAAACTAAGAGCTCTCTTGGCCAATCCCGCCATTCTCAACCAAGTCATTGCATGAGATGAAGCTTTCTTGCAACTTCAGAACCAAATAAAAGAGGTTGAGAATGCCAAGGAGATGTTGGCCTTCAGCATGTCCTTATCAAAATTTATCACTACCCATACTAATAAGGATTTATTGCAAGTTCACAAGGAGAACCTCACTCTGACCAGAGACATTCACTACCTTTGTGATGTCGAGAAGTAAAAAGACTAGATGGTCAAGTTTGTGAGATAGCAACAAGAGTAACTTGTCAAAGTGAACATGGACTTGAGGAGGTTGGTAGTAGAGAACCAAAATTTGTTAATGAAGAAAGTTTGTGCACTTTGATAGAAAATGGTCATTGAGATAGCTACTTGGAAAAATGAGGCCTTGAAGTTTAAATGAGTAAAAAATCACTACAAGGACTAGGTTGGGCTCCTTGAGGAGGTACATGAGAAAGAGTTTTAATTGTCCAAGGTGAAAATAAATGAGGTCCTCCAACAACTCTAATAGAGAGGCATTATAAGAAATAACTTCTTTGCATTGATAATCCAGGCTTTGAATTGTTTGCATTCAACATTGAATGCCTTAACAGAATTTTGTAGCTCTTAGTAGTCACTCATTCTATGGGCTAGGTTCTCAACTATGAATTTCTAATCGACGAATTACTTTATGAGAACATCAAGTTCAGCACTAACAATTTCGAACTTTTGATTTGTTTTCCAGCCTTGTAGAATAGCTACGAGTTGGTCACCTACTTCTCTAGTTCTTACCTTAGCCTCTCAGTAGTCAACATTACCAAGTTTGTGTAATGAAGGTTGGCAAGCTCCATGTACTCTATCATCTCCTTGATTTGTAGCTCCTTGAGATCGATTTCTACCTTATTATATGTGTTCAGTCCATCAAAGATGGGCTATCATAGGTCACCTCCTTGTTGAAGTTGTTAAAGAACCTCATTTACTTTTGACTTCACTAGTTGGATATGCTTTTCATTGATTTATTTTTATAGGATGGCTTGGTCCCTGTAGTGGTACTTGAACCTTTTGAATTTGAGGACCCCATTCTTCCAAGTGGCGATCTTGATTGTAGATTTCTGGTGAAGAGCACAAACCTCCTCCATCAAGAGATTACAATTTTCTACTACCAACCTCCTCAGATCCATGATTACCTTGGCAAGCTGATCCTACTATTATCTCATGCATTTAACCATTTTCTCTTTCTAGAGCTCAATATTATGTAGGAAATAATTATGCTTGGTCAAAACTATGTTCTCCTTGTGAATCTCTAATAAGACCATTTTAGTGTTGTAAGCCAATGCTGCCGCTATGGACTCATCAAAGACTACAGTCTCTTTGATGCTATTGACCATTTGAAGTTTTTCTTGAAGCTATAGAAAATATTCATCTCTAGTTGCGACTTGGTTAAGAATTGTGGGATTGGCTAAGTGAGAGCTTTCAGTTCTATAACCTCAACAGCTAAGCACTAATTTTGCCAGGTGGCTATCTCAAGTCGAGCATTGGTTATGAGGTACTTACCCTTAGCCTCCAACAACACTAATGAGTGGTGAGGTACCTCTACACTCAACCATACGAATACAAGTGTTTTCATGCACGATCCGGTCGAACTTCGCAGACAGACTAGTTGTGGCACCTAGACATTTATCCTTAGGTCGCAGTTCGTTGTCTTCCCACCTAGACTAGTATTATATTTGTCACATATGGTTTAGTCCAGAGTGAGGTGTATGATGGGTCTCCTAATCTAATGCTACTCCTGAAGGTAATGGAAGATAATATTAACTAAGCTAAGGGAGAAAGGGTAAGGGAAAATCTAATCTAGCCTAAGTGCGATGAGCATTTGTTCCTTGATCATCCATACATATCTTGGACTTCATGCATGACTACCACTAGGATTACCAAGCGCAGAACCTAGGTACGCCACTGGGTTACCAAGTACTCACACTTAAATGCTCGTAATCAAGTCGTACTCATTAACATGAGTTTAAGGGTGAGAAGATATTAACTAGGAAAGCATTAAATAATAATTAAATAAATAAATAAAAAAAGTGAATGCTGCAATGATGAAGTAATCTTGATCTTTATTTTCAATCATGTGCATGTCCAAGTATGTCACACTCGAATAAAGGATGTCGTACAATTACATTCACCACACTGCGGGCAAACACTGGGAAATATTCTAACTTTGGAGGGAAAAAACTGCAAGAGTCTAGCTACAATCTAAACTAATCATCAGAAACAAGGGAGAGCTACCTCTTATTTAAAGAACTGGCGATGGGTTGACATATCGTGTACGTGATATCACAGTGAGCACACGATATCGCATATGCAATATTGCGACAGCGATATCGCATATGCAATATTGCGACAGTGATATCGTAGTCACCCAAAACGCGACTCATCATACCCCCATGACTAAATGAAAAATCGTCCTTCAGTTACAGTTATTACACAATGGATAGGTATGGGATTGTTAGATGGTGAAAATGGGACTATGCCACAATGTGAAATGAAAAAAACATAAAAACACAACACAAATGTTCTACACTACAAAAATTTGGAACTCACGTAGTTCCTGGTGGTGGTGGCTCCTCCATTGGTGCCTTTCCTTTGTCTTGTGCTCCAAGTTTTGAGGTTTGATGATGCTAAAGTATGGACTAGAGCTTCTCCTCTTTATTCTGAGGGTCTTGTGTCGTCCATGCTAGTGTTCCAATGTTTGATAGAGTCGACACTTCCCACGGACAGGGTAGTTGTGGAAACATTTGATTAGCTTTGTCATACCAAACCACAAACACCCATCATTCCTTCTCATAGACTCTAGCTTTATCTTTGTACTCCTAAAACTCTGTTAGCCATCAAGCCAAGTCTGTTGCAACACCCTTTTATCCTTGGTAGCTATTTTTCACCACCTCAAGTTCATAATTTGCAACTTCTAGTTTTTCTAATAGCTTCTTGCACTCTACAAATTCTACTTTGTATTTGATGTGGGTGGTTGCTACCTGCTGCTCAAGCTCTAACCTCGGGCATCCTACTGTTAACATGGCAAGGTTGTCATATCTTAGATTTTTTAACTCCATGTACTCTGTAAAGTCCTGAATCTATAGGTCTCGGTTCTTAACTTCTGCTTGGTGGGCGAAGGCATATGTGTCCAATATGGCCCTCCAATCAGTGTGTTGAGCACTAATAGTGTTGATTTGGGCCTTGGCCATATGGATCTCCTTTTCAAGAATCTTTTTATACATCCCCACCTAATCACGGAAGTGCTCCTTTAGTTTTTCATGTCATTTAGCCTCATTCTACCATGCGCTTATCTCAATTGCTAACTTTTGATGAATGACACATACCTCCTCAATCGAGAGGGTTCAATTTTCTCTAGCTAAATGACTTATGTCACAGTTGACCTGGATGAAATGTTCTCGTAATTGATGAAAGTATTCATCGAGAACATTCTTTTGCTTTTCTATAGTGGTCAACCAAAGGTTGTCTGCAACCAACTATGTGTTTTCTTCCTGTAAGGCGTTTGAGTGCCTTAAAATGTGCATGGGTTTGTGCCTGTGCTGTGGAGGCATCCCAAACATCCTTCTCCTTTTCATCTGCCACCCTTTTATTCTCTGCGATTAGCTTTGTTAGTTGCTCAGTTCTAAAATTTTCTAGCTAGTCTACAGGAACAAATTGCAGAGGGTCTCGCTATGCTGCTTGTAAGGCCACGAGCTGCTCTTGGAGTTTCTGCACTTCAACTTTAGCATGCTTGGCCCTCACTTCAGATAAGACGAACTTCCCCTTTGAGGAAATGAGGTCTGATTGAATTGCTATGACATTCTAAGGGATGTCAAACAGGGACATCATTACTTGCCCTGTTTGAAGCAATCGATCAAGCACATCCTCATGTTCCACAGAGTCATTGAGGTTCCGGCTAGAGTTTGAGCATCCCGTGCTCCTATGAGATCTACTAGTGATACAACAGGTACATTGAAGGATTCTTTGATGTCGTCAGTAACCACTTCTACAACTCTCATGGCATTCTGGTGTTGCATGACCACCATAGTGGCCCCTTCACTAGTCTCTAACTGCACCTGGAAAGATGCCTTGTTTCCTAAGATCTATTGTGACCATCTACTTTTCCCTCCTCTTGTTTGAATGGATACTTCCCCCCTTGTGTGATCTAATGAAACTATACGCTGAATGGCATCATCGATGATGCAGAAGAGGTTTGCGTCATCATGACCTCCCCAACTGATCATCTCAACGATGGCTCTAAGATGGCTCATCGACGATCTGTAGTCTTGCGATGGCTATGGATGATCCTGGCCTGTGTTAGGCCCTGCTTCTTCTTGTTGGCTAGGACCTATGGCTAGAGGTTGACTAGGTCCAACCATCTGTTCTTCTTCTTGTTCTAGTCCCAACTCTTTGCTAGTGAATGTTCTTGGAGCTAGCGCCTTTAGCAATTTAGCATATGAAGCAATTTGGGCCTTTCAGAGGACATCATTGGTGTATTCCTAAATACCAACACATTGGCATAGCTTCTTGATAAGATAGGGGAAAGGAAGTGCCATCTTCCCTGTCTTCCATTCCTCGAACCACCTCAAGATCTCTGTTAAATATAGATGGGGCAGGTTAGCGTTAACCTTTTCCATCAACACTACACATCCTCTAGCTGCATACATTGATATTCTTTTTAAGCCCTTTGTGGGGAAGAGGTGATATATTCCAATTTTGAAGTAAACCCTCTCTTCCGTCGTCAACTCACCAAATGCTTTATCTCTGCCATAAGCCTTCTCCAACCAATTCTTTCATACATCAGGGTCTGAACGGGTGGATAACCAAGCAACCTTGGGCCTTGTATTTAGATGGTTTAACACTTTCGAAATGGCCTACGTAGAGAAGTAAACTGTCACACCACAGATATTAATAGTGGTTCCTTACTCCTTATTGTGCCAAAATTGGTACGTCTCTCCTAGGTACTAGGCACCGCTTTCAGAGAGGATAGGCCATAAGGAAGATCCTTTGAGGTGATCCCTAACAGCCTCAGGAGTGAACTCTGCAAATGATTCAAAGTTCAATTCAACAATCACCGCAGCGAATGTGGACTTCGCATAAATAGCCTGAACGCAATCTTGGGGCAACGTGAGTTATTTTCCCGATTCAGGCATTGTAGCAGCTCCTCCTTCTGCCTGCCCAGACCGTCCGGTAGGAGGTTCATGTTGATGAATGCTGAATGATTGCTCCTCCTATTCTACATGTTGTCGAGAAGGTCTTTATCTTCCACCTCTCTGAGATCATTTGCTTCAACCGTGGGCAGGACCTTCCTGTTGTCCACGTTTCGGGGCCATCTGCAATCACACGAGCCAAGCATTAGTAAGATTATTTTTGAATTTAATTTATACCTTACTGCTTGGCTTAATTAATGATCGTATTTTATCTTCATGTGATATTGCCCAAAATATTGTGATAATGGGTCCTTTTCACTTAGGTGGTTTTTCAATTTAGTTTCCTGGTATACCTAGGGGTTAAATTATTTTTAGGCACAATTATTTTAAGTGTTAGGGTTAATTACCCTAAATGATGTCCTTTGGGCAATGAAAAATTTCAAAAAATTTAAGCACTTTTTGGCAAGTGTCCCTCCCCCATGACTAACCTGAACACTCCAGGTTCAAGTAGGTTCAAACGGAATGAAAATCAGAGCACCAGCAAGCGAGATAGAGTGAGAAAAGCAAGGGTCGCTCAATCGCAAGTTGTAGAGAAAAATTTCAAAAACTCCCCTCATGTGAATGACAAAATGACACTAAGTGTTGCAAGGGACTGACCTATTTATAGGTGGCAAGGATGTGATATTGCGTATGGTACATCGTGTACACGATATCATGTCGAACATGATATCACATACACGATATCACGTCCCTAGTGACTTGAGCCACCATGAAAATACTGACTTTTTAAAATATTTTCTTGAAATCAACGTTGGAAATTGAGGACATTGGCTATGATCAAGGGGTTCTAGGGCAATTTCATTATTTCCAGAGGCACAATTAATGATGATGATGTGGATTTGATCAATAAAACCTTGGGTGGTAAGAAAAAGGTTATGTGATGGGTCATGGGAACGTTGAAATTTAGAGGGTAATAGTAGGGAAAGAATGTTAGGAGAAATAAGCTAAGGGTAAGAAATGGTGTGTATGAGCTATATCATAAGCAAAGATTACAAAACATTACACAAGTGGATCCCCCCCAAAGCAGGTTTCAACCTATAATGCCCTTTTGTAACCACACTTAAAAGTGTCCGTGGGCACTAGAAGGGTTAAATGTAATCCACACTGATTCCACAAAACACACACATGTAAATATCACCAGAATGAGATGAAAATTCTATGCTACACGGGACATGAGCTAAAATTACACGAACAATGAGATGAGATGAACTATAGAAAGGGATCGTAGAGATTGGGACATGAGGTAACCGACCTAGGGCATAGTGAATCATGCATGTAAAGCATGATTAACATGTCATTAACCCATCGTTCCAAGATCAGGACCCAGTCCATCCTTCTAATTAGTGACATTGCATTGTTTTATCCCATGATGAACAACTATGAGAGTACCATAACAACAAGGCATACAATCACTTGGCGTTTTGTCCAAGGGAGGAGTGATTTTTGTTTTGTGGCACTTTTCTTTTTACTTTTTTTTTTCTTTTTCTTTTTTTTTTTTGAAGACTAAATCCAGAGAAGCCGCCAACCTTCAGGCATGGGTGCATGACTTTCCAATGGGACCCTTGAGAACAAAATTGGATTTTTTAGTGCCCTTTTGATTCCTCTTACTCCCATTTTTGTTAGATCTACAAGGATCTTAGTAAAACCACGTTGCATGATAACTCCCATAGACGTCAAAAAAGAGAATCTGCAAGTCCCCTTGATGTCACACCCTAATCATTCCCTCTTGGTCCATCCTTATTCATTATGGGTACAATGAACAAAAAATTAATTTTAAGTTTTAAAAATGTCTAGAATATCACTGTACCCTCGAATAGAACCTCTTATTTGTAGAATGGATGAGTGGGTGTAATGGGCTCACTATCCAAATAATTGATCGCTTGAGACATGATAACATAAAACACACCTCAACCAACGATCCACATGAGTTTTTTATTCGTAGATGAGATTACTTACAAAAACATAAAAAGATAAAAAGATAAGACAAAAAGTTGAAAAATGAAAAACTTGAAAACAAAAATTGAAAAATTAAAGAAAAATAAAAAGTGGTTATTAATCCTACTCATTAGAATGAGGGATATCCCTCATAGCTAAACGATTGAGGATGGCAAGGATTAATAATTGACAATGGGGATCCTTGCATGTTGGAAGTATTCTAGCTTGGTCATATTTACCCCATCGGGTTTCACACACTTGATTATAATGAGCATAGTGGGGCAATTTGTACGATGTAGTTCCCAGATAACAAGTTGATCCACTATGGTATTTAGGACCATTAGATGATCTGCAAGGATTGGGATGATGCCTCCCATGGTTCTATTCATTGGACCGTATGGTTGTTGGAGTGTTAGATGGTGGCCTTGATGAAGTAACATGAGGCATCAGGTTCGAAGGCAAGGGTGCACCACAGTGTGGAACTTGTGCTGAGTTGGAGGATGCAGTGGCCTCAAAAGTGTGTTGTCCCTTCTTATAGCTGTGTTTAAAGGAGGGACGCTTTTGATGTTGTTGAGGCTTCTCACTACTGTTGGTAGTATTAGCACAAGTAACGTTCATGGGTTGTTGTGGTGATGTAGACACCTTAGGAAAAGTTGGTGGCAATGTGGAAGGAGGGAAAGGATGAGAATGTTGAAAGTTAGGAGGAGTATAAGGTGCACAAGGTGGTGGTTGTGTTGGAGGTATGGGTTGATAGTATTGAGGAGAATGTTTGTATGGTGAGATAAAGTGCGTTGGCCCAGTTGGAGAAACAAGATGTTGAACAAGATATGCATTTGGATTCAGATGATGTGAAGGGTATCTCCAGTCTAGTGGTGGTCTCCCCCATGACTGGGGTTGTTGCCACTGTGATCGAACACAGTATCTCTGTACGAACTCTGGATGTAACGTGTTTCCCCAATGCTCATGTAAATGTAACAATATTGGGCATTGTCCCTTGGGGTGATCGTACAGGCATATGTTGCATTCATATGTATGATTGGTAGTTGAGCTCTTATTTTCCATATCCCTTCTTTTCGATTGTCTACTATTTTTTCTTGCTTGTTGGGTTGTCAAAACTCTATCTCCAATAATGTTGATAAATTCTCCACACTTTTGATACGTCCATTCCAACATCTTTTTGATCTTTGCCTCGACTTCTTATAATGTTTGTTGTGTTGGAAAAGATGATGTTTCCACCCTGAGATTGGTTGATTTCTCCTTTTTAGGATCATGGACCTTTTTTAAGTTGAGATTTTGGTCCCGTTGATGTTTTTCAACACTCTCCCATCTAGCCAATTCTCCTTCTTCTTTTGCTACCCACTTAATAAGCTCTTGGACTTGATGGGTTCATAGTTCGTATACTTGACCTCGGGCATACATCCCTAAGGTTTCTCTGGTTGCATCATGAAGCCCATCAATGATATGGTACATTAGCCTTTCCTCAGAAAACCCATGGCATAGACAGTTGTTTAACAGTGCATAATATCTTTCTAAGGCCATGTCAAGGGTTTATGTTGTGCTTGTTTTGACTCTTGGATTTTTTTCCTCAAGGCTAACACTCTTGCGTAGGTTTGATATTTTTCATTAAACACCTCTACCATCGTTGACCAATGTCATATTGAATTTGGTTTTAACGATCTATACCATACTTTTGCTTGGTTAACGAGTTTCATAGGGAAGAGCTTAAGTTTTTTCCACATATTATCAATGTTATTCCATATGCAGGCATCGTAGAAGGCTTGTAGCTGTTGATATGAGTCTAAGTCATAGCCTCCTAAAACAGTAGGGAAGCTGTTTAAATCGAGCTTGGGTAGACGGCTCTCTTTACGATGCCTGCGTGAGATTCGAACAACCTCCTGTATTTGCATTAAGCTTATAGTGGCTAGTAGGGGTTCATCGTCATTCGGTAAGTTATGCTTCTGTGTGTTGGGATGATGTTGCTTTTGTTGATGTTTATAAGAAATCTCCACTTCAGGTTGTGTACTCCAACCTTCATCATCATATATCTTTACAAGTGTGCCATTATCGTAATCTTGTAGGAGAGGCATGGTTGTGAAGTTGTGTGTGAATTACATGTGACTTTTAATAATTATTTCTTTCTAAAAGGTATATCGTTAAATCCTTTACAGTGACCTTATATGATATAACTAAGCTAGATAACTAGCACCATCCTCAGCAACAGTGCCAATGATGAGTGGCGAGGTACCCCTACACTCAACCATACGAATATGATCATTTTCATGCACGATCCAGTTGAACTCCGCAGACAGACTAGTTGTGGTACCTAGATAGTTATCCTTAGGTTGCAGTTTGTTGTCTTCCCACCTAGACTAGTATTATATTTGTCATGTATGGTTTAGTCCAGAGTGATTTTTATGATGGGTTTCCTAATCTAATGCTATTCCTGAAGGTAATGGAAGATAATATTAACTAAGCTAAGGGAGAAAGGGTAAGGGAAAATCTAATCTAGCCTAAGTGTGATGAGCATCTATTCTCTGATCATTGGTGCACATCTTGGACTTCATGCATGACTACCACTTGGATTACCAAGCGTAGATCCTAGGTATGCCATTGGGTTACCAAGTAGTCACACTTAAATGCTTGTAATCAAGTCATACTCATTCCACAATTTAACATGAGTTTAAGGGTGAGAAGATGTTGACTAGGAAAGCATTAAATAACAATTAAATAAATAAATAAACAAAGTGAATGCTATAATGATGAAGTAATATAGATCCTTATTGCCGGTCATGTGCGTGTCCAAGTACGTCACACTCTTATAAAGGATGTCATACAATTACATTCACCACACTGCAGGCAAACACTAGGAAATATTCTAACTCTAGAAGGGAAAAAACTGCCAGAGTCTAGCTACAATCTAAACTAATCATTAGAAACAAGGGAGAGCCACCTCTTATTTATAGAACTAGCAGCGGGCTGAGATATCGCGTATGCGATATCGCAACGAGCACGCAATATCACGTATGCAATATCGCGACCACAATATTGCGGTCACCCAAAACATGACTCATCAAACACTGACTAGGTTGCAATGCTATCATACAGAAGTTCAAACTCTTTTAGAATTGACTTCCTAGTCCCCACCTATCATTCCAACAACTCCTAATGCTAGGCTATGCTAAATCTCCCACTTGCTGATCCTATGAACATCTACATATCTCTGAGTGTAGTAGTATCTGGCATAGATACTATAGAAACATTGAGTATTTTGGCCACTCAATTAGCTACTACCTTAGCTATTATTTCCTACCCTTGATGCTACAACACCAAGACAGTTACCCCATCACCTTTCTCCAAATGCACCAAAAAGGTAGCAACATTTTTAGAGATTTCTAGAAATTGCTATTATTTTGAGATGGACACTGTTAACTCCTATGCACTAAGATTCAAGTGAGTGGACACCTACATTCATTGGGAAGAAAATGTTGGCACCACATCCTCCAACTAGTTGATGGTATGAGTGACCTCATGTAAATGGCTCAGGGTTGATCAATAGACAAATGGATCCCCACTTGTTCCTACCTACTACTACTATAGGAGTTTCTCATGGAGTTTCTACATGTGCTCCATGGTAGCATGAGCCTCCAGTGTTGTTTCATGAGTGGGTGGTGATGGTGACTACTCCTCTTCTTGCATCATTATGGACACTTTATCTTTCATCATTTTTTCCTAGGAGGTAGCAAGAGCATGTTGGTGGATGTCATTGGAATAGTAGGCTATTCTTATTCTTTTACATAATTTTTGGATCAAGCATGAGAGGGAGTGCCCTTCTTCCACACTTGTTTTCCTTGGAGCACTTCTCTGTCTCAAGATATGGGGGATTGATAGGAATATTCCCACTTAAACTAGCACACATATGGTTAGAGAAGGCTATCACCTTGCTTGGCCTCATTATCAAATTAAGGTGGTAGGTTGCGAACTTGAAGTATGCTTGCTTTGTTATTGTCAGTGCACCATATTCCTTGTGATCAACTCCATAGCATCATTTCATCCACTCCTTCTTTACCTTTGCATCTACTTGTGTTGATATTTCTACCAATGTTGCTCCAATTTCTGGCAACTCAAGGGCCTAAGAGATGACCTCCACTAAGTAAGGCACACTAATGTCCTTGGTTTTCAGCGCAGCATCAACCTGCCTATGATTCTAGAAGAGATATGTTTCTCCCGTGTATCTCTCTACACTAAAAGTGATGATGGGCCACATGGAAGAGCTTTGAAGTTGGGTCTTGACATCTTCTGGGACAAATTCCAAGAAGGTTCCAAAGTTTAGCTCTTGGAGAACCAAACATTGAATCTTCTTAGATTGGATTTTCCTAAGGTAGGGATCCATGAATGTGACTTCAAGGTTTGGCCTTAGTCTTGGTGCCTTATCCTAGTCAAATTTCTCTATTTCAGCTTTAGGAATCTAATGAACAAATTTCACTTTGGGCTCCTCTTAAAGAGATCCCATTGCATGTGTTTTGATTACTTGTTCCTAGGGCTACTCTAGCTATTGGCCTCTTCCAATTCTAGGTCACTTGTTCCTTGGTTGGGATAGTCCCACTTCTTGTCCACATTTGTCCCTTGGTTTGGCTACCATCTATAATAACAACATGACCAAATATTAGCATTTGGTATGTGACTTAAACATTTTTGATACCTTGCCTCTTTGGACTAGTTATACTTGGCTAAGTTGTGATCATGGTAGATTTAATTAATTTAATATTATTTCTTTTAAATGGATACCAAAGTTTGTTGGAAAGGTTTAACTCTCATGAATTAGTGATTTTAATATTATTTTATTAGTTAAACCTTGTGGGAGCTAGGAAAAATTCAAAAAAAATTTTATCAAAACTTTAGGTTTGTGGCCCGCATGATGTAGAGCTTACCTTCGGTAGTTGTAGGATTGAAGAACAAGGTTAATCAAATAAGTAGTTTGAAAGCTATGGGCTCTAGCATGTTTTGGGTTCTAAAAACTACAAAAACTCCTCTCTTGTTTTGAAGAAAATGGCAAACAATTCACTAAGAGTTATGCCTATATTTAGACATTTTGGGCTACGTTGATGGGATCTATCGACGTAGCTAATAGATAAAATTTTTCACCATTGAAAATCAAGGAAAAACAAAGAGTTTCTACATCAAATTAAAGTCCATAGGGAGCTAGAAAAGCCAACATCATGATGAAATGCATGAAGATGGATAGATTGTTCATAAAATGGATATTTTACTTGGAGAAGATTAATGGAGTACACAACTCAACATAACTAACATGGAGCACAAAATATTTGAATGCAAAAATGCCTAAGGTATGAGGAACTTAACCAATCCAACTAAGAAGTATGCAAGTGGATCCTTCCCATAGCATGTGCATGCCCTTACATGTCCTCAAACCAAGGATTCCATGGGCCCCATGAATGATTAATGGTTACGATTAGTTAAGGATGAAATCATAAAAGAAACTACCAAATAGTTTTAACTATATTAAACCAAGACATTGAACGAACATGAGAAACGATAGTGAGGTGAGTTATGGGAAGCATAGATAGATGAAGCAGAGTGTGGGATGGAGTCTCATATCATGGTTACATGAAGTTCCTTGTGGGTTTTATTGTTAATATGACCTGTTAACATTCATCCATAGTCTAAATTAAAACCAACCACTTTTAGTGACTTCACATTCATAGGCTTAGACTCAACCACCCCCAAGGCACAAGAATATCCCCATAGATTAATCACCATTAGNTGAATTTTTGGATGGGAACCACACCTTGAAAAGACTTTGCTTCATGTTATTGGTTGATAGTAGAATGGTGAGAAATCCATGGAAACACTCATGTACCAAAGAGAGTAGGCAAGTACAAAGAGTATCAAATGCCATTGAAGTCACGCCCTTGTCTATCCACTTAATCCTTTCCAAGTTTGAAGACTACCAAGGTCACAAGTTCATTAAAAGTTTCATTTTAAGAAGGGACCTCATACTTCCAAAACAAGGAAACATCATAGAGTTTCATGGATGGGTGGTTGATGTGGACTCACTACTTATTATCATGAAAAGAAACCATGTCTTAGTTATCAACATCAAAATTGAAAGATAGAATCCAGACACTAGTAATCAAATAACATTATAGTACAAATTACCATTAATTAACAACTATAGTTACACAAAGTCCTAGTGGAAAATAAAGAAAAACATGAGAAAAACATAAGAAAAATTCCAAACCAACTAAGGGAAAATATAAAAAAAATTGTACATATTCAAGAAAGGAAAAATGTACTAAAAATGGTGTAAATCAAAAACTATCAAAAATAGAAAAAGAAAAAAATTAATGAGCCACTTTTTTTGATCAGCATGGATGGCCACATCTCCCACAACTATGTTAGAAGGAGGAAATTTTAAAAATTGAGCATGCATGTCCATCCGTTGTGGTGTTTCAGTCATTGGCTCTCTTAAGTTCATGAAAAGGTTTAAGTTGTTACATGTTGACCAATAGCTTTTTATTTGGACATTTAGGTTTGTATATTAACCTAGCCCTAGAAGGAAGGGTTTCATAAATAATATAAAGCCCTTCCCACAACATTTGGAACTTAGTTCTTTATGGTACATATGTGGGATTCCTATATAGGACCCTATCTCCTAGTTGAAATTTCACTTTCCTAGTTCTAAGGTGATGTCATCATTTATTAAATGCCTTATGCACTTCGTTAGATGATAGGGCCATTAGTTGATTCTCATTTATGTTGAGATCCATTAACCTTTATTTTTATACTAGGCTAAGGTCAAGGCAAAGGTCACAAGCAGTTGATAATGTATGAAGCCTTGCTTGGATGGGAAGTGTTGGTAGTTTTTTGTACACAAGCTCATAGGGAGAGTAGCCAATAGGAAGTTTCCAAGTAGAGCAGTAGGTCCAAAGGACATCATTGAGTTTTGTGCTCCAATCCCTCCTATATTTACTAATGGTTTTTGTTAGTATTTTTGTGATCTCTCTATTTGTAACCTTTGATTAACCACTAGCTTGGGGGTGGTAGGATGTTAGTTTATACTCAACCCCCAAGCATTGCATGAGCTTCCGAAAGGTGGTACCTATAAAATGAGTTTTGTTATTAGAACTAAGTGCATGTGGCACCCCAAATCTATTTACAACATGTTGTTTTACATATTGAATAGCTATAGAAGATGTGCAATCTATGACAATCATTTCTTACATCCACTTTGTATAGTAGTCAACAGCTACTATGATGCACACCTTTTCGTTGGACATGGGAGTGATGGGACCTATGAATTCGATGCCTCAAATATTAAAAAGCTCTAATGGTTAGATCCACTACTAAGGCCCCTCCATATAAGAGGTCATCCCACCATCACATTTGCAATGTTCACAAGAGCAAACGAAGAGGTGAGAATCCCTAAAAAGCATTGGCCAATAATACTTTGCCATTGGGAACTTAATAATCATGCATCTTCTAGCATAGTGATCCCTACAGGGGTCCTCATAAGCATTTTTGAGAATGCATAGTTGGTCATCATTAGGTATACACATCAAACTAGATCATCAATGTACATCTTGTAAAGGTATCTATTGATTTCCATGAAGTTCTTTGCCTAGTGAAAAAACTATTGTTTCTTCCTATTGTCCCATTTCTGTGGCATCTATTAAGTGAGAAGGTAGGTTATAATGCCATTGTACTAGTTGGTTTCAGTGGGCACTTGTTTAGTTATAGCCCTGGCAAAGAGGAGTTCATTAGGAAATTGATTTAAAAGTGGGCTCTCCTCCTCTTTGTTGTCTCATCTCAACTGAGATAAGTGGTTAGCAATCATGGTCTCGGACTCCTTTCGATCTACCATTGTTAGATCAAATTCCTACAGGATCACAAGCCATCATATGAGATGGGGGTTCACCATTGGTTTATTCATTAGGAGCTGGATTATACTATGATCTATGTGCACAAACACATTGTACCCATGCACATAGTGCCTAAATTTTTCCAAGGTAAGCATCACTACCATTAGTTCTTTCTCCATGATGGTGTAGTTTAGTTATGCATCAAAAATTATTTTTCTCACATAGTGAATATAGTAAGGACATTGCTAATCATCCAATTGCATGATCATAGAACCCAAGGCAT
Organism: Gnetum montanum; assembly: GCA_015680685.1. Taxonomy (NCBI): domain Eukaryota; kingdom Viridiplantae; phylum Streptophyta; class Gnetopsida; order Gnetales; family Gnetaceae; genus Gnetum; species Gnetum montanum. The sequence continues at coordinate 48,713 of MNCI01018082.1, forward strand.
AATTGGATGCTTTCGTCATGATGTAAAAGGATCTAGACTAGTCAAGTGCTTGTGGAATTGGAGTTTCTACAAGCTTTTTCTTGAGTTGCTAGAATGCATATTCACATTCCTTGGTCTAGATAAATGAAGCATCCTTCTTTATCAGCTCCACCAATGGTATAGTGATCTTAGAGAAATTCTTGATGAATCACCTATAGTAGCCAATGTGGCCAAGGAATGACCTCACTTCTTTAGCTATTTATAATTGTCGAATAATTCCTTGGATCATCCTTAATTTTTCAAGGTTCCCCTCAATCCCTTTTTTTGAAATTCTATGTCCCAACACAATGCCTTCCTAGACCATCAAGTGGCTTTTCTACTAGTTGAGCCTAACATTTGTCTCCACACATCTTTTTAGCACTTGCTCAAAATGGTCTAGGACTTGCTCAAACGTAGGCCCATAGGTGATGAAGTCATCCATGAAGACTTCCATCTCGCTACGAATATACTATTGGAAAATTCTCATGACTAGGTGGAATGTGGTAGGGGAATTGCATAGGCCAAACGACATCTTTCTATATGTGAAAGTCCCCCAAGAACTCATGAATGTAGTTTTGACCTGATCCTCTAATGCTATTTGGATTTGGTTATAGCCACTATGACCATCCAAAAAGCTGTAGTAATAATGCCTAAAAATTTTGTCCAACACTTAGTCCAAAAATGACAATAGAAAGTGATCCTTGAATGTTGTCATGTTCAACAACCTAAAATCGATGTAGATTCTCCATTTTCTACCTTTCTTTGGCACTATGATGAGTGAGCTAACCCACTCACTATTTGCAATGGGGTAGATGAACACTATCTTGAGGAGTTGTTCGATCTCCTCTTTGATGATCTACTTTAGTTTGAATTTCAACCACCACTATAGCTGCCTCTTTGATTTCATGGAGGAATCTATGTAAATTTGATGGTAGCATATCCTTGGATCAATTCCAATTAGCTCATGATATGACCAAGTAAATCTTGTTGGCCATTTGTTGACCACATCTAATAACTTCTTTTTTTTGCACAAGAGCAAGATTGGCATTCATAATGACTAACTTGTGATTTTTTAGAAAAGCATATTTCATTTCAACTGATAGTGTTTTTAACTCAAGGGGCTCTTGTTTAAAGCTCTTAGGGATTTCCATCTTTCCCCAATTGGTGTCATCAAGTTCATCAGAGAGTTGGCAATGAATTTGCTCCATTTCGTCCATGCCTTGAATATAGGTACTTGTTCTCAATTTTTTCCATGTACAATGTTGAACTACTTTCAGATTTAGCTATCAACCACTAGATGTCCTCCTATTTTGTGGTTGCTACATATAGGCACCTTTGAATTTCTGTGACATCTACACACTACCTGCATGCTATGATTGTTTTGCTTTTAACTATCCATAATTTCTACACATAGTGGCACCCTATGTTATTATATGTGATGCATGAAATGTGCTTTCTCTCAAGTTTTCCAAAGTCATTTTCCTCAAAAATCTCCAAGGAGAGGTCTCTAATTTCCAATTGTGCATCTATTGTACTTATCCAAGCCCTTCCCATGATGATTGGAAAGTTCCCTTTGTAGTTGTCTACTCGAATCACTAGGAAGTTAGTAGGATAGGATCACCCATAAATAGTGATCATAATATCCTCTACCAATTCCAAAGGAATGGTGATGGACTGGTTTTCTAAATCAAGATAAATGTTGCTTTTCTTAAGAGGAGGCATATTCTAGGATTTGTACATTTCATGAGAGATCAAATTGATACCAGAACCTGAGTTTAGAAGAACCTTGCAAGGCTCATTCCTAGTGATTTGCAAGTAAATTAGGGGACTCTCAAGATCATATATTTTCCTAGGAAGGTGGCTAGCCTTTGTCTAATTTATGACCACATGGGTTAACATTATAGTATGCACTTTGGGAGGTATTTGGTTTGAAGAAATCTAAAAGGATGTTACAAGGGAGGAAGGAGAAGTAGGGCCAATAGCCACAAGTGTCCATGAGGGCTTAGTAGGACTAATGGTTTAGAAAGAGGGATGTGTTTAAGGCTTATTATTTAAACCACTCTACTGGGAAGCTAGTTGTAAGTTAATAGCCCTTGTGGTGTTTCATTGTTATGGCTAGGCTAGGATTTTACCTTGCATGGATGGAGCATGAGCCAATTGATTTGAGGATAGAGGTACAAATGTAGAAGGATGAGGAGGATCATATAAAAATGTGGATTCCCCTCTTGGAGATTATGCTCTATAATACTTAAGAGGGTAATAGTGGTGCTGGAAGGAGGTGTGACTAGAAGAGTCACATGAAGAAATGGACTACTAAACATACTACCCATATGGATTTGGCTATTGGTAAGGGTACTGCTACCTTGGTGGTGGCATCTCCCATGACTGTGAATGATGTCACTGCTAGTACTACTTGTGAGGTTGAGGTGGAGCTCCACTTGGATAGTAGGCTTGTTGGTGGAAGTGCATGTAGTTACCTTGAGGATAAGACAACCTCTTAGGTTCTTTCATTTTTTCCAATCTAAGATTTAGAGCATACATCCCAAATTCCTACAAGTGTGATACAATTGGATAAATCCTTTAGGATTCTTGTACTAGTAGATGTCACACCCACCATGATGATCTATTTCAAAATCCACAACCTCTTCAACAACAGTAGCTTTTCCCTTCCCCCTCTAGTGGGCATGTTTAGCTTCCTTCATTCTCCTTCGGTTATGTTGCTACCTTGCTTTTTGAACTCCTAGAGCAATTTAAAACTTTTCATCCAAAGAGTTTCACATTTTTTCTACCTTGGCCAATATTTTAGAAACAAATTTTTGTATTGACAAGGTCTTGCATTGCACCACTTCATCAAGTGGTGCCTCTTCATCATTGTCACAAAACTAGACCTCCCTTTTGCAAATGGAAGGATTTTAGTTATACTCCTTTGGTCTTTCCCTTTTCCTTAACTCTCCTTATTCTTTGGCCTCTTGCTCAATCAACCTTTATATTTGATGGGCCCTTAATTATGAAATCCTTCCTTTGGCATAAACCCTAAAAGTTCTTCTCATTTCTATTCTGAGCCCATTTATGATATGGTGAAATTGCTCCTTTTGAGAAAAGTAATGGCCAAAAGGCATCTATGCAACAAAGAGTAATATTTGCTCATGGCCGCTCCAAGGATTCATGTTCCTTACTTCTACCCTTGGATTTACTTCCTTATATTAGACACCTGGGATTATGTTTGATACTTGTCATTGAAGAGTTCAAGCATCATATTCCATTGTCAGATTGATTCCAATTCTAAGAATCAGTACCAGTCTTCAACCTCCTTGATAAATGTCTAGGGAATAGCTTCAATTTTTTCCATTTGTTCTCAATATTATGTAAGGCACATTCATTATGAAAGACTTGGATATAGTTCTATGGATCAGAATTGTATCCCTCTTCAAACTTAGGTTATTTTTCATGTCCAATTGTTTAATTCAGTTGTCTTTCATGTGCCTTATTGGAATACTTATGACCTTCACAATATTTAGCATATTTCTGGTTGCAAGCAAAGGATCATCATGGTCATAGCCCCTATGATGGCCATGATGCCTATGATGGGCCTTCGTTGATTTCCCATGTCACTGGTCTCTACTATTCCAGTGGGATTTATGATCATCTCTTTCCCACCAGTTACCTCTATCACAGTCTTTCCCTTTGTGGCTTTGGTCAAAGTTGGAGGAGAAAGATGATGAAAATAAAGAAGGTGAAGAGGAAGGAGGACTATACTAGAATAGTGCCTGCTACTTCCTCTCCTTTGGTCCCAATCATGATCAACATGTTTTTCTTTATTGTGGTGTTTATCATTGTTCTTGCCTTGACTCCCTCCTTTGGAGCCCCCATGGTCATGGGACCTGATCTTTCTCAAGCTAGGATTTTTTACAATTAACTATAAATTTTGGTTAAGGATCCCTTTGTCAAAGAAGAGGGGATGAAAATATGTGTTCGGAGAACCCCCAAAGAAGGAATCCTATCCTTCCTTTTGGCCCAGCAGGAACAAGGGATTTTTGAACCATTTGCCCTTTAATACCTTGTAGCGTGCCTCCATCTACTAATCTTTCCTCTATTATGCATATATGGGATGATAATCTTGGGTAATTATGATCTTGCAAAATGTACTTAGAATTGAGACCTTGGATGCCCAATATCATAAGATTATGAAGTAGCATTGCAGGAACTGATCGATTGGGTGGCAACACGATGTTACCCTCCATGTCCCTCCACTATAGTTGTTCATCCTAATGTTGGATGAAGGTGAAATCTAGAACATAATCATTAGGATGAGTATAGATCACTTTTCATTATTGGGGCATCGGTGGTTTTGGACCTTCTTGTCTTTGATTGGATGTGTTCTCGAATAGTGGTGGAGACTCTTATCTACGAGAAGAAGCCATATTAGTTCTTGTGAAAAATAGTGTGCTTTTTTATTATTATTTTTTAATGATTTTGACTATAAGGTTTGCTACAACATCATTGGATAATTTCACTAACTCCTAGGTAGCACATGTAGCTAACTAAAGTCCTTGACAATGATGCTAATGATGTGCAACAAGCAGTCTCTACACCCAACCATATGAATCACTAACGTTCACTAAGTGATCCTGTTGAATTCTGTAGACTTTAGCTTTCTAGGTGCACTAGGACTAGGTAGTGAATTTCAAGGATGTGATCGTTGTCTTCCCAATTCTACTTGTGAGCCACAATGGTATGATTAAGTGTAATAGAGGCATATGATTTGTATCATTTTTATGTTTTTCATTAAATTTTCCTAAGTATAGAAAATAAGGTAATTAAATGTGTAATTAATATAAGAACTAACTAATGCCTAACTAATCCTAACATAAGTATCCATTCCCATTTGCCATACACATCTTGAACACATTGCAATGTAATTAGATTGCCAAGTGTAACCTCTACTGGGATTACCAAGCATTAATGTATGCTCAAGATGGTCATACTTATGTACATTAATTACTTTGCTATTTACTTGATTAATTAAATAAATTAAAATAAATGTAATGAATAGTAAGTGCATTAAGTAAATATTAATCTAAGTCCAAGTGCTGCAAGATTTATGAAGAAAGCTTGTGTTTATTGCCATTCACACTGAAGTGTCTAGGTACATCAGTGCTTGAATAAAGATTCGTATACTTCTCAACTCCTACTATGGACACTAAGAAAATATTCCAACTCTCAAATAAAAAAACTACAAGAGTTTGGCTTAGTTTTGAATGAATGAATGCCATAAAAGTGGCAAGTGCATGCATTTATATAGGTATGACAAGACACTATGTTGACAGGTATACATCAATATGTTCACGTCGATACATTCACATTGATGCGGTCCAATCAACTACAACTCATCAATTAGACAATTTAATTATACATAATATGAGTTTTGAAAGCATCATTAAGATAATTACCAAGTGTTCTTAGTACTACTTGGAACAAATTAACCAAATTGATAATGAAATATGTGCCAATAATGTGCTTTAAATGATTGAATCATTGGCCTTGAAAAAATCTAAAAAGCATATAAATGTTTTCTTGTGTGGATATTTTGCTTTATCAATAAGATATTTGAAAGTGATGAGATGATCTATAATAGAATATTGCCACCTGATGCTTGCTTGAAAAAGTACATTTATTTTAGTCTCTTCTACCCATCTTCCAAGCATAGATTTATAATTAATCTACAATTATCTAGATCTTTTTATTTCTTTTTCTAAAAAGCATTATTTTTTTATTGATGCACCATTCCTTTTCTAACCTTACTTGCATAATCCAATTTAACTTCTTTCATATCACATTCCATATCTATGGCCCTCCCCATTTAAGTATTTCTCTATAAAAATTATTTACATCAATAATTTTCTCCAAATGCCAATCTTTTCTTCCCTTTTTGTGTCATCAAAAGAAATGAACAATGTGTTATCATAGTTAAAGAACTCTTTTACTCCATCATTGATATGAAAAAAAACTTAATACAAATTTCTTGTTTTGAAAGAAGTGCCCAAAAAACATTTGAAATCTATTTGTGCCATTTCTAATAAACTATTCTATCTTGTATGTAAAATGTTTTCTTTTTAATCCAAATGTGATTTTTATATAATCTAATAATCTCATAGATTATTGAGTTTTCTTACATTCTTTGTTAAATAATTGTTGATTGTTTACTATTTTATGAATTTAGTAATAAATTAGCATAGCATATATATAAACACTACCCTCAAATGTATTAAAATATCTATCTCACTAGTCTCTACACTTTAAATACATCCCCTAAAATATGAAAGGGGAAAAATTGATTCTTAGTCAAGAAATCCTAAATTGCTTGATTATTGCATGAATTGTTGTCTTTTGTGTCAGCTAAAGGTACTCATAGGGTGGGGGGTAAATCAAGACCTTGCAAAATTTTGCTTAAAATTAGAGCCTCGTGGAAAAAATAAAAAGCCCCAAAGTAAACTTATAATACAAAAAATATATAGCACCAAGGCATAAGAGACAAAGACACCAAGCTTTTAAGGTGGTTCAACTACTACATTTGCTAGCCTACATCCACCATCAAACTCTTCCCAAATCCTAGGAAGTATAGTAAATTTTATTAATCAAACCAAAATTTACAAGGCCTCCATTTACAATTCCAAGTTGAGTACAATCCAATCTCACAATGACAAAGGATTAGCTCATAGAGTATAGTGGAAAGAAGATACCCTACCTTATCTCACACTGAGACTTAAAAATATTCCAACCTTTAGAGAAAAAGAAATAGATCTTTTTTAGAACTTAGAGTAGGAAGAGAGAGAGAGAGAGAGAGAGAACACAAAGGAGAAGTGAAAATACTAGTTTAAGCACTAAGCTAAAACCAAAACACAAGCATAGACTATTTGCTTCAATATATAGCTATTTACTCTTTTTAGCCATTTTAGAACCATTTATTCATCCATAGCTATTATACTAAAGAAGCATCCAAGGAAATGAGTTCTACACATTATGAATCCATTGCAGTAGCTTGAGGAGTAATTACCATACCCGTTTTAGCTTGCATTACTACTTCTAGTTAGAGCTTTTATATGTGCATTTAAGGTATAAAAAGGAGGAAGAAATTGATTTTTTCATTTCAACACAAACATCTCTTCCCAAAGAAATCTCAAGCTTAGATAATAATGGGTTTTTATCCTCAACCATTCCCCTATTCTTCTTTATGGAGTTTTACTTGAACAATTTTAATTTATTCACACTGATAAACTTCTATACCCTCGATGTGCCTTGTGAGGATTTGAGGCCTCTTTGTTTGTGTAAGCTGAAATATTAACCTTGAAAGTGTCAGAGGCTTTTGATTTCTCAATTTTTTTTAAATAAAATAACTTTATTGTGCATTATTTGAGTTAACATGGCAAATGAATTTTGTAGAACTAGAACCAAACCTAGTTTAACAAATTACCTCTATGAGCTGATGTGGTTGAATACTTGAAAGCCCATATGAATTGCTTTTTAAGTTTTCTTTAAAATGGAATTTAAATTAAGCCTATATGAGTAGAAGGAGCACTGATGAGGAAGAGCAAGTTAGTTAGAGGAGCTTTAAGAGTCTAGATTGAATGTGCTCATCTAGATGAATCTTTACAACTTATAATTTCCACCATGTCAAAGTTAAGATGGATCATTGAGATAGACAAAAAAATTATGTAAAACTTTAAGACTATCTTATCATGGCTCATTAAAGCTTATTCATAAATCTTGATATGAAGACCTTAGCATAAGAAGCTAAGTAAAAGAAAAACAAGAGAGAGTTGTGCTAAAGTAAACATGCTTCTATACACATGATTTAATATTTAACCCCTTAATCTTATATATTAGAATTGAAGTTGTAGAGGTAAATCATAAGAAAAGCATACAAGGTTGACGTGGTAGAGTGGGCCTCTAAGAGATGGTAAATCAGCTCTACAAGTGAAATCTTTGAAGCACTTTTTACTTAAGCTTATGTGGCAAAGTGCATTTGTAAGGAGACAAAGCAGCTCTATAAGCTTAAATCATGAAGCTAAAATAGAAAAAATAGTAAGTGCATATGTGAAAAATATTTTTTAATTATGGACCCTATTCAAGCCAATCTAAGAAGTGCTGATGTGGTGAAGCTCTCCATGTAGAACTAAAAACCATTCTACAAGCTCTATATGCACAAAGCTAAGAAGGAAAAAAAAAACCTTTTGGGATAGTGAAGCTAATGTGGAAGAGCACTTATGTGAGTGTAAAAAATGATTCTATGCACTAACCCTTCAAGTTAAGCTAGATTTTAAAAAAATCTTTATGCACATGTTTTAAAAGCTACAAATTATTAAAGCTAGGCCCCACAAAAGTACCAAAGGAAAAAATGACCTATTTTCATAACACTAAAAGTAATGAGCTATCAAAATACATAAGGTGCACATGCGTAAAAAATATTTAAGCTTAGTATCACCAAGCTTATTTAAATAAGAGAAACTAAAAAAAAAACTAGTTTATGTGTATAATGCTAACATGGAAGTGAGCCTTTATGTAGTGGAAAAATGGCTCTATGAGAAAAATTTATGGAGCACCTCTTATATTGAGCTTACATGGCAAAGCACTATCATAAGCTTCTTGTAGAACCAAAAAATGGTTCTATGTACTAGCTCTATTTGCTTAGTTAAATTACCATTTATTAAGCACCCAAGTGCAAGCTATCTATCAAAGATCAAGAGCTCAAACCTAAGAAAAATAAGAAGCTTGTCAAAGAAAAAATCAAGCTCAAAACATGCATAGTGCAACAATCTTCCCCTTTTTCAAATTGGATGAGCTCTTAAAAACTAAATAAGTAGACCAAAACGAAAATTAGAAAGCATAGAGGAATACATATCAAGCTAGTCTAGGAACATACACACCCAGGAAGGAAAATTAGAGGAGGACACAACTTACATTGATTAAGCTTACAAACCAACCAATCAAGCTACATAGATCTCAAGAATAGCATACTTCTTATCAAAACATGGTAGAAAAATTCAAACATAGGTCTTATGAACAATCATGTCATAAAGCAAAGAAATTAGCTTCACTATTTTAATAAAATATCTCATAAATAATCATACAACTCATCCCCAAAACAACTCATACACAATCATACATCAATGATATTAATCCCCTTTTGGTCAAAAAAGGTGCAAGATAGCTTAAAACATAGACAAAATATATAGCTACAAAAAAAAGTAGGGAATAGGAAACATAGAAATGAACATTACACACCAAAGCTTGTCCTTCAACAAATGTCAAGATAGCTCATACATTTTCCAAACGATCACATCATTTAGTCAATCAATAATTCTTCCCTCTTTTGCTAGAAAAAGTGAATCAAGGCTTTCCTTGTCAACAAACAAATCAAGCTCAAAACATAAGTAGAAGCACAAATGATAGTGCAAGAATAGGCAACTAAGAACATATCACTACCATGGATATCCATAAGAGATTTTGGGTGAATCATGAAGATTTTAGAGAGCTTGAAGCATAACTAACAAGATTAGAGGTGAAGAGAAAACATTCACTAACAAGCATTCAAGTTGGAGTAGAGTGGAAGGTTCAAGAAATATTTAGTAAGGAAGTAGAAAGAATTATGATGTAAAAATAGGAGGAATGCCTGAAGTGTGAGAGATAGAGGTCATTGGCATTAAAACCTCCTGAAATAAGGAGAGGTTATACATAGGCAGATATTGAAACTCTATATTCTACCCATGACCTATCAGAGTTGTTGCATCCTCCAAGCTTGGAACCAAAGACAATATCATTCCTTGGTCATGATCCCTATGAGGGAATGTGTGAGTCCATAGGATATGAATATGAGGATTCAGCAGACTCAGCATGGGTACCTAGTTCTTTTGTTGCATCTTGAAGAATCCTCCTTCCCTATAATACACATTTATCTACACCCCTTGAAAAGAAGCTCATTAGTTTAAAATAAAACCTTAAACTAGTAATAGGAAGTTTAGCTACTTTATGTATGGCTAGGTAAGATAGTTACACCTAGCAATGCTCTTAGATACATGAATCTTTCTTTGCTTAATGCTTTTGTGAAGATGTCTGCCCTTTGTTTTGATGAAGAAATATATCATAGCTTTACTATTTGTAATTCTACCTCATCTCTAAGCAAGTGATATTTAATTTTAATATGTTTATTTTTTCCATGGAAAACATGATTTTTAGAAATAGAAATAGCAGCATTGTTATCACAATGAATAATTATTAGTTCAGAGAAGATTATACCAAAGAGTTTGAATACTTTCCTCATCCAAAGGATTTGTGTGTAACAGTGTGCAATTGCAACATATTTCTCTTCTAGTGATGATAAGGCTATTAACTTCTACTTCTTTCCTAGCCATGATAGCAGTTTTTTACTGAGAAAATGACAAGTTCCATTGGTAGATTTTTTATCATCTTTATTTCCAACTAAATCTACATCTATATATGCTTGGAATTCAAAGTTTCTGCTTTGTTCGTACCAAAATCCATAGTTAGATGTTTCTTTTAGGTAGAGTAAAATCCTTTTGGCTACCACATGATGTGATTCTTTACATTTTGACTGATATCTTAAAATTAATCATACTACAAAAGTTATATTAGGTCTACTAGCTATAGCATAATGTAAGCTTCCTACATTAGCTCTATAGCATATGGTATCAATGTTTTTCCTTTCTTCATCCTATGCAAAGATGTAAATTTATGCTAAGGGGAGTTGCATAAATTTTGTCTTCTATCATGCCAAAATGCTTGAGCATCTATTATTATATATTTTATTTTGGAGATGAGAGTTCCATTCCTAAGTTGTTAAATGTGTAGGCCCAAAAGTGCGATAGTTCTCCCATCATAGACATCTCAAATTTTGACTTCATTACTTGAACAAATTCTATCTCCAAACTAGAGCTTGTTCCCCCAAACATTATATCATCAACATAGATCTATGCAATTAGAAAGCCTATGTCATTCCTTTTAATGTAAATGGTATTGTCCAAAGGAGCTTTTAGATATCCATTTTCAACTAGATAGGAGTCAATCTTTGCATACCAAATTTTGGAGGCTTGTTTTAGACCATACAAAGCTTTTTGTAACTTATACACATAATCTGGCTTTTTTTTTTAATCCACAAATCCTTCTGGCTATGTTATGTATATAGTCTCTTTTAGTTCTCCATTCAAAAATGTATACTTTACATCCATTTGATAAATCTTAAACCTTTGATAAGCTACAAAATCTAATAGCATTCTAATAGATTTCAATATTGCTATATGTGCAAATGTCTCTTGGTAATCAAGACCTTCTATCTGTCCAAAGCCTTTTACTACCAATCTTGCCTTCTTTCTACTAACTTCACCATGTTCATGTATCTTGTTTACAAAAACCATTTTGTCCCAACTTTAGGATCATGGGACAAGTTTCCTAGTGTTTTTTTTTTCATAATCTATTTTATTTCTTCATTCATGGCATTCTTCAAGTTCTCATTTCTAAGGGCTTCCTTAATTGAGGAATAGAAAGAGTAAGGAAACACACTAATAAACCATGAGCTAAGTTTTTGGCTATATTCCACCTTACTCCCTATTTGATCAGTGTTCTGAGAATATCTACCATGGATCTAAACCTTTGTATTCTTCTTCTTGGACTATCATAGCTTCATGTTTAGTTTCTATCTCATCCCTTGAGATTGGTTTTTCTGCATGAACCTTATCTACTTACTCAAATGTTAAGACACCATCATTTTTTTCTTCTCCTCCTACATTTATACCTTCATCCACCATATTGTTAGTATCTTTTGATAATTCATCAATCTTAACATGTCACATTTCAACAATTTTTATTATTTTTAAATTTAGGCAACTATAAGCTTTTGAATGATTGGAATATCCAATAAATAAACCATATTCATAGTGGCTATCAAGATTATGAACATTATCATGGTTTTTAATATAACATTTACTACCAAAAATCTTAAAATATTGAATATTGGCTATTCTATCAAACTAAATTTGGTAGAAAGTCTTGCCATTATCAGCTCTTGCTAAGCATCTACTGATGATGTATACTATTGTTCTAGCTAACTCATTCCATAGATATTTTCATACATTCTTTTCATTCATCATGGATCTAATCATTTCAAGTACAGTCCTATTTTTGTACTTTGTAACACCATTTTCCTTAGGTATTCTTGTAGTTAAGAATTATCTCATAATATCTAAATTTCTACAAAGCTCATAAAATTAATTTGAGGTGAACTCACCTCCATTGTTAGATCTAATCGCTTTTATTTTAAGTCATATTTTAGTTTCAACCATAGTTTTAAATGCTTTAAATCATTGAAAGACATCAAATTTTTTCTCAATACATGTAAGCTAACACATTATAGTATAATCAATTATAATAAGAAAGAAATATACTATCACTGAAACCAACAATATCAAAAGTACCACAAACATCCATATGTAGTAATTCAAGTTTATCCTTCCCCTAGAAATTTACTAGTTTAAAAGTGGCTCTAGTTTGCTTACCATGCTAGCATGTAGAACATACCTCTTCCAAGTGACTCACTTGCGGCATACCTTTAATGCTCTAACTTTATTTAGGGTTTTCATATTTTCTAAGCTCAAGTGTCCTAGCCTTTTGTGCCACAACCTACCACTATTCACCTCAGAAATAAGGTTTAGACATTGGGATTGCACATTAATAGAATATAAATTAATTTCTACTCAAGTAATATAAGCTCTAAAATCCTTTTGAGCATTTTCTAAAATATTCTTCTCATTTGTGAAGCTTATGTTATAACCTTCTCTTGAAAACTATCATAAGCTTAGCAAGTTATAGTGTAAACCATCTACAAAATAAAGATTATGGACCTCAAGAAAACTATCATGAATCTTAACTTAGCCAATACCTCTTACCACATCTTTATCTTTATCTATGAAGCTTACTTTTCCTCCATTGAAGAGCTTTAGAGAAATGAATTTTGATCTATCCCTAATCATGTATTGAGAGTAGTTGCTATCAAGAAACCATGTGTCTAGACTACAAGAGCTTTTTAAGGCAAGTTGTATAAGAAAAGAACTTTTGTGGATTAGTCTCGAAACTTGTCTTCCTATTCTATTATTTCTTGAAAAGGATTTAGTAGCTTGGGAAGAATGCATAGATTCATAATAAGGAAAAATCCTAGTTCTACAATCTCTAGCTTTATGCCCAAGTTTTCCACAATTAAAGCAATAGCGTTGAAAGTATTTAGATGTCATTCTTGGACCATACTTGATGACTAGATTTCAAGTTCTTCTTTAGCATTAGTATTTCTTCCTTCAACTTTCGTTCTTTTCATTTAGCTTCTTTAAGTTTCATCTCATAGCTATTAATCTTTTTCTCTTTTTCTTTTAAAATTTTTTTTTAATTTTTTGTTTACCTTGAGCACCATCTCTAATTGTTCCATTAGTCCTTCAAAATTGATGTCCTCTATCCTTGTATTCAATTTCAATTGATTCTAGTTCATCTCCATCTATGGTTGAACATACAGTCTTACTAGTGCTAGAAATGTCTTGCTTACTTGGGTTAGTATGCATAAAACTTGAAAATTCATCATCATAGTTATCATTATTAATCATAGTTGGAAAAGAAAATAAATCTTGTGTGACAATAGCACTATCATTTGTTATTATATTAGTATGAGCAAAATGAGCAAAAGAGTTTTCTTCAATATTTTCATTCCCTATGTTAATCTCGAAGTGCTCTAACTAGCTTTGTATTTTAGATAACTAAGCTTTTAATCTATCAAACCTATACTAAGTATTCTTTGGTTTAAATCTAGTCCCCTTCTTTTTCTAATTTTCTTCATCTTTCTTCTTCTTTGAACACTCAACAATCATATGACCTATTTCACCATAATAATAACAAGAGAAAGGTTTTGTTAGTTTCTTACAAGCTTTCAAATTTTTGAGTCCCCTAAGCTTTATGGTAAGTTTTGCAATCTCCTTATCAAAATATGTTAATTATTCCTGCTTTTGCTCAACTTTCTCAGCTTTAACTCTAAATGCAATTTGCTTCTAGTTATTAGACAAATGTGTTTTTTTTTATCTTAAAAGCTAAGAGAATGCTAAACATCTCAGTCACTATCATCCTGAAGAGATATTTTGCTACTTCTATTGAAGAGACCTTAGCTTCAAATTTGCTAGGAAGAATAAATATGATCATTTGGAAAATTAGGTCTTCCAACTGTGCTTCCCCAAGCATAGTCATTTCATTAACAATCTTATCTATGGGGCTAAAGAATTTGTTGACATTCTCATTTTCTTCCATCCTCAAGGCATTAAAATGTGCTCTCAAGGTTAGTAGCTTAGACTTCTTTACTTTATCATTGCCTTCATAAATAGCCTAAAGATGCTCCCACATTTCTTTGGCTAATAGAAGATGCATAATCTTCATGCACACAACTCTATCTAAGCCACACACCAAAGCATTCATAACGTGAGCATTATGTATCACATTCTTTGTCCCTCTACTTACTACCTTTCATATATAATCCCCATGACCCAGTAGATATATCCTCATTTTAAACTTCCAAAGAGGGTAATTTGAACCATCAAACCATGGAGCTTTATTGAATGAAAGTCCTTGATTATGTGCCATAGCCAAGAAATATTAGCAACATAGATTGTTAAGCCTAACAATGTTGACCAAGCTCTGATACCAATTATCATTTTGTGTTACAACTAAAGGCACTGAAAGGAGGGATGAATCAAGGCCTTGTAAAATTTTTCTTGAAATAAGAGACTATTGGAAGAAAGTAAAAGCCCCAAGTAAACTTAGAATATAAAAAATAGAGCATGAAGGTAGAAGAGACAAAGACACCAAGCTTTTAAGGTGGTCCATCTACTAAATTCACTCATCTACATCCACCATCAAACTCTCCCTAGAACCTAGGGGACAAAGTAAATTTTATTAATAAAAAAATTTTACAAGGCTTCTTTTTACAATTTCATGTTGAGTACAATCCAAGCTCACAATCACAAAGGATTAGCTTACAGAGCACTGCACAAAGTAGATACCTTGTCTTATCTCACACTAAGACTCAAGAGTATTCCAGCCTCTAGAGAAAAAGAAACAGATGTTTTTCAAAAATCNAGTTTAAGCACCAAGCTAAAACCAGAACACAAGTATAGACTATCTACTTCAATATATAGCTATTTACTCCTTTTAGCCATTTTAGAACTATTTATTCATCCATATCTATTCTGCTGAAGAAGCATCCAAGGAAATGATTTCTACATGTTATCAATTGATTGTAGTAGATTTTTGATGAGTGGTGAGGTATCCCTACACTCAACCATACGAATACAAGCGTTCACGCATGATCCAGTTGAACTTCGTAGATAGGCTAGTTGTGGTATCTAGATAGTTACTCGTTGATCGTTGTTTGCTATCTTCGCACTTGGACTAGTATTTTCTTTTTCATGCATGGTTTAGTCCAAAGTGATGTGTATGATGTGGTCCTAGACTAATGCTACTCCTAGAGGCAATGGAAAGTAACTTTGTTTTAACTAAGAGGGAAAGGGTGAAGAGAGTCTATGCTAGCCTAAGTTTGATGAGCATCCATCTTTTAATCATCCATACACATCCTATACCTCATGTAATACTATTGGGATTACCAAGCGCATGTCCTAGGTACGCTACTAGGATACCAAATAGTCACACTTAAATGCTCATGATTAAGTCGTACTCATTCCGTGTTTGATAATAGGGATAGGAGAGGAAGGTAAAGAGATATTAAGTAAGAAAGCAATAAATAATAGTTAAAACTAAGTGAATGCTATAATGATGAATTAATCTTGATCTTTATTGCTGGTCATGTGTGTGTCCAAGTACATCACACTCGAATAAAGGTTTTGTACAATTATAATCATCACATTGTGGGCATGCATTGGGGAAAGGGTTGAGATGAATTGAAAACTAAAAAAAAGATAATACTCTAACACTACTTTTTCCTATGACTCTCTCGTTCACCCAATTGTGTATTTATAGGCTCACACAGGAACCATGATATCATGTCTCCGATATTGCATCCAGGCTACAATCTCAGGTATCCAATATTGCATCCAGGCTGCAATATCAGGTATTCGATATCAAGGGTCTGATATTGGAACTCATCAGATATCAAGGGTCTAATAACAGGGGTCCAATATCAGCACCTGGTTAACAAGGGTTTGATATCATCACCTGACAAACCATGATTCATCATACCTCCACAACTGAATAACAACTCGTCCTTGAGTCAAAGAAAGTAAGGAACAAGCTCAATTGATTACATAGTGGATATGTATGGGATTATTGACTAACTAGAAATTTATTCATGCTATAGTGGAAAATCAAATACAACAAAATTGGGACATAGACATAAAAATTACAAAATTTATTAGAACTCATGTGGTTCCTGGTGGTGGTGGCTCCTCCATGGGTGCCTTTCCTTTGTCCTACACTTCAGGCTTCTGAGATTAATACTGTTGAAGAAGCACCTAATGTTTCTTCTCTTCTATCTAAGGATTATGAGCCATCCATGCTAATGTTCCAATGTTTGATGGAGTCGGCACTTCCCATGGACATGGTAGCTACTGGAATACTTGATTGGCCTTGACATGCCATGTCGCAAATAACCATTGTTCCTCTTCATAGGCTTAGTCCTTGACCCCTCCACCTTTTTCTTAGCTAGATTATGCAGTGATAGGAGTTCCCGAATGGATGCTAAATGATTGTGCCTCCTACTCTGCATGTTCTGCATGAGGTCCTTGGCTTTTGCCTCCCCCTAGGAATTTAGTTGCACCTTGAGAAGGTCCTCCTTGTTGTCCTCTTTTAGGGGCCATCTATAATCACACAAAGATCAATTGTTAGTAAGGTTATTGAAAGAAATTCAGTTATTTCATACCTTATTTATAGCCTTTAGTAAATGTTGAATTCTTTGCTTAGTGTGATTTTAGAGTTAGAAATTTTTTTCAAGGAAGTTGCCCTAAAAGTTTAATGTCGAACCTAGTTTGTTTAGGTGACACATCAAAGGACACGTAATGGTTTTGAGGAACATTTGATAAAATTATGATAAAGGAAAAAATAGATTTGGCAATGATGTACTCAGAGTGTACAAAATGATGTGATGATGTGCAAAAAGTACAAATCACAAAAATCACGCAAGTGGATCCTCCCCAAAGCAAGTTCCAACCTATAATGACCTTGTGTAACCACACCTTAAAATGTCTGTAGGCACTAGAAGGGTTAAATTTAATCTACACCGATGCAACAAAACACACACATGTTGATACTACTGTGATGAAGTATGCATTCAATGCTACATAAGACATGACTCACAAATACATGAACAGCAAGATGAGGTGAATTGCAGAAGGGATTGCAGAGATTGGGACATGAGGTAACTGACCCAGAGCATAATGAATCTTAACTGCAGGGCATGATTAATGTGTCATTAACCTGTTGCTCCAAAATCAAGACCAAGTCCATTCTGTTGATCAGTGACATCGCATTGTTTCATCCCATGGTGGACATTCATAAGGGGATCATGATAGCAAGGCATACAATCAGTTGACATTTTGTTTTGGGGAGGAGTGATTTAAATTGATTTTCAACACTTTGGTCTTGATCTTTTCTTTTTCTTTTTGTGTGGCTGCTTTGACACACTCTTCTTGCTCTTTTTTTTTCTCATTTTTTTGAATGCTTAATTTAGAGAAGCTACCTACCTTCAGGCATGGGTGCATGTCTTTCCAGTGGGACCCCCTAGAATAGCATTGGGTTTCTTGAGTGAGTGTCTTTATTACTTTTACTTCCATTTTTTGTTAGATCTACAAGGATCTTAGTACACTCAGGCTACATGATAACTTCTACAAATGTCACCAAAGAGAATCCACAAGTCCCCTTAATGTCACACCTTAGCCATTCCCTCTTAGTTCATCATTTTTTGCTCTGGGCATAACAAGCACAAAATTACTTTAAGTTTTCATGATGTCAAGAATATCATCATATCCAGAGTAGAACCTCTTATTAATAGAATGGTAGGGTAGATGTGGTGAGCTCGTTGTCCAAATAATTAGTTACTCGAGACTTGATAGCAAAGAACAACACCTCAACCAACGAGTCACATGAGTGCTTTATTCATAGATGAGATTACTCATAAAAAGATAAAAAGATTAAACAATAAGTTGAAAGATGAAAAACTGGAAAACAAAAAATTGTAAAATTAAAGAAAATGAAAAATATTTATTAATTGTACTTGTTAGAATGGGGGATATCGCCCATAACTAAACTTTTGATCATGGCAAGAATTAATAAATGGAAGGTTTGGATCCAAGCATTTTGGAAATATTGGGACCCGATCATATTTGAACCACTAGGTGTATTTTGATGTGGTGGTTGGAATGTACCCAAAGTGGGGCTCACACACTTGATTAAAGTTGACATAGCAGGGCTATAATATGTGGTTAATTGATAAGGAGTTATCCCACTATGGTACCCATAACCGTAAGATGGTATGCAAGGATCAATATGTCTCCCTATGTGGTTGCATTCATTGGGCCACATGGTAGTTGGAGTATTGATTGATGGTCCTAATAAGGTAACACGAGGCATTGGGTTCAAGGAGAAAGATGCACCACAGTGTTGAACTTTTGCTGAGTGGGAGGATGTAGTGGTCTCAAAACTATGCTGTCCCTTTTTACGATCATGTCTAAAGGATGTTGACCCGGTTGGGGAAATAGGATGCTGAACCTGATAAGCGCTTGGGTTCAGATGATATGAATGGTGTGATTAGTTTGGGGTTGACCTCCCCCACGACTAGGATTTTTGCCACTATGATTGAACACAATATTTTTGTACAAACTCTAGATGTAGCATTCTTCCCCAATGCTCATGTAAATGTGACAAGATTAGGCATTTACCTTTGGGGTGATCATACAGGAAAACATTACATTGATACGTATGATTAGCAATTGAGTTCTTATTCTCTCAACCCTTCTTTCTGATTGTCTAAGGGTGTTCTATCCTGCTTCTTGGTTCATCATGGTTCTACCTCTAGTAGTGTTGGTATATTCTCCACATGTTTCATGCATCCATTCCATCATCTTATTGATCTTTGCCTCAATTTCATCTAGTGATTGTAGTATTGGAAAAGATGATTCCAACTCCTTGAGGTGAGTTGATTTCTCCTCTTCATGATTATGGACCTTTGCTAATCCAAGATTTTGGTCCCATTGAGAGCTTTCAACATTCTCCCACTTAGTCATTTCTCATTCTTCTTTGCTACCCACTTAATAAGCTCTTAGAATTGATGGGTTCGTAGCTCATATAGTTGACCTAGGGCATACATCCCTAGGGTTTTCCTTATTTCATTGTGAAGCCCATCCATGATGTGATACATTAGCCTTTCCTCGGAGAACCCATGGCCTGGGCAGTTGTTTAACAATGCATAATATCTTTCTAAGGCCATGTCTAAGGGTTCATGTTGTGCTTGTTTCCACTCTTGGATTTGTTTCCTCAAGGCTAACATTCTTGTATAGGTTTGATATTTTTCATTGAAGAGTTCTACCATTGTTGGCCAACATCGAATTGATTTTGGTCGTAAGGACCTATACCATACTTTTTCTTGGCCAATGAGTGTCGTAGGAAAGAGCTTAAGTTTTTGCCACCCATTATCAATATTGTTCCATATATAGGCATCATGGAAGGCTTGTAAATGGTGTTGTAGATCTAAATCATAGCCACCTAAAAATTTGGGAAAGTTGTTTAAATCAAGCCTGGGTAGTTGGTTTTCTTTATGATGCCTATGGGATTTTCAAATAGCCTCTTGTATATGCATTAGGCTCTTAGTGGCTAGCAAGGGTTCATCGTCACTAGGTATGTTATGAATTTTTGAGTTGGGACAATGTTGTCTTTGTTACGTACATAGGAGACCCCTACATTAGATTGAGTACTCCAAACTTTATCTTCATAATTATATAATTCATTGGTTCTCCAATGAATTTCCTTACTAGTTGTTACGTTGTCATTGTCTTGTGAGAGAGACATTGTTGTGAATCATGTGTGAATTATTTGAAATTAATTTCTTTTCTAAAAGATATATCATGAATACTTTGTTACAATGATCTTGTATGATATAACTAATCTAGATAACTAGCACCATCCTTGGCAACGGTGCCAATAATGAGTGGCTAGGTACCCCTTCACTCAACCATACAAATACGAGTGTTCACGCACGATCTGATCAAACAACACAGATAGGCTAGTTGTGGTATCTAGATAGTTACTTGTTGATTGTAGTTCGCTATCTTCCCACCTAGACTAGTATTTGCTTTATCATGTATGGTTTAGTCCAGAGTGAGGTGTATGATGTGGTCCTAAACTAGTGCTACTCCTAGAGGAAATGGAATGTAACTTTGTTTTAATTAAGAGGGAAAAGGTGAAGAGAGTCTAAGCTAGCCTAAGTGTGATGAGAATCCATCCCTTAATCATCCATACACATCTTGAACCTCGTGTACTATTATTCGGATTACCAAGCGCATGTCCTAGGTACGCTACTAGGATACCAAGTAGTCACACTTAAATGCTTGTAATTAAGTCATACTCATTCCACATTTGATAACAAGGATAGGAGAGGAAGGTAAAGAGATATTAAGTAAGAAAGTAATAAATAACAGTTAAAAAACTAAGTGAATGCTGTAATGATGAAGTAATCTTGATCTTTATTGCTAATCATGTAAATGTCCAAGTACGTCACACTCGAATAAAGGTTTTGTACAATTACAATCATCACACTATGGGCATGCACTAGGGAAAGGGTTGAGAGGAATTAAAAAATGACAAAAAGATCCTACTCTAATACTATTTTTTCCTATGACTATCCCATGTGTCCAATTGTGTATTTATAGGCTCACATAGGAACTGTGATATTGTGTATCCGATATTGCATCTATGCTATGATACCAGGTATCTAATATCGGGGGTCCAATATCAGCACCTGGTTAACAAGGGTCTAATATCAAGGGTCCAATATCAGTACCTGAAAAACCACGATTCATCACTTGAGGAGTAATTACTATACCCATTTGAGCTTCAATTACTACTTCTATTCAGAGCTTTTAGATGCGCATGTAAGTCATAATAGGGAGGAAGAAATCAGTCTTTTCATTCTGGCACAAATGTCTCTTCCTATGAATTCTCAAACTTAGATAATAATGGCTTTTTATCCTCAACCACTTCCCTATTCTTCTTTATGGAGTTTGGTTTGAATAGTTTCAATTTATTTATACTAATAAACTTTTGTACCTTCGATGTGGCTTGTGAGGATTTGAGCCCTAGATGTCATCCTTCTTTCTCTAAGCTAAAATGTTAATCTTAAAAGTGTTAGAGGCTTTTAATTTCTTATATTTACTTTTAAATAAAAAAACTTTATTGTGTGCTATTCAAGCTGACATGGCAGATGAGTTTTGTAGAACTAGAACCAAACCTTGTTAAACAAATTTCCTCTATGACCTGATGTGGTTGAAAACTTGAAAGCCCATGTGAATTGGTTTTTAAATTTTCTTAAAATGGAATTTAAATTGAGCCTATATGAGTAGAAGGAGTGTTGATGAGGAAATGCAAGTTACGTAGAGGAGCCTTAAACATCTAGATGGAATGTGCTCATCTAGATGAATCTTTATAGCTTATAATTGCCACCATGTTGAAGCTAAGATGTATCATTGAGATAGACAAAAAATTTGTGTATAGCTCAAAGACCTTAGCATAAGAAGCTAAGTAAAATAAAAAGTTGGAGAGAGCTATGTTGAATTAAATATGCTTCTACACACATGCTTTAATATTTAACCCCTTCATCTTGTAGATTAGAATTGAAGTGATAGAGGTAAAGCTTAAGAGGAACACATAAGGTTAACATGGTAGAGTGGACCTCTGAGGGATTATAAATTAGCTCTACAAGTGAAATCTTTGAAGCACTTTTTACTTAAGTTTACATGGCAGAGCACTTTTGCAATGAGACAAAGCAACTTTATAAGCTTAAATCATGAAGCTAAGCTCGAAAAGACATTAAGTGCATATGTGCAAAAGCTTTTTTAATCATGGTCCCTATTCAAGCCAATCTAAGAAGTGTTGATGTCGTGAAGCTCTCCATGTAGAACAAAAAATCGTTCCACAAGCTCTATATGCACAAAGGTAAGAAAGAAACAAAAGCTTTTGGGATAGTCAAGCTAACGTGGAAGAGTGCTTATGTGAGGCTGAAAAATAGTTCTATAAGCTAACCCTTCAAATTAAGCGAGATTAAAAAAAATATTTATGCATGTGTTTTAAAAGCTACAAATTATTAAAGTTAGGCCCCACAAAACTGCCAAAGGAAAAGGAAAGAAACAAGCTATTTTCATAACACTAAAAGAAGCTATTTTCATAACAGTAAAAGAAATGAGCTATTAAAATACATAAGGCACACATGTCTGAAAAGGATTTAAGCTTGATCTCATAGAGCTTATTTAAATAAGAGGGGGCAAAAACACTAGTTTATACATACCATGTTGATGTGGAAGTGAGCCTTTGTGTAGTGGAAAAATGGCTCTACCAACAAAGTCAGAGCACTGTCATAGGCTCTTTGTAGAACCAAGAAAATGGTTCTACCTACTAGCTCTATTTGCTTAGTTGGATTAACATATATTAATCACACAAAAGTGCAAGCTATATACCAAATTATATATCAAAGCTATATTTTTGAGAAAAACAACAAAGCTTAAAACAGGCATACTGCAACATGAATACCATCCCAAGTAGTGATTGAGAAATCTACGATTGATCCCAGAATTTGTAATCAATCACACTCAGCAAAGGCTCCCAATCCGAAATCAGATCGTCATATTTTTTCTATTTTGTTAATCCGATTTTTATGTTCCACTATGTGATAAATGGCAATTGTACGATTAATTGCACTTGTAACTAACAAACTTTTATAAAACCTTCTTTTATCGATTTATCATTTTTATTGGGTGATTTATCAATAAATTCTAGCCATTTACTGAAAAATTTTATTCCTTCTTTGTATAAAGATAATTGTTCGGCTAAGATCTTGATTTCTTGGAGAAGGAGGAAATCCAAAGTGAGATTTAGGCTAGAGATAAAGTTGCTGGCTCTTTTGTGACGAAGCCTATCAGCTAGGCCTCGGACATTCCAAGATAGGAAGTTCATGGAGAAGCTCTAGATGTTATGAGTGACAGGGCAGTAGAAGGATCAGGGTTAGAAATGTCAGTTGTCATAGTAGTGGAAAGAATTGCAAAGGAGTTTCTTGTATTAACAGTTAAAGCTGGGTTAGTTTTGGGCAAAGGAGAGGAAGGAGGAGTAGTGGTTTTAGATGCTTTGGCCCTTTTCCTTCCTCCTACCATGACAAACTCATCTCGTAAAAGTGAATCTTGAACTGATTGTGAGTGGATGATTGGTGCTTTAGACCTGGCCTTAATGAGAGAATGGGATTGAGAGACTCTTGCCTTGAAGGGAGCAGATGAGGAAGAAAGGTGTGAAGCATTGTTAGAAGTAGAACCAAACTTAATGGGAGCAACTGGTGGATTAGGTTTCTTTCCCATTCTTCTGTTCTTGCTACTTTGCATGAGTGTGGCAAACGTGGCGCAACCATT
Organism: Gnetum montanum; assembly: GCA_015680685.1. Lineage (NCBI taxonomy): Eukaryota > Viridiplantae > Streptophyta > Gnetopsida > Gnetales > Gnetaceae > Gnetum > Gnetum montanum. The sequence continues at coordinate 72,439 of MNCI01018082.1, forward strand.
CTTTATCCAACTTATTAGAAAGACAAACTCCTTCAGCATGGGTCCGATTTAGGTCACCGAGTGGCCTGGGCTATTTTCTCTTCCTCACATGGTCCCTTCGGAGTTTGTTCTATTTATGCCCCCAATGATTCTACCGAACGAGCTCGATTGTGGCATGAACTCACTCATAGCCTCCCTTCTATTCCTTGGCTTTTTGGTGGTGATTTTAACATGATGGAATTCTCTCATGATAAGCTTGGGGGTGTTTTCTCTCAACTTCCGCATCACGAATTTCAAGCCTGGTCAAATTTTAAGAAACGTTTCTTTCTTTCGGACGGCATCACAGACACTGCTAGGGGCTCTCTAAACAACTTCTCCTAGAACAATCTTGGTAAGGGGCAGGCTCGCATTTATAGTCAATTAGATAGGTATTACTTTTCCTCCCTTTCTTTTTGGCAGACCCTTTCTACTACTAAAGTCCACCAACACGCAACCTTATCTGATAATTTCCCTATTACTTTATCTATGCAGATCCATAATGACCACCAATGATGGAATTATCATCTCTTTAGGCTACATAGTCAATGTTTCTCTTCTCCTTCCCCCCAACAACTTATTTCTAGCCTTTGGAATGCTGAACCAAGACCCTTAGGTTCAAAGGGTTGGATCCACTGGTGGCTTCGAACTACTAGTAGAGTTAGGAATTTTGCCCGTCATTATGGTAAGGAAGTTGCCTCTCGCTCTCGGTAAGAGTACACCAACATATGCTCTAACATTGAGCACCTTACGACCAAACTAACTGATGATCCCTTTAATAGTCACCTTCAAGGGGAGCTTGCCAGAGCCCGTATTGCCTTTCAACATTGGGAAGTATATAAGGCACAAGGTGCCTTGATTAAAAGTCGACTCACTTGGCTAAACATTCAAGATGAGCACTGTAAAGAATTCTTTAAGCACCTTAACCGATCCTCCCCTTCACCCTCTTTAGATAAACTCTCCATAAATGGTTCCATTATCACTGACCAAAATAGTCTTCTCTCTTATCTTAAAGAACACTTTGAGGCCTTATTCACGACTACTCCTATGGATCCCGCATCCTTCGCGGCAGCCACTCTAAATTATCCTAAACTAGTTAATTCTTCTATGCTGACAATTTTAGAAGCCGATATTACTCCAGTTGAGCTTCAACAGGCTTGCTTTAACCTAAGCCCTGGGAAAGCCCCGGGTTATGATGGTTTTCTAGCTGAATTTTTCCAAAAGCATTGGGATCTAGTAGGTTCTGACCTCTTCCATGTTATCAAAGAGGCTACGCTTACTAGCTCTTTGGGACCAATCTTAAACCAAGGGATTATTCATCTTCTCCCTAGATCAGGAGATCCTACTTGTATCTCCAATTGGCGACCTATCACCTTACTTAATGTGATTTACAAAATTTGGGCGAAATGTTTGGCCTTGCGATTAAAGAAAATCCTTACCCTTATTATTTCCCCCAGTAGACTAGCTTTGTTCGAGGAAGATACATATTAAATAACATGGTGGCTGCTTGGGAAGGTCTTAAGTGGGCTAAGGATGAGGGTCAGGATATCCTTCTGATGAAGCTTGACTACGCTAAAGCCTATGATAACATTAAGTGGGACTTCATTATCCAAATCATGAATAAATTGGGTTTTGGCCCTAAGTTCATTCATATGGTAGAATGCTTATTCTCAGATGCTATTGCATGAATCATGACTCCCTTCGGCATCACTTCTCCCTTCTCTATTCATAGGTCTGTTAGGTAAGGTTGCCCTCTTGCCCCTTACCTCTTCATCATTGCGGCTGATTTTCTCTGTCATCAAATCAGCTTGGATATTCAAAACAATGTTTTATTTGGGGTTCATCTATCTTCTCCTCAACATTAGCTCCTCAATATGCATTTCACTGATGACTCATTTTTCCTTATTCAAAACAATGCTGATAATGTGCAGTGTCTCTTGTCTCGAGTAGAGCAATATTGCTTCCTCTTTGGATTTGTCATAAATTGGCGTAAATCTTCTGTTTATAGCTTCACCAATAACTATAGTCATTTCCCCAATTATAGTTGGAAGCGTACTCAAGATCATGAGATCATTAAGCTCTTGGGAATCCCCTATCACTTTAGAGGCCCAACATCCGAGCTTTGGGACCAAGTTCTTTCTCGAATTCAAAGAAAAATGGAAAACCAAACCCCTCACCCTCACCAGTAAGTTTCTAATCTGTAAGTCTATTTGTGCCTCTACCCATGTTTATTATTCGTCATGTTGGGCCCCTTCCCATGCTTCTTATCAAAAGCTTGAACGTTTATTTCGAGACTTCATGTGGTCGTCTAAGGACTCCCAAAAAGGCTTTCATCGTGTAGCCTGGAATATAGTAACACTTCCTAAGAACAAAGGCGGATTGGACCTTTTGAACTTCTTTAAGCAAGGTCTCACCCTTGTCGCTAAGTGGTTGGTTTAGCACCTAGATGCCCCCAATATTATTGGGAATCTCCTTCAGTTAAGGCTCCGACAAGCACTCCCTAAGAATAGGTCTATCTAGAAGGGTATCCACCCTGTTAATTGGATCCTTTCTCCTCATGACATTATCATTCCTGGAACACATGTTTTCAAAAGCATTTGGAAGGCTTGGCAGGTCTTACATTCTCATGTGAATTGGAATAATATTCATATCAATCCTACTCTTCTTTCTAAGATTTGGCCTTGGTGGCTACCCCTATGTCCTGCTCCCCTAGCCACCTCAAATTCCAGGATAGCCACCATCTGGTTTCAAAAGGGAGTTATTTCCCTTAGCTGTCTTCGTCTCACCAATCAGTGGATTACTTGGGATATGTTCAAAAACTTATATGGGGCTTCCAGAATTATGCACCATTGCCTTGATAGACTTTATCACTTCATTCATCAGTATTTGCATTTGGATGCTTCGGTTCCTAGTCTCTTCCATGGTCTTCAGTGGACTAATGGATCGAACCTTCTACCCTATAAACCACATGTGCCCTTTCAGTTGTTTCATGATTCCTCTATGATTGTTAATCGTTGCAATCGATCATGGCACAAAGAAGAGTCTGAACAGTTTTGGCTCTCTCTCTTTTCACGAGTTTGGAGCCTTCCGACTCTTCCAAAAATTAAACAATTTCTTTGGTGCCTCTTGCATCAAGGCCTACCTATCGGCAAACGTCGTGAATACCTTGGGATTTCAAACCCTAATTGCCCTCTCTGTGGAGGTCCTGAAGATTTTGTCCACGTTTTCTGGCATTGCCCTTTCGCTCAGTCTTCATGGGAGTGGGTTTCTAAAGTTTTTCCTTTGTGCACATTTTCCCAGGAGGATATTTTATTCGGCTTTTTGGCCACCCCCTCTACTGACCTTCAGTTTCTTTGGAAAGTTATTAGGCCCCTCGTTCTTTACTATATATGGAAGCGCAGATGCACTGCTCTTTTCCAGAACACTAATTCGTCCAACTCTAACCATTTAAATATTATGGAAAAATCTCAAATTCTTCGCCTTGTGCATTTCCAAATTTTATCTCGTACTTCTAAGTTAAAGTTGGATACTAATCAGTTGTTTTATTGTTTGCAGCCTTGGAGCAGATACACCAACTCGTGCACTCCTCCCAACCTCGATCTGCTACATCGGAGTGTGTTATCATAATTTTGAGCATTTTGAGCTCTTTGTTGTTCTCCTGGTCTTATTAACTCGTAGTTCTTTTGGATTCCCAGCATTAGGTTGCTCTTTGGAATGTACTCCCACTCCCTAAGAAGCATTAAGTTTCAAGATGTTTTCTTTCATCATCCGCATTTGTCATTGTTCTTCTCCCTATTTATCCATTAATATGTTCAGAAGTAGATCATGTACTTAATCTCATTTAATTAATAAAATTCTCTTTTTGGGGTCCGACACCCCCCCCAATCATGGAGGTTGAAAGTATGATCCTTGATTTGTAATTTTAATTTTATTTGATTTGGGTGCAAGTTATTCTTTTATAAATCATAAGATTGTTGGATAGTTGCACCTAGAAAGTGAGCCTCTATTGTAGTTGTTGCCGGTTGCATNACAGTGATTCTGCCAAAAACCATTACCCTTTAGGAATGTTTTTTCTTTTAAATTATAAGTCACCACTATAGATTATACAAACACTGGTGGTACCGATCATCCAAGTGCTGTTGTTGTTTGTTTTTCTATTCCAAGCAATCTTGCTGTTGTAATCTTTTTCATTCCCATCATCCATAGAAGGTTTGCTGACATGAGCTTTTCCATATAAGGTGCTACTATCGTTCTTCTTAGCTTTTCTATTTTAGCTATTGCTGAATTTTAACATATTTAAGATATCTTCTTTTTATTAGTTATGGCATCAAATTCAAATTAAAAAAAATGCTATTTGGACATATCTCCTAACACGAGATTCAGATCCTAAAAGGGCTTGGTGTAAATTTTGCAATTATGAATTTTCTTCTACAATTGCAATAAGAGGTAAGCATCATTTGGCAAAAATTAGGAGCAATGATGTTGCAACATGTACTACTAATCTAGATCAAGATCCAAAATATGACGAGGTAATGAAAAGTTGCAAAGCAATGATAGAAATGATAGTTAATTATATAAATTTTTTAATTTTTTGATCAAATTTTAAAAATATTTTGATAACACTTGTATAATCAAATTAACGTCATTTATATGTATTATGAATGCAAACTCGTCAAAAAATGTGTGCTTTAGATAGATCAAAAAGTGATTTCAACATTCGTTTTTGTAGTTCAGAATCAAAGGTAATGTTATTTCATGAGTTGGTGGTTCAGGTTCTTGTTCTGCTATGTCTTCTTGTGCTATATAGTCTATCGATGGTTATATCACTACGACAAATTCATTGTATAATCTCAAGGACAAAGGAACTAAGTAGATTTTCACTCTTGTTGCTAAACATGTTGCTTCAAAGTAGCAAACATTGCCTAGCATGCCTTTTAATAAAGAAATACATGATAAGGCTAGAAAATTTCTTGCAGGTTTTTGGTATAAGCATATGCTCCCTCTTTATTGTTTTAATGATCTTGATATGCAAAAATTAATTGACTTGATTCCTACTAGAGGAAAGGGGTTAAAAGTTTCATCTTACTACAAGGTATAATATTTTATTATTAAAATTTTATTGTAATATTTGTATATTTCGTTTAATGGTAAATAATTGATTAAGTACTTCTACATTGCATTTTGTAAACAAAAGAATATTTACAAATTATAATTTTAGGTGTGCAACTCTGTGCATGATGTTGTCCATAAAGATGTACATCAACTTATGACATAACATAGAACTACTTGCACAAATTATGGATGTTCCTTAATGTTAGATGGATGGGTAGATTTATTGACTATTGAATATTATGTAGATTTATGGTGGGAATGTTATGGAATTCTTATGTCAAATCTTAATAAGCTTGATTGTTGTATCTTAACACAACCATGTAGTTCATCAAGTAATATATTATTAATTAATAGTCTTTTAGATTTTAAGAAAATAAAACTATTATAGTTATTTTTTAAAAAAACTAATAAAATATATATAATTGCATGATGTGAATGTAATTGTGGTGTCATTGAATACACTCGCTCTAAGAAGTGCAATAGACTAGCTCGTGACAAATTGAATAAGCTAGTCTATATATATTTTAACAGTAAGTTATACCAAAGTGGAAAAATAATAGATGGATCAACCATAAATTTGGACTTAGAGGATATTCATACTGATAATCCTCTTGGTTGCTTGATGAACCATATATTGCTCCACTAGTAAATATAAAGTTTTAGTGCAAGCTCCTTCAACTCATTATGTGGATCCTAATATAGAAACTGAGGATCAAAATAATGTGACATTAGATTATCTTTTACTACATGACAAGGAGCCTCCTGTACCTATATTAGAACCAGATAACCCTATCACAAGTATAATTGAAGGGCTTAATAATAAGAGCTCAGTTGTAGATGTTATAGAAGATGAAGATGAAGAACAACCACAAATTATGAGACAAAGAAATAAAACATTATCAATGCCTCAAATACTATCGCAATTAGAGGAACTTGATGAGGAAGAGTATCAAGATGAAGATGATGAATTTTTCATGCGTACTCAAGTTGATTTTGATTTTGATAAAGCACTCACTGAGGGGATAGATTGTCTTAAGGAGTATACTGATAGTAAGCAAATTGATGATCTTCTTGGATCTTCTTCAGCTTCAACTCAAGAGAGAGGAAGAGAGGATGTCCAAAGAAGAAAACAAAACCTCATAGACTCTCTACATGAGTTTATTATTTAGATTTAGATATGTTTTAGTTTGGATTATTTTATGAGTTTGTTATTTAGATTGAAATATATTTTAGTATTTCAAGCCTTTATAAAACACTAAAAATAAGGATTCATTATGGCAGTTTTTTCTCTTATTTGCTTTACAAGTTATGTGTAAGAGTTAATTTTAACTTGAAAGTATTTTTTTAAAACATGTTAATCATTATAGTATTGATAAAAAATAAAATGATTTTTCTGAAAAAATATTTTTATAACTTTTATAATTTATTCCGATCTAATATCCAATTTTTACAGATTTTAAATACTATTTTTCCGATCCGATTTCTGTAGAGTACCCGATTTTCCAATCCCATCCGATTTTTCAAATTATGATCCCGAGATGGCCTGATGCCTATTTGAACGTTTCATTTAACATATAGGTACAGATTTTTGAATGGGTAAAAAAATGTGGCCTCTGACATGAACAGAAAGATGGCTTTATGTCACTAGAAGAAACAACACCAAAATGTACGAAGTAGCAAGCTGAAATAACAGCTCATACTTCATACTGACAAGGAGGCGGCTGAAAATTTATTATGAACTCCGTTCTAAGAATCCATCCACCGTCCTAGCGGAAACTAAAACATGGTGTAAAAAGATACAGTCCAGCTAATGCCTTACTTCCTTTTTGAAGGAAGCGGCTTGCAACAGTAACCAACAAAGATAAGCAGATACCAGAAACCGATAATAGGAAGCCAAACCCAATCACGAAGCAGCCTAAGACAAACAGAAGGCCCCTCCTGCAATGTACCTGCGAATGTAGCAACGGCTGCCACAGCAAACGCTCTCCATTTCCTGGTATCTCTGTACTTCTTAAGACACTGTGCAACATGGGTCCCATTATTCAAGAAACAGTCCTTGAGACAAGTAGCCAGAATAATAGAATCCTCTAGAGCAAGACAAGCACCCTGTCCCAGATCAGGAGTCACAGGATGGAATGCATCCCCCACCAAAACCACACATGAATGCTCCTCTGATCTGTGGATCTCATCCCACTTCCATGGCCACATCCATCTTGTTCTCAGCTCTGCAACGCTCAGTGTCTCAGCTGGGCTCAGATTTATGAGCTCTGCATGTTCTTCACCTAAACTTTTAGCTGTCTCCAAAGCCGCAGTTCTGATCTTCTCTGGATCCTTTGACTGGGCAGCATCATCATCTGCCCACAAGGAAAAAAGATGAATTGATCATGGTAATCCGGGTTTGATACGTTTGTGCCTACGGAGAAAACATGGAAATTTGCTAAGGATATTTGTCATTACGTTTGGGATTGGATTGTGTGGTGATGAACCAGTAGAATTCGTCATCTCTGCAAGGAAGAATTCCGGCCCTCCAGCCCTTGTCCATGACCTGCATATTTACTTTGAGAGTGTGATTGTGATGGGGGTTGTTGGCCATGCCTCTGTATGCATACCTGCCTGCAGATTTTGAAGGCGGAACTCCCAGCCAGCGACCTACTACAGAGTAGACTCCATCACACCCAATTAAAACCTTTGCAGATAGTTGGGTCCCATCTGTGAGCTTCAAATGGGTTGTTTTGGTCTTGGAATTCCACTGAATGGAGCTCAATCTGGAGTTGTATCTGATGGTGCCCTCTGGAAGAGACTTTTCAAGCTTTTCCAGTAGCACGCTTCTCTCTATGCACCTTGTTTCAAGCCTAAAAAGGAAAAATCCCAACCCCAACAATGTCATGAAAACTCTCAGGTAACAAGTTTTTATTTTTATTGTTTCACTTAGAAAAAAGGGGGTTACTTACCCTGATTGTCTGAGAGGAACCATCCTAGTCTTCAAGCCGCTAGTCATGGATAAGCCCTGCACACTGGTTATGAAAAAGAGAGGTTTGTCTAAGTGATGATTAAAACAAAAGTACGTTTATATAGGGAAAATAAGTTTCTAATGAACGGAAAAATGCCATTGAATACCCATCATGTTGGTGGTAACTATGCCTAATGGAATCTGCAACACCAAGTGAGTGGAGTGCTGTCCAAGCATTAGGCCACATGATAAATGCTGCTCCTGTGGTTCTTAGATGCTCTGCCTGCTCTAGCACCACGCTCTTTATGCCCATCCTATTTTCGATATAACAAATCAAAACTTACCAGTAACTACCATGTTATATGATTTGTCAAATCTTTTAATTTCTGAAGCCAAAGCAAGCAGATTAAGGAAGAGACAGAAGCGCAAAATTAGCAGTTCTGTAGCGTACCTATGAAGAGCAAGCGCAGTTGCAAGACCTGCAACTCCACCTCCCACAATCACGACACCGTGCTCTTGGCATGTCATGTTGAAACTCTCAGACGGATTCTACGTCAAATTTTGCAAGAAGCATCATAAGAATCCATGAATTTATAGCGTTAGAGTTCAGTCAAGGAAAAAGTGAAGCATATGACGGCTCCTTTGCTTGTTCAAAAATGGTGTGCTATTTTTTTCATGGATGGTTTTTGGCCGCAAAATAGTTGCATTAGTGCAGGCGTAAAGCTAAGCAGACTGGACTTCAGAGATGTGTCGTGTCTATTTGGGAAGACAGGGTTTACGCATTCGCTGACGCAACCCGTGCATTATCATATTTATTTATTTCACTATTAAAATATAGTTTAAGTACCAACTTGCAAAGTATCATGTGGGTTTTCGTCGGAACAAAGACTAACTATATATATAGATTATAGACAAATTCTTTGAAAGTTTCAATAAGTATTAAGAAAGGATCCAAATCCAATGTTCATGTGCTTCACCAATCATGGGTGCACATGGAGAACTCCCAGTCCAACTTGCCCAAGCGCCCAACGTTAATTGCCGCATGTCATCCGATTTTGACCGGGAATGCTTATAACTTTTAACACAACCAGCTTGTCTTCATTGGAAAGTGCTAATCATTGAATCATTTTGCTTATCGAATATTGAAGCTGAAACTGAAATATGAATCAAGCCTCAATCAACATAAACAAGATTAAAACTAACATTTCTCATCACACTTGGTAACTATGCTGACAGTTTTAATACGTTTTGAAGCCTTTAACCAAGAAACCATCTCCTAGTGTGTTAACATTCAAATCTTTTGTTTGGAGGATGGCCTTCGTTGATTGCTTGTACGTATTATCGTTGTAAAAGACTTTGCAAAACTTCCCCGTTATCGTAGGCGACTGCATCAGTCTAACACGAGGAATGCTATCAAAGCATGATTTCAAGGGATAGTTTTATCCATGTTTTGCTTCATTATTAGACCACAATTTTGTTTATCCAAGTTTTTAAACTAAGTTTTTGGATGCTGAATCCGTTTATGGCACGGTTTTAAATTAAAAAATTATTTGGTTGTACATCGTTATGCAAAGATGAATCGGGTGATTTCGATTGGACCTTTCAAATATACTTATTTTTTTATTTCTATTAATTTTTGGTTCTTTCACTGTATTCACTTCTAAAGGTGTACTCTTGTAGGATTTAGGAATCTATTCCTTCAACAGCCAAAGCTATTCACCAGAGAGAGAATCACTCAACCAAGTAGCATACATTTTTTTAAAAATAATTTAAATGACTCACTTTTAAAAATTTGGAGATTGTCAAAATATTTTATTTTATTTGTCTATTCCAAATTGTGATGATATAGATTGCAATTAATCCTAGTGTTTCTTGGAAGATTCTTTTAACAATGATACATTGTCTAATTGCATTGGCAGTAAAAATACATATAATTATCTTTGCTAAAGCATTAAGATTAAGAAGATTTACATAATTACTTTTCATAACATCCTAGCATTCATTCATTTGGAAAAGAAGCTTTATAAAATGTATCTAATAACTAAAATCTTAAATTCTTAAATAAAATAATAGAGCTCTTATAGATTTCTTTTGACATTTTCAAGCTAAGAGAAAGCCCAATAGTTGATTCAAATTGATTTTGAACTTGTAATATGAACTAACCTTCAATTCAATGGACATCCAAAACAATCATCTTTCTTCAAATTATGTGAATCAAATTAATCGAGTTGATCATATATGTCAATATCTAAAACACATGTAGATTAAATAAAAATCATGGAAAATGAATATAGATCTATAATTCTTTAGTAGAAAATACTAATAATTATCCAACTCTACATGTTTAAACAAGGATCTATCAATCATTTAGCATATTCTAGAAACTATGAGGTAATTCTTGTTAAAACATGAAGAATGGAGTTACTAAGGTGATTTTTGAAATAATTAGAGTTATGATTGATGAAATTTTTTTAACAAATCCTATTTTTATCATTTTGAAGGTAATTTTTTCATGTTCCATGAAGGTTTTGACAAAACCTCCTTTAAGATGCACTTTGGACTTAAATTTTTCATGTTTCATGAAGTTTTTGACAAACATTATTTCAACCATTTTGGAGGTAATTTCTTTATGTTAGATGATGTTTTTGATAAAACCTCCTTTGTTGTTTTGGAGGTAATTTCTTCAATTTTTTTTCTGTGGAGCCTATCCAATCTTAATTCATTTTCAAATCAAGAACCAAACTTCTTACTTCAATATTAATTATTATAATTTTCATAGCAAATGAATTGAGAGAAAATAAAATGTTGTGAGTAAATAGGAGTATATTGAAAACAAAATGTGACTAAAGCCGTGAGTAATTAAGAGTAATGTGAGTGATATAAGTCTTCAAAAATATCTCTTTTACAATAGGTACATGACCTCTTACTTATAGAATTTTTTTGGGGCCAAGTTGTACATCATTTAATCGAATAAACCTTGTAGTGCATGGAATAGGCTAAATACGATTTTATTTATTGTTATTTGTTGTTTATCATTTAATTGCTTTATTAGTCATTAAATCTCTCTCAACTCTTCTCTCCTAGTTAAGTGCCTCAGTACGATCGCTTCGAGCACGTGCGTTACGCTTGGTGATCCTAGCAACGACTAGTGTTTGGTAACCAAGGTTGCATTAGTTCAGGGTGTGAACGGTAAGTGGGAACGGATGCTGATGCTAGGTTAATTAAGGCTTAGTTAGTTAGTTAAAGTTAGTTAATTAGTCTCTTAACCCTTCACCTCGTTAGCATAGGAGATAAAACAGAAAAGACATAAAAATCATATACCTCAGACTTACTTAACCATACAACCATGACAAATACAAGTAAGTCTGGGAAGACAACGAATAATTAACCTTAAGTGTTCCATAAGGTGTGTGGGCACTTAGTCTATGGAGTTTGACCAGATCGAGTGTGCTACGTTCGTATTCATATGGTTGAGTGTAGGGGTACCTCGCCACTCATCATTGGCGCCGTTGCTGGGGACTAAGTGTTTGTGCGCTAAGTAGAACATAGGAGATCACTCACATCGTTGGGAGCTTAAATGAACCCTTAGGGTTAATTAAACAAAAAATTATATAATGGTTAATTAGCACACCGAACAAAGTTAAAATTTCTTTTTCTTCTCATAAGAGCACTTTGCCACCTAGGGATCATACAAGAAACAGTCAGCAGTCTAAAACACATAACCAAAATCAGCCAATTCCTCAACAATATAGGGTAGTATATACCCATCCCGATGAGTATATACCAGATTTTACTTTTATCCTCCATTAGGATGAAAAACTGGGCTAGAGAGACTTGCAAGGTAACATAGTGTTACCTCTAGATCGGGCAATCCCTGACATGCTCCTCCGTGCTCTTACACAGATAGGCATGACACAGCTCTATGCTAAATACGTTGTAGGTGATTTCAACACAAGGGATTATCATCCCATAGAAGCACAATGTTTAAGGGACTTGCGGCAGGATAGCCACCATACATTGTTGAAGGGCAAAGGGGTCCCGCACGTCCTAAGTGAAATTGGAGATGGTGAACCACTCATAACGGGTTCTCCACAAGATGATGTTCCCCCTCCTAACAATGATGAGGAGGTGGGGTATCAAAACCTAAGCTTCACGATACATAACCCTGGTTCTGATCCCCGTGAACGCCAACTGTTCACTGAGGAAAAGAAAATACATGACAAGGATGGGCACTCAGATTGTCATCACGATCAGGGCTGAAGCCATCGAAGAGAAGGTGAGAAACATTGTCATGGCAATGGCTCTCCTTCTTCTTCTCCTTCATCACACCATTCACCCTCTCCTTCCACATCAGGGCACAGTCATAAAGAGCATAACAGTGAGGATAGAGGTAGGCAAAATAAGAGACCTCGACAAGAGAGTCGAGAGTGAGGACAAGGGCATGAACGAAGGGAAAGTAGGGAACAACGTAGACATCAGAGACGTCATGAAAGGGATGATCATGATGAACCCCTACTTGCCACCCGAAGTATGCTAGACATCATAGAGGTAGTGAGAATACCAACAAGGCATCACAAAGATAGTCGGATCAAGAGACTAGATATGAACAATATCCCATGCTTTGAAGGGGGATACAACACTGATCCGCAAAATCATTTACAAGCATTCCACGATGCCTGCACCTTGTAAAACATAAAAAACGAGTGGTAGAAAATAAAGTTGTTTCCTAGGACACTCATAAAAGAAGCAGAGAGTTGGTATCAGTCCTTAGAGCCGAAAACCATTAGGAGATGTAGTACGATGTTAGATTTTTTCAATGATAAATATCAAATGTACTCCAAAGTGTCTAATTTGCATAAGCAGATCCAAGGATGGAAGCAAGGTACTCATGAACCCTTGGATGCTGCCATGGGCTGCTACTAAGCATTGTTACATCGTTGCCCGGGCCATGGTTATGCACAACGGGATCAACTCCAGCATCTCGTAGATGGGCTAAGGTATGAAACTAGGAGAACCCTTGAGACTTATGCCCAAGGAAGACTATTAGAACTTAGATCCCATGAAATTCATCGATTTTTGGAGCAAGTAGCTAAAGAAGAAGGGGAGCTACGAAAAAGAGAAAGCGCGGAAGAATATAACTGTGATCCCTCCCTTCGAAAGAAGGGAGTGAGATTCTACAATGAAGAGGATGAGTAACCACTCGAAGAGTTGGTGAATAGGAAAACCTTGCCACTTTAGAAGCTAACAACGGAAGTATCAGCTAAGGTAGATGAAGTATGGAGCTCCTTATACAATAAAATTGAAACTGTCCTAAAGATTGTAGAGGAGTATAAGGAGGAACGAATTAGTTACAAGGACAAGAAAAAGTGGAGAGATTAAGACCCTACATGTAACAAAGGTAAGGGAAAAATGAATATCTCCGATGAGGCTATGGATTCGGACACAGATGATGACGGTGGATGTGAGATCTGCCAATATGACCATCCTAAGGGATGTTGTCCAATCATCTAGCATCTACAAGAGTCTTGGGTGTACGCACTCAACCCAAGACTTAACTAATGGCAGACACCCCGAAGGTTACCTTAACCCCAAGGTAATCCAAGGAAGTTCCACCAACCATTAATGTACTATCCAAGTGGAACCTATCGGGTAACACCAGCAATGGCAACACCCACAGTCATGGGGGATGCCACCGCCTAGGCAACAATACCCTTACCGACATCCTGATCCTTATGGCTATTACATGCAGCAGCTGGTTTCTCCAAGTGACTCCATGGGTCACATAACTCTCCAACATCACTACCAAGTTTGGGAGTACTTTAGAAAGACTCCTTCTCCTCTGGGAGACACTCCATAGACCTACCATCCTCCAAATCTAGCTGCCACTCTTCCACTGGTAGTTCCCATACCACCCGCTCCAACAATGTAAGGGAAACTCCCCACTCAACCGCAGCAACGCAACACTATGAGAGCTGTAAACCTTCAACCCACTACTGGTTCTGACAACCACAAGAAGAGAAGACCTTTCTTCAGAATCAAAAGCCCAAACAAGCTCTCACAACCACAAGCGGTTGAGTCTGTAACCACTCCTCCAACATACAAGGCTTTGGGGCTCCCTTTAGTCCAACACCAGAGCTTAACGCATACGGTTATGTTAACACATACTGTAATCGATTGGATCAAGGTAGGCCACCTTCCCAAGAAACTCTCTGACCCTGGAAATCCCTTAATCTACCTCCAAGTCGTTGGGAACGAACCCCATAAGGCTCTTCTTGACTCAAGTTTTAGAGTCAACTTAATCTCACGAGAAATGTATCAAGACTGGAACTTGCCCCAACTAAAGAAGAGAAATATTCAACCAGATCTGGCTAACCAGTCCATCACCATTCCCTTGGGATTGGTGGAGGACATCGTTACCATTGTGTGTGGTTGGTCATACCTAGCTGATTTCCTAGTGATAGAAGTTAACAAAAATGAAGGGAACTTCCTAATTATAATGGGAAGGGCATGGCTAAGCACAATAGATGCAGGCCTAAGAATCCACGATCTTTCCTTGGAAATATCTAAGGTAAAGAAAGTTCCATGCATCACAGACAGTGACTCATCAGGTGATGACATGGAGGAATGCTCAGCATCTCTTACATGTAACCGGTATGCCCAAGAAACTTTCAGACAAAGGTGCCTATATGTAGCAACCACACAACAAGTGGATACCCCATGGTTAACAGCTAATCGAAAGAGCAACCGGCCAACATGCATGGAACAAACTGGGGGAACAACTCATGCCCATAATGAAGGCATAGATACATTGGAATATGAGCATCACCAACTTCGACCCCTTAATCTAAGAACATCAATTGGGAGAAGTTGGACACTTCTAAGAAATTCAAATAGGCATTCATTATTTCAGATCTCTCCCTTTACATTCATTCATGGGGGAGATGGCCACCTTTGCTAATCATTTGGGGCCCTCAGTTCTTTTTAAGTTTTTGTTTTACACATTTTTGTTTTACATATTTTTATTTTACACATTTTTTTTTACATGTTTTTGTTTTACAAATTTCTTTAACTTCTCTTGTTTTTGTTTTACAACATCGTTATACTTTTTCATTTTGTGTGTGTGTGTGTGTGTGTTATCCATCTTGTAAGTTTTTCATCCAATAAGTGTTCTTCATGATGGTATGAACTGGTTTTATACTGATTTCTAATGTTTGTTTTTTACCTTTAAGTTACGATGTTGATACTAAGGTATGGTTCTTTTGATATAGCAGGCAATGAGTCTATTTCATCCATACATCTACCAGTTCTATGGTCTCTCTTGGCTTGGAAATGTACCATCCCTTTCTAAATAAGAACTATAACGAATTGGTGACTGGGTATTTCTCAAACTAAGGAAGGACTCAAGGATTGAAAAGGGTGTGACTTCAAGGGAACTTGCGCTTTTGTGTTGGCCGTTCTCTTGGGTGCTTGGATGTTTTGTTCTTGAGTTTTCTTACCGTTTCGACGTTCCTCAATTATTGGGAAGCTGAGAAAATAAAAATAACAAAGTATTTGCATGGTGTGGTTCTCACACATAAACACAATAAAACAAAAAAAAGTGAGAATTCAAAGCACACCCCTTAGAAAAAATAATCATTTGGGCTACAAGCACTGGTTATGGAACTAACAATAAAAATGTTCCCTCTAACTAAGGCCCTTCTCACTTCCCATTCTCTCCTCCTTGTTTCGTTAGAATGGTGGTGGCTCTTGGGTGAAGGCATTCTTGTTACTTCAAGTGGATGGTTTAGCTGAATGCATTAATGTGAAGTCACTGGATGTGGTTTGTTTGAGGCTGGACTTGGAATGGGATCTGCTAAGTCACATTAACCATGAAATCCACAAGGGGCTGTACACCACCTTGTTCTTGGGAT
Source organism: Gnetum montanum (assembly GCA_015680685.1). Classification (NCBI taxonomy): domain Eukaryota; kingdom Viridiplantae; phylum Streptophyta; class Gnetopsida; order Gnetales; family Gnetaceae; genus Gnetum; species Gnetum montanum. Next base: position 88,426 of record MNCI01018082.1, read on the forward strand.
TCCATTCCATTCTCTTCTCTCCATCCTTCTTTCCATTATTCACCTCATTGTCAGTTGTATCATTAGTGTATATTTTGGTTGACGCATTGTTTTCTTTTTGGTAAATTCTTATGGTTAAGGTTTTAACTCTTGTTCTAAATGACATTCCCAGAGCCTACGGACTCTTTGAATGTGGGTTTGTTAGGGAATTAAGGGCATGAACCTGCTTTGGGGAGGACCCACTGACATTCCTATTTGGTGCACCAGTTAACTTCTTTCCCCTAACATTTTTGCAATCCATTTTATTTTGTTCATTTCCATCTTGACATTCACTTCACCGATGTTACAGTTGTTTCTTTTTCTCCATCTTTCTTGTTCCTTTTCTTTCTCCATTCTATTGCTACCAAAGGTTCGTTCTTAGTCATGGGGGTCCAGACCCAAATTTTTTCGATTTTCTCCTAACCCCTACACCTTCAGACTCGTATCAGCCATACCACAACTCAGCCAATGGACCTTTCACTGAAGCAAGGTATCAATTGCATTGAAATTTATTTACCCTTGCTAATATAATGATTGTGTTGTGTGTGTAGATGGCAATCATACAATAATGGATTGGATCTGGAGAGAACACTTGGAATGGAGTAGTGTTGAAAGTAGCTATGCAAGGAGTAAGATCGATGGCGTGCTTATGGATAGACAACGAAATGTGCAAACTTGGCATTGGCAGTAGCAAAATTTCTTTTCTCTTCTCTCTCAGCTGCCAAATAAGGCCTGATGTATAAGGTGTTCACTCTTGTTGTCATGAACACCAGTTTTGTCTTATCTTGTAATGATGATCTGTTCACATGTCATCCCATTAGTTCCATTTTGAGTCAATAATCCCATACCATCCCAATATTTTGTAAGGAAATTGAGGATGAGTTTTTATTTAGTCATGGGGATATGATAGGACATGATATCGCATGGGCCGCGATATCGCATCCGTCACGATATCGTGTATGCGATATCACGTCTTCCCCTACGATATCGCGNGTGATATCGCATGGGCCGCGATATCGCATCCGTCACGATATTGTGTATGCGATATCACGTCTTCCCCTACGATATCGCGTACGTGATATCACAGTGCGTCCTCAAATCTATAAATAAGAGGCGACTCTCCCTTGTTTCCACATCTAGGCCTAGACCATAGCGAAACTCTAGAAGTTTGATCCCTCCAAAGATAGAATATTTTCCATGTGCCTGTAGTAGGAGTTCCAAAGTGAATGTATCTTTATTCGAGCAAATATTGTACCTGAACACATGTTTGTGTACAAAAATAAAGATGAACTTCTTGGATAAACCTTGCAGTGCATGGAATAGGCTAAATAGGATTTTATTTATTATTATTTACTATTTATCATTTAATAAATTTATTAGTCATTAAATCTCTCTCAACTCTTCTCTCCTAGTTAAGTGCCTCAGTACGACCGCTTCGAGCATGTGCGTTATGCTTGGTGATCCTAGCAATGACTAGCGTTTGGTAACCAAGGTTGCATTGGTTCAGGGTGTGAATGGTAAGTGGGAACGGATGCTAATGCTAGGTTAATTAAGGCTTAGTTAGTTAGTTAAAGTTAGTTAATTAGTCTCTTCACCTTTCACCTTGTTAACATAGGAGATAAAACAGAAAAGACATAAAAATCATATACCTCAAACTTAACCATACAACCATGAAAAATACAAGTAAGTCTGGGAAGACAACAAATAATTAACCTTAAGTGTTCCATAAGGCGTGTAGGCACTTAGTCTATGGAGTTCGACCAGATCACGCGTGCTACGCTCGTATTCGTATGGTTGAGTGTAGGGGTACCTCGCCACTCATAAAAAATGGTCCAATATACATGAACTATAAAAAATATGTTATAAGGTTCATGATGACCTTATTAATTAATTTATTTTTTTCTACCCTCATCCAAAGTACTTTTCCAATAGTTAAGAGACTAATTACACATAAAAACATTACATGAGATTAGGTAATATGCCTGATATCTTAGGCTATCATCTAACACTTTCCTTCAATCTATATTATAGTATTATATGCAAATGATTTGATTCCAAAATGAGGGTTACCTTTATAATTATTACTAAATATATAATATATTTTAGGGAAACCGTTGTTGACCAAACACAGGCATGAATTTTAAACTTACCATACATTTGATTTATTCACTTAAAAGATATCAAATCTTAATAGGACCACAATAGTAATAGTCCTTTTTATTATCAACATCAGATTACATCACCCTTGAAATTTATTTAGTTTTTCAATTAACATATTCGAAAAGTCATACTTCTAGATATTATCCTTATTATTACAATTGAAAATTTGGTTGATTTATTTGAAATATTACCAAGAAAACTTGTTAATTTTCTTCATGATGTTTTCAAAACTCATAACATCTACTATTCAATAGACCTATAGAGTCTACAAACACAATAAATTTTTAATTTTAGTTTCATTATTAGTGGGATATACATCAACAAGAGGGTTTTGGGACACAAGTAATGGTATAATGGCATATTTCTAAGATTTACTTTCAAAAATAGTAGATTCTACTTGGCTTATCACCCACTTTGAAATAGATTGATTAAGTAGATATTTCTTTAGGTTGTTAGGTTGTTGATGTTGAGCATTTCTTTTGCTTTTTTATATGCATTTTGACATTTTGAATCTCATTTTGAGCCTTCAATGTGTCTTTAATATGTTCATGATGTAGATTAATCACTACATCAATTGTTTCCTTATATTTCTTCTAATACTCTTCTTAAATCTCAAAAATCATCTTCATCAATACATTATATTCATCCTTTGTGCCTTTTGTTAGTGCTATGAACTTTTCTAAAGATTCATAATATTTAGTGGATTTATTAGTCATTGTCTTTCTTAACTACTAAATCTCTTTCTTCATAGCTTCAACTTCATTTGTCATTTCCACTTTATTAAATTGTACTTATTTTGATGATTTTTTCTTATTCTACCACCAAGTCTAATTTCTTGGATAGTATCTTTCAGTATGCCATAAATTTCTTCTTTGTTACTTTTGTTTCCAATCTAAATTTTCTTATGCATTACAACTATTCATTAATTTTTGGTTCAACTATGTTCATTTTTTTACTAATATTTTTGTTTTCTTGGCTTTGTTCTTCAAGAATTGTTTTGAAAATGTTGTTTTTGGTAAAATATAGCATTGCTTCAATATCTCTACTATTAAAGGAAAACTATTTATTTGCTACTATTCCTCATCACATACAATACATAATTAACTAAACAAAAATAGGATCTCATTATTCGAGAGTTGAAATAGGTACATGGTTAAATATTTCTCAATAAGAATGAATGTGTAGACTATTTCATATAAATAGCATTGAAGATTAATACCACATTGATAAGCATTAGGGTATCCCAACACTCCACCATACAAGTCATGAGTGCACACATGTGACCATATTGTAATCCATGGATTGACAATGTGGGTATGCTAGAAGTTGATAATCAGTTCATGATCATTATCTTCCAACTTCAAGTTAGTGAAGTGCAAGTGTACAGTTCAACTCTAAGTAAGAAATATGATATCTTGATATTATCGACTCATATTACTCCTAAGTACAAACATAATGAAAATGAGAACAAGGTCTAACTCTAAGTGATAACAAAAATGCAAATCTACTCTATCCTATGGTGATGAGCAACTATTTCTAGCTTCTTGTACACATCTTGCGCTTATGTAACCATTACTGGGTTACCAAGAATTATGCTACTAGGCGAACCAAATAATAACACTACTAGGATTACGAAATAATTACACTTAATAGACTTGAAACTAGTCGTACTCATTTTGCCTTACTAGCAAGCATGAAATGTAAAGTATTTCAAAAATGTAAAGAACTATACTAAAGTAAACATATTAAAGAAATCACAATTAAAATAACTAAAAAAAAATAGCTAAGTGAAATAAAGAAATTAAGTGGATGTTGTAATGAAGATAAGAAATCTCAATCTTTATTGCCATGGATGAATTATGCCTAAGAACAATCCACTCAAGTAAAGATTCCATTCAACTGCTTAACACCACACCGTGGGCATTCACTCTATCGCTAAGTGCAACTAAAAAACAAAACTACAAGAGTTTTCCTAAGGGTTGGAATGAAAGTTATTCATTGGTATGACCAAGTGTTGGTATTTATAGGGGTGACTAGGACCCATTACATCACATTGATGATGATGTATGTAGAGCTATGATGTTATAGATATATGGCTTATTAAAAATAGGTTTTATCATACCCCAACAACTAACTAGAAACTCATCCTTGAGTTAAAATAAAAGGAGGATAGAATTCCTTACAAAATTGGGAGGTATACTTAAACTATGACATGACTACTTGACTCTGAATGTTGCATACTGGTTTGAGTGGTACTTTTATAAAATTATCATGCATAGCATGGTGGAAAAAATTAACAATAAAAAAAAATGAAAGAGCTTAATGTAGTCTTCAAGTTCTTGGTGGTGGTGGTTCCTCCATTGGCTTCTTTTCCTTATTGTTGTGCTTATGGAATTGGTAACGATTAAGAAGTGCCCAAAGATTTTCTTCCTCTATCCTAAGATCAAGTACCATCCATGAGAATTCTATAATGTTTGATGGCATTGATACTTGCCATAGGCATGGTAGCTATAGAAACATTTTATTTGCTTTAAAATACTAGGCTATGAACTACCTACTTTTTTTCTTAAAATGCTCTAGCCACCTTTCTCAATTCCTAATAACCAGTCATTTGGTGCATTAGGTTTGCTACTACATATTTTTGTCCTTAGTAGCTGGCTTTTACTACTTCCAATTCAAAGTTTGCACTATGTAGTTTCTGTGAGGCATCCTTCCTATCCACAAACTCCTTTTCAAACATGGCATAGATTATAGTTGCTTATTGTTCAAGCTCATTTCTTAGTTTACCTACTGTCAACATGGCTATATTAGCATACTGAAGGTTTGCTAACCCCATGTACTCCATGAGATCTTCTATTTGTAGGTCTTTATTCTTCACTTCAACTTGGTTGACATAGGCTAAGCTATCTAGAATTGGCTACCAATTCTATGTTTGTATTATAATTGAATTGAGCTTAGCCTTGGCCATCTAGATTTACTTTTTATTAATTTCTTTATACATGTCCACTTGGTCTCTGAAGTGTTCTTTAAGCCATTCATGATTCTTGGCCTCATTCTACCATGCACTTATCTCAATTACTAATTTCTATCTAATGACATGGACTTCTTCCATTAATAGGGTTCAGTTTTCTCTAGCCAACTTATTCATGTTTTGGTTGACTATGATGAATTGTTCTTATAGTTGATGAACACTTTCCTTGACAACATTTTTCTACTTTTCAGTGTCTATCAACATTGTATTATCAACAACAAGTTTCTTATTTTCTTCCTCTAATGTAGTGATGGCTTTAGCACATGCATATCTTTGTACTTCTTCCACTATTGTATTACATATAGCCTTCTTCGTTTCCATCTCTATTTGAATATTTCTTGCTATGAGCTACCTTACTTTTTCTATTATGAATGCATCTAGCTAGTCTAGGGCTATGTACTATGTAGGATCTCTCTCTCTCTCTCTCTCTCTCTCGCTTTTAAAGCTGCTAACTCAACTTGAAACCTCTCCACTTCATTCTCTGAATGCTCTGGCCTTGTCTCCACCTTGACTAGCTTCCTCTTTCTTGTAATTAGATCAGGCTAGACTATAGGGATATTTCTATGGATATCAAAGAGATTTTGCATGACTTGTCCTATCTGTAGTAGTCAATCAAGGACATCTTCATGTTCTGTTGGAGTCATTGATGTTCCAACTAGCATTTCAACATCTCTTATTCTTGTAATTTCCATTGGTGGTATAATGCAAATATTAAATGATTTCTTGATGTCATCAGTAATTACTTCTACTACATCTTGATGTTGCATCACCACGACTATGGTTCCTTCTCTAGTTTATAACATGACTTGGAAAGATGTAGTGTTGCTTGAAATTTGTTGTGCCTAGTCTTCATTCTTTTCTTCTTGTAGAGATGCCTACCCACTAGCAGGTCCTATTGATACAATAGGCCTTATCAAGTTATTCCTAACTCAATACAAAGTAGAATCTTCACTTGCTCTGCAACTAAATATTTTTGTGATATGTTGCAAGTGGCTTATGGAAGGCCTATAATCTTATTGTGCGAGTGGATCATGTTGAACTTTATGTCAAAACCTTAAGAAAAATGGAGAACTTAGAGTGTTTGTTGTGGATGATGTGTTTATAGGACATAAATAAGAACTTCACAACAAGATACCAAAGACTTTAGGAAAATGAGATCTATAATGAAATGATAAGTGAATACCATATGAGTCAAGATGAGAGGATGAATGAGCATGGATTAAAATTGAAGACTCTAAATCAAGTGAAGATGCAACAAGGATTGAGAATAAGATAAATTGACAAGAGGAAGCCTCAGAAATTAGAGTCCAAGAATTAAGGAGATGTCTCCTAGAAACAATGGATGTCTCTAATCCAAAGAAGATGTCTACCTAGAGACGTTCCATAGGAGATGTCCCATTATTTAGCAAGACATCTCTCCTAAATAGAGTTCATTCTTAGGTAGATGTCGCAACTTAAAAGGAGATGTGTACATTAGCTTTTTCATGAATTCTAAGGAGCTTTCAAAAACTCTGAGGCTATAAGAAGATACCAAATTCTTGAGAATTGGAAAAGTACTATTCACATCAAAGTAATCATTGTAATATCTATGTTTTTTTATTCTTTTTCTTCATTGTAACATCATTTTCTTGGTTTCATGTTGAATTGAGATTCAATGACAAGGACTTGTAATTGTAGTTACATTAATTCTTTGTACCTTTTTTTTGTTTGCCCTATGGGGTTGATGTGCTTTTTGAGAGAAAGCATCCACATTGAGACTTATGGGAACCTCAAGAGGTTAAGTGGTTTTGTAGCTTCAAAACACTCTAGAGAGGAGCTCAATTTTGTAAAGGTTGCAAGATTTTTGAAACCACATTCGGAGCTTGTTGGAACCTTGCAGGGTAGAGTGGTTTTGTAGTGACGAAACACTTTAGTGAGAAGCTTAGAGCTTGTACATTATGTGGTGCTCTTCAAACCATATTTGATTAAGCAACAAAGTCTAAAGGTATGCACATATTCTACCCTCCGAGTGTGGAGTATCCAAGTTGGGAAACCACATAAAATTTTATATTTTGTGTGGCAGGTTTGATTTCAATTGGGCACATATTCATCTCCTCCTAAGTTCTCGATCATTAAAGCACTCTGTCTAGTTTGTGGTCAATAATCATTAATCCACTAGGTCCTGCTTGTTCTTACTATCTAGTTGCTAGAAGGTTATTTGTTAGTGTGGACCTTGCTACTCCCATAATGCCTGCTACCTTCTTTAGTTGATCCTTCTTTGGTGGCACTAGTTTGAACATATTTCCATATGATGCATTCTAGGCTTTCCTTAGAACATCGTTAGTGTATTCCAAAATTTCTACATGCTTCCACAACTTCCTATTAAGGCAAGGGAATGATAGTGGAATTTTTCCTACCTTCTTCTCTGTAAACCTCCTTTGTATCTCTAGAAATAGTTGATGCACCATGTTGGCATTGAATTTTCCCATAAGGATTGCACTTCCTCTAACTATGTAAGTGAACATTTTGTTGAGTCTTTTGGTAGGGAACACATAATAAGTTCTAATTTTGAAGTAAATATTTTCTTCAATAGTTAATTCATTGTAGTCCTTGTCCTCTTTTCCATATGCACTTTGTAGCCATAGCTTCTTTGCATTGGTGTCAAATCTTATGGATATCTGCACTACATTTTCTTTGACATTTGGAATGTTGAGTGCCTTTGTAATGGCTTCAACTAAGTAAGGTACTAAGCCTGATTCAATATTAATGGTTGAATCATCTTATTTATTCCTCTAGAATTGAGATACTTCTTCTAAGTACCATTCATTATTGTTTGATAGAGTTGGCCATAGAGGAGAGGCCTGAAGTTGTGTTCTAACGTCCTCGAGAGTAAACTCCATGAATGCTCCAAATTCTAGTTTCATAATTATTGTGAACATAATGAACCTCTCTTGGATATCTTAAAGGCATTCTACTGATAGCATGAGGTGCTATCTACCTCAACCTGTGTGGATTGTTTAGTAGTAGTTTTTTATTGGTGGATGCTAAAGGATTGGACTTCCTACTTTGCTTGTAGCATTGGTTCTTTGGTTTGTCCTCTATCTCAACCTCATGGTCTTTTACTTTCAAGTTGTGAGGGGCCTTTTGTTGTGGGTCTTTTAGGAGCCATCTACATTCATCAAAGATTTTTTTAAGCTTATGCAAGGATTTAAATAAGTGTCTATTAGTTCATATTCCTTTTTCTTATCCTTTGTTTTATTTAAAATATTGTTTTGATTATTACTTATGGATCTTACTATGATTGCAGAGTTAGAAAAGTTCAAAAAGCAAACCTTGTCTTACTTATTATTTTAATTATTAAGATTTCTCATAGTTGTCCTTTCTTATTTATTATATTATTAGATGGTTAGCTAGGAGAATCGATTAGGTTTATTAGCTTTTAATTAATTAATTAATTAAAATATTATTATTTTTGCTCTCTTCTTACCATTGATATTCTCTTCTGGTTTGAGAAACATTTGGCTCAACTTGACTCTTCTATGCATAATACTTTCTCCCATGACTAAGTTGATCGCTTTGTGATTAAGAGAATTCAAAAATAACGCATATTAGAGCTATGGTAAGGAAGTTATGGAGTTTGGAAGTTTAGGCATTAGAGGCTGAAAAATTGCATGAACTCCCTTGCTTTGAAATGTGGATATAAAAAATTTCTTAACTCCTCACATGTATATATAGATTTTTGCTGGTGCAACATTGTAGGGCCTCATACATCATAGCTATGATGTCATCACCAAAACATTTTGAGTTTTTAAGAAATTCTTGGTGAAAAAATTAAGTCAAATGAATAGTTTGAATGATGTAGAAGTTTTCAAAATGGTCTTGATCATAGATGATGCTCCAATTATAGAAATTTGATGGTCAAAGATCATAAAGAAGGAATCTTTGGAAAATAAGGTCAATTAGATGTATGAGAGATGATAGTGAGAATTGCCAAAAGTGTGATCAGATATGAAACTTTAGAAAAGTAAACATTGATGGTTAAAATGTCTTGGAGGCACAAGATGATGTGGAATTGGTCATCAAGTATGAGGTACAAAAGTTATACAAGTGGGACCTCCCCAAAGCACACTTCAACCTTTAGTACCATTGTATAACCACACCTAGAAGTGTTTGTAGGAACTCAAAGACTTGAGTGCAGAACATACTTGTCTTGCAAAATGAACATGTTAGTATCACAAAAATGGAAAAATAATAGTATATTACATAAAACCATAGAGTTATGATTATATATAAATTGAAATGGAATGGGATTAGAAAGGATTGTAGAAATTGGGATGTGAGGTGTCTTTCCATAAGCATAATTAATTCTTGTGTGTGATGTATGGTTAAGTGATCATTAGCCTTTCTGTCCAAGATCCAAAACAAGTCCATATGACTTACCAATGACATCGCATTGTATCATCCCAAAACTAGCAACCATAAGACTACCACTGTTGCAAGAAGCACTATCACTTAGCAATGTAGGTCAAGGGATGAGAATATTAATACCACATTTTATTTTTGAAATTTCTAAGAAGCTACCTACCTTCAAGCATGGGTAACATGTCTTTCCAATAGGACCTCTAGAAATTTTATTTTATGCATTTATTATATTTTTATTATATCAACCTTACCATAGGACTACCTTCAGGCATGGGTAACATGTTGATGAGATATGATTTTTTGCATCGACTAGGCCTTGTCGATTATGCCCTATTAATGCGATTTGTTGCATCAACTAGGCCTCGTTGACTAGGCCCCTTTGACATAGTCTATTGCATCAGCGTGGCCCCGTTGATGTGGCCCTATCTATTTTCCTCTATAAATACATGCTCATAGCTATGTTTATGCATAATTCTTTAGTCAATAGAGTAGCCAAACTCTTGCAGTTTTATTTCATAATCTTAGAGAATAGTCAATGAGTGCTTGAAGTGTGGATTTGAGATAGTTGTACAATGTCTTAATCAAGTGGAAATGTACTTGGACACATTCCATGAATGACAATAAGTTCAAGATTGATTCTTATTCATTACAACACTTTGACTTAGATTAAGTTTACTTTTAATGTAATTTGTATTCCATGTACTTAGTTAATATTTATGTTTCCATGCATATTAATGAATTGGTGGAATGAGTGCAACCATTTTTGAGCATAAACATGTATTCTCTTAGTAATCCTAGTGGCATTATTGCTTAGCTTACCTAATAGCATAGTGCTTGGTAATCCTAGTACTGGATACGTAGGTTTAGGATGTGTATGACAAGCTAGGAATGGACACTCATCACCTGTAGGTTAGTTTAGACTTTACTTTCCATTGTTAATTAGTCTAAACAAATGATTTCTTTATTATTGTTAGGAGTAGCATAAGGCTGAAACAACATCAAGAATCATATGCCCCACTCTAGACTAAATCATATGTGACAAAGCTACCACTAGTCCAAGTGGGAAGATAGCAAATTACAATCAAGGCATAACAATCTAGATGCCACAACTAGTCCTATCCATGGAATTTGACTAGATTGTGTGTGAATACTTGTCAGTCATATGGTTGGGTGTAGGGGGTACCTTGCGACTCATCATTGGTGTCGTTGCTAGGGATGATACTAGTTATATAGATTAGTTATATCATACATGATTGCTATAAATGCATTAATGAAATATCTTTGAAAAAATACTAAGTCACACACATCATACAACAATAGCAATGTCTATTTCACAAGGAAGCAATAATGCATCATATGAAGAGAACATTCATTGAAGAACCAATGAGATATATACTAAAGAAAATTGAAGTGACCAACCTCATGCAAGGGTTTCATATGTTCATGACCACCCTAACAACATTCAAAGACTACATTCACCTAAGGTAGACAATCTTAGAGGAGATGAAGTAAGTCCTAGATCAAGGGAGCCTTAAGGCCTATGACCTCCTCAAAACCTAAAGAAGATAAATCAAGGGACTATGGGGAACACCATTGAAACCATGGCAATCCTCCCAGTTCTTCCTCTTCCTCTTCCTCTTCAATGTCTAGTTTTGACAAAGATTAATGTAGGTATAGAGACAAAGCTTCACTATGGGGTCGAAATAAGGGTAGAAATCAAAATCATTTGAAAAATCAAAAACCTCAGTGTGAAAATAGTTAAAACCATCACAATTGAGCAAATAGAAATAGCAATTTTCACCACACCATGTCTGATGATGATGAGCCCTTATTGGTCACTAAGAGCCTAATGCAGATCATAGGGGCAATTAAGATACCCCAAAGGCATCATAGGGAAAGCGCATAAAAAGGATCGATATGAATAATATCCCTAAAGTTGTGGAAGGCTATGATTCTGATCCACAACATCACTTATGAGCCTTCTATGATGCCTGTGGCTTGCAAAATATCAAAAATAACTGGCAAAAGCTGAAGCTGTTTCCTAGGATACTAATAGATGAAGCTGAAAGTTGGTATAAATCGTTAGAACTAAGTTCCATCCACTAGTGGTCCACAATGGTAGAAATTTTCAATGAAAATTACCAAACCTATGTAAGAGTGTCCAATCTAAAAAAAATCCAAGGGTGGAACTAAGAAAATCATGAACCCTTAAATGTGGCCTTAGATAGATACTATTCACTACTACATAGATGTCTTGGCCATGATTTCTCCCAAAAAGAGCAACTTTTCCACATCATAGATGGGCTTTGTAATGAAACAAGGGAGATCCTTGGGATGTATGCTCAAGGTCGATTATATGAACTAAAGCCCATCAAATACAAAGGTTAATCAAGAATGTGGGAAAAGAAGAAGAAGAGCTATGTAAACAAGAGAATGTTGAGAAATATCATTAGGACCCAACTCTTCAAAAAAAGAGGGTCCATATCTATGATGAGGAAAAAGAGGAAACTCTTAATGAGGTGATTTCACAACAAAACTTGCCACTGCAATAATCTCTTGATGAACTCCAAGCAAGGCTAGATAGCATGTTAGAGTGGATAAATGAAAAAGCTACAACTTTTGTAGAAACTATAGACAAGAAGGTAACTCAAAATGAAGTAGGAAATCATAATAAATGGAGGAAGTAGAATTAAGAAATAGCTAGGAACACTTATCGAGAAATAGGAAACATGACTGAAGAAAGCAAGGCTATAGACTCAACCATAGATGAAGATGACGGATGTGACATCTACATATATGATCATCCAAAGGGCCATTACCGAGTCATGTCACATCTACATGAGTATTGGGCTTTTGCATTAATTTCCAAATTCATAGAAAAGAACATGCCTAGAAAATTTTCTTTTCCACTTGATAATTATAGACAGTCCCACATCCAATCATATTATTTTAGGGGGACTTATTACCACCCTCAACACTATCATCAACCACAGTGGCAAAACCCACAGTTGTGGGGGATGCCACCACCAAACCAGCCCTACCATTACTAGTAGTCGAACACATATGGGTATTATGTTCACCAACCTATTTCTCCAACTAGTTCTACATTCTCTACAAATTACTAATATCACTCTCCTTAATATCATCGCGATACAACATCTTTTGAAGGATCACCATCTCACACCTCTCATCCTTTATCATATCCTCAATATTCTGATACTTCTCTCCACCATATGTCACCAACAACAACACAGAAAGGTTCAACACCATGAAATCAACAAGAAAATGCCACTTTTGCTGTGCACATACACAGAAATGATAATGCTAGTAGACCTCCACCACAATATTAGAAATGCCCTTTCTTTAGAATAGTTCCTACACGTAAGCACAACACTTGTGGACCTACTAAGTCATCCATACCAGCACAATGCCAATCAAGTGCAGCATCCTTCCTTTCACAACAGATGTCCTTTTATCCTATGCAAAGGCCAACATCCATTATTACTCCAACACTTGATAGAAACAATGAATCTAGCACTGTGGAGAGACAAAAGAAGAATCCATGCATCACTAATAGTAAAGGGTGTAGTTTTGGATCGAAAATTTAAAATATTAATATAACCCACAAGAAAGCTAAGGAACAAGTATGTGAGAAAAAACTAGCCTACATAGTAGTTACTAAAATAGAAGATATCTAGTGGCTTGAAAATGAGAATATAAAATTTTTTTAAAGATGCATGGAGGCAATTGATCTACTTATTAGTTATAAACTTAAGAAAATGGACCAAATAGAAGACTTAGACACAGATATCTTACACTTTGGTTATACACCAGAAGAGGATATTAAACATGAAGACCCAAGAATTAAAATAGAAAATCAAGAAGAAGAAGGAAACACATTTGGACCCCAAAAATGGAAATACCTTTAAGTCCAAATGAAGATACATCTCCAAATGATCCAAATGAGACTTTCACCAATGTTAGACGTGCTACCACATGATTGATTAAATTAGTAACCATGATAGATGGAAAATTGATGGTGTATAACCAAGGAATTTTGCAATCCATCTCTTGAATATGTAGCCACAAGATTAGTCATGGGGGAGATGCTCCATCCTAGTTTAAGAACTAATAAGTGTTTTCCACCTTTTTATTTTTACAATTTTTATCAGTTTCCTATTTCTTCCAAATTTTTTTGATTTTTAATATGTTTTTCATTTCTTTATATTTTTCTCTTTTCTTAAGTCATTTCATTTATTTTTTATGAATGTCTTTTAAATTTCTATTAATAATATTGCCAAGACGTGATGTAGAAGTCAACACTATATTTTGGGTTTTTGTGTTATGCTATTAAGATGATTGGGTAAGTAATTGTGTAAAGTAGTGAGACCACCTCATCCATCCTTATTGTTTTCTAAATAAAATTCCTTTTTCATGGAAACAATTTGGTTCTTCTTTCATGAAACTAAAATTAATTAATGATCATTGTACCTTGAAGAAAGAGGGAATGAACAAGTGAGAATGGTAAGGGTGTGATCTCAAGGGGACTTGTTGGGATTTCTTCTTATCTTCCATCATGTGGTTTATGAATCCTCTTGGAATGTATCATCACTCCTCCATCAACCAATTTTAAGGAAGCTCTATCTTTGCATGGTGTGGTTTCCATTTCAAAGGAAACAAAAAACAAAACAAAAACAACAACAAAAATTAATAATAATGGAAATTCAAAGAACACTCCTTAGACACAAGAATGGGCTACAAGCACTGGTTATGGGGCTGGAAAGACATGTTACCCATGCTTGAAGGCACCCGTCTAACTAAGGCCCTTCCTCTCCTCTTCTCTTTTCTTCTCTTTTTGAAGTGATGATTGTTCTTTAAGGTGGTTGTAGATTCATGGTGGTAGGCAGGAAGGAACACATCAATGTAAGATTATTGTTCATGGTATGGACTTGGTCTGAACTTGGACAGATAGGTATGATGATTATTTTAATCACATTTTTCACAAGAACCTATTTTGGACATGGTTAAGTACCTTACATCTTGATCTCTGCAATCCCTTCTCATCCCATTGTTCACCTCACTGTTGCATACGATTATGGATCTTTTGGTTTTGTATAGTATAATGCAACATCCCAACCACGGAAGTTATGTGTTGTTTGGAACAAAGGCATGGTCTACATTTCAATTCTTAGATGCCCATGGATATCTATAGTAGTGGTTATGCAAGGGCATTATAGTAGGAGCCTACTTTGGGGAGGATCCACTTGCATAAATTTTTTTGATCATGGCTTTGAACTAACCTTTACATATTCTAAAAAATCAATGATAGTTTATTTGAATTTATGCATAATTTTGGGACTACTTATCATCACTTTCAATTAATTTTTTACTTTTTCCTACCTTTTTTTTAAAATATCCTTTGATGAGCAGCGAGGTACCCCTATGCTCAACCATATGAATATGAGTGTGTATGCGTGATTTGGTCGAACTTTGCAGACAAACTAGTTGTGGCACCTAGATAGTTATACATTGATTGCAGTTCATTGTCTTCCCACCTAGACTAGTATTTTCTTTGTTACATATGGTTTAGTCCAAAGTGAGGTGTATGATGTGGTTTCTATGACTATGCTACTCTTTAGGACAATGAGAAGTAACTTAATTAAGCTAATAAGCAATAAGTAATAAAATCTAAGCTAGCCTAAGTGCAATGAGCATATGTCCTTAATCATCTATATGCATTTTGGACTTCGCGTACTACTTCTGGGATTGCCAAGAAAACATCACTTGAAACACTATTTGATACACCACTAGGTTATCACGTAGTTACACTTAAATGTTTATGATTAAAATGTACTCATTTTGTGTGAACAACAAGAATAGTAAATGACAATAAAAGGAATATTAATTAAGGAAACATCAATAAATAATAAATAATTAAAACAAATTAAAAGCTAACTGAATGTTGCAATGATGAAGTAATTTTGATCTTTATTGCTAATCATGTGCATGTCAAAGTATGTCACACTCAAACAAAGGTTTCGTATAATCATAAGCATCACACCGCAGGCATGCACTTGGGAAAAGAATTGAAAATTGACTAAAAACTAATAGAAGACTCGAGATTCCTAGTGACTAACTGTTCTAATGCCTCCTTCCTATGCACCTGAGTGCTATATTTATAGGCCAACACATGAATCACGATATCATGTATACCATATCATGTCTAAGTTGTGGTATTACATACCTAATGTCATGTACCTAATATCAAGGCTTGGCAAACTATGATTCATCATACCCCCACGATTGAATAAAAATCATCCTCAAGTCAACAAAATGAGGAACAAGTTTATTTGGTATGGGATTATTGAATGACTATAGATTACTTCATGCCATAGTGTGGGACTAAACAACACAAAATCTAGACACCAACAAAAAATACAAAATTTAACTCATGTGGTTCTTGGTGACAATGGTTTCTCCATGGGCTTCTTTCCTTTATCTTGTACTCTAGGCTTCTGAAATGGATACTTTTGAATGAGTGCCTAAAGTTTTTCCTCCTCTATCCAAGGATCATGTATCGGCCATGTTGATGTTCCACTGTTTGATGGAGTCAACACCTCCCATGGACATGGTAGTTGTGGAGACCTCTAATTAGCTTTGACATACCATGTCACAAATAGTTGTTGTTCCTTCTCATAGGCCCTAGCTTTGTCTTTGAATTCCTGATAATCTATAAGCCATCGAGCCAATTTTGCTACAATATCCTTTTAGCCTTGGTAGCTAGCTTTTACCACCTCTAGTTGAGAGTTTGCTACCTCCAGTTTCTATAATGTCTTTTTGTGTTCAGCAAACTCTATCTCATATTTGGCATATGTGGTAGCTACCTACTTCACTAGCTCAGTCCTCAGGCATCCTGCTATTAACATGGCCAAGTTGGCATATTGTAGATTTTCCAACTCCATGTATTCTATGAGATTTGTGATCTAAAGATCCTAGCT
Source organism: Gnetum montanum (assembly GCA_015680685.1). NCBI lineage: Eukaryota > Viridiplantae > Streptophyta > Gnetopsida > Gnetales > Gnetaceae > Gnetum > Gnetum montanum. The sequence continues at coordinate 105,034 of MNCI01018082.1, forward strand.
ATTTAATTCTGCTAGTTCTAGCTCTTTAATTCTGCTTAGTGGGTGAAGGTGTAAGTGTTTAGTATGCCTTGCTAGTTAGTGTTTTGAGCATTGAAAGAGTTAATGTGATCCTTAGCCATATAGATTTCTTTTTCGATGATCTCCTTATACATCCCCACCTGATCCTAGAAATGTTCATTTGACTTTTCATGCCACTTAGCTTCATTTTACCATGTGCTTATTTCAATGGTCATCTTCTGTTGAATGGCACGTACCTCCTCCATTGAGAGGGTTCTATTCTCTCTGTCTAAGTGACTTATGTCTTAGTTGACTCTTATTAGTTGTTCTTGCATTTGCTAGAAAATTTCCTCAAGGACATTCTTTTATTTTTCAACTATTATCAATCAAAGATTTTTGGCAGTAAGGAGTTTATTTTCTTCTTATAAGGCCTTGATTGTTTTTGCATGTGCATATGTTTGAGCTTGTGCTTTTGAAGGATCCCAATCAACCTTCTCCTTTTCTATTGCCACCCTTTTATTCTTCACTAACAATTTATTTAGCTACTTTGTCCTAAATGATTCTAGTTAATTGGCTGGAACAAGTTGGGATAGATCCTGCTGTTCAGCTTGTAGGACAACGAACTTTTTCTGGAGTCTCCTCGACTTGTCTTTTGCATGTTTGACCCTAACCTTAGTCATGACCAACTTTTCTTTAGTGGAAATGAGGTCTAATTGTGCCGCTGTGACATCTTGGGGTATGTTAAACAAGGACATCATTGCCTGTCCTGTTTGCAGTAAGCAATTTAGAGCATCCTGATGTTCCATAGAAGTCATTGAGGTACTAGTCAGAACTTGAGCATCATGTGCTCATGTGAAATCTATTGGTGGCACAATAGAGATGTTAAATGATTTCTTGATGTGGTCCATGACTAGCTCTGCTACTCCAACTACATCCTTGTGTTGCATGATCACTACTATGGCACTTCACTAGTTTCTAATTGTACTTGGAATGATGTAGCATTTCTTGAGATCTGTTGTGACCAATGTGATTCCCCTCCTCCTATTTGTATTGAGACCTCATCCCTTTCATGATCAATTGATATTGTGGGCTGTACAGCATCATTGATTACCTTGAAGAGATTGGTCTCATTCCTACTTCCCCAACTGATCGTTTCTATGATGGCCTTGAGATGGCTCATCAACAGTTGGTAATCTTGTAGAAATGGTGGTTGTTGCTAGTCCTACTAGCCTATGGGCTATGTGCTAGGCCCTACTTCTTTTTGTTGGCTGAGCCTTGTGTCGAGAAGTTGGCTAGGCCCTATTGTTTGAGGTGCAGTGGGCCCAACCATCTGTTCTTATTTAGGCTCCAATGTCTCACCAACATATTTTTTTGGTGCTGGTGGCTTCAGTAATTCAGCATATAAGGCATTTTGAGCTTTTCTAGGGATGTTATTAGTCTACCCTAGAATTCCAAGATGTTGGCATAGCTTCCTAATTAGACATGGAAAGGGGAGTGTGAACTTTCCTGTCTTCTGTTCTTCAAACTACCTTAATATCTCTATTAAATATAAATGGGGCAAATTGGCATCAACCTTTTCCATCAAGATTGCACTTCCTCTAGCCGCATAGGTAGAAATCCTATTTAACCCCTTTGTTGGGAAAATGTGATAGGTGCTAATTTTAAAATAGATTATTTCTTCAAGGGTTAGTTTTCCATATGTTTTGTCTTCTTTGTCGTATGCCCTTTTTAGCCATACTTCTTTTTCATCTACATCGAAGTAGGTGGATAGATGAGCAACTTTAGGTCCTATATTTGGAAGATTTAGAACTTCTATAATGGCCTTTATAGAGAAATCAACTAAAATTCCACCAATGTGAACAATGGTGCCTTCCTCTTTATTATGCCAAAATTGATAGGTTTTCCCCAAATACCATTCTCCACTTTCTAAGAGGATAGGCCATAGTAGAGATCGCTTGAGTTGATCCTTGACTGGGTCAGGGGTGAATTTGGTAAAAGGTCAAAAATTAAGTTCCACAATCACTGTAGTGAATGTGGACCTTTCCCGAATGGCTTGAACGCATTCTAGAAATAATGTGAGATTTTATCTTTATTCAGGTGCCCTGCCCTCTTCATCTTCTTCTTGAACAGATTATGCAGTGATAGGGGTTTCTTGATGGGTGCTAAACGATTGTGCTTCTTGTTTTGCATGTTCTACATGAGGTACTTGGCCTTTTCCACTTCTCAGATGTTTGGCTGCACCTTAAGAAGGTCCTCCCTATTGTCCTCATTTAGGGGCCATCTGTATATACACAAAGATCAATTGTTAGCAAGGTTATTTAAAGAAGTTCAATTATCTCATACCTTACTCATTACCTTTAATAAATGTTGAATTCTTTTCTTAGTGTGATTTTAGAGTTAGAAATTTTTCAAGTTCCCCTAAAATTTTTAATGTTGGGCCTGATTTGCTTAGGTAACTCCAATAATAATTTAAATGATTTGGGTAAAAGAAGAAAATTAGTCTGCCATGAGTTTTTAAGATTTTCTAATAGTACTTATCCCTATGATATCCTTCAATCATTAGCAAATTTTGAAAAATTTATGCACAAATTCTATCATACCCCTTCCCCACGACTGGGTTAAATACTTCAGATTTAATTAGGTGCGATCAGAAAGGAAATCGGCGCATTAATGAGCGAGATATTAACAGGTGAATGTTAGATGCTTAAAGCACTAAGAATTATGGAAGAAAATTTGAACAACTCCCCCACTATGGAAAATGACTTCTGTAGTGTGCGGGGGACCCATATATATTGTTTTTTTAGATGCAATATTATGTATGCAATACCACATACTTGATATTGCATACGCGATACTGCACACCTAATATCATGTTGGACTCGATAATGGGTACTCGATATCACATCCTATCAAAAATAGGGCACTTAGTAAAAGTAATGATTTTTTTGAGTTTTTACAGCCAAACATGAAGGATTTGAGATAGATTGGCAAGGTCTGGAATAATGTCAAGTGGAAATTAAGGCACCAAAGTGTAATGAAGTGGAGTTATACAATGAAGTTCTTTGAAAAGGGTGAGGAAAAAGGACATGTAGTGGTTCTAAGGAATGTTTGGTTGAAATAATTACAAAGGAAAGAATAGATTTAGCAGTGTAATACTTAGAGGGTATAAAATGATGTGGTGATGTGCAACAAGTACAAATTACAAAAGTCACACAAGTGGTTCCTCCCCAAAGCAAGTTCCAACCTATCATGCCATTAAGTAACCACATCTTAATATGTTTGTAGATACTAGAGGGATTAAATGCAATCTGCACTTGTGCAACAAAACACACATATGATAAGTACCACCATGATGAGGTATAAATTCTATGCTACACAAGACACAAGTTAGAAGTACTTGGACCATGAGATGAGAGGAATTATAGAAGGGATTGCAGAGATCAGGACATGAGGTAACTTACCCTAGGCACAATGAATCCAAAGTGTTGTAGATGATTAAAGTACTATTAGCCTATCACTTCAAGATTAAAACCAAGTCCATACCTCTGATCAGTGACATCGCATTATTTCACCCCAATGATAGACAACAATAAGAGCACCATGACAGCAAGGTGTATGATCACTTGGCATTTTGCACAAAGGAGGAGTGATTTGAATTTGTCTGTGGTACATTTTCCTTGATATTTTCTTTTCTTTTTCTTCTTCTAGCCACTTTTGCACTTTGTCTTGCCCAATAGGGATTTGGAGAAGCCTCCAACCTTTAGGCATGGGTGCATGTCTTTCTAGTTGGACCCTCTAGAAGAACATTGAGTTTCTTTATTGAGTACCTTTATCACAACTCTTAGTCCCATTTTTTGTTAGATCTACAAGGATCTTAGTACAACCAAGCTACATGATAGCACATACAAGTGTCACCAAAGAGAATTCACAAGTCCACTTGATGTCACACCTTTGCCATTCCCTCTTACTCCATCACTCTTCACTCTAGGCATAATGAGTATAAAGTTACTTTAAGTTTTAATGATAACACGAATATCATCATACCAAAATTAGAACCTCTTATTAATAGAATGGGTGGATGGATGTTGTGGGATCACTATCCAAATAATTAGTCACTTGTGATTTGATAACATATAAAAACACCTTAATCAACAAGTCACATGAGTATTTTATTCACAAATGAGATTACCCACAAAAAGATAAAATGACAAATTGAAAAACAAGAAATTAGAAAACAAAAAATTGTAAAACCAAAGAAAAGCAAAAAAAATTACTAATTATGCTTATTTGAATGGGGGATATCCCCCATGAATAAGCTTTTGATCATGGCGAGAATTAATAAATGAAAAGTTAGGATCCATGCATGTTGGAAATATTGGGGTCTAGTCATATCCAAACCACTGGGTGTCTTTTGGTGTGGTGGTAGGAATGTACCTAAATTGGGGTTCACACACTTGATTAAAGTAGGCATAGTGGGGTAGATTATGAGATATGTCCATGTGATAAGAAGCTGAACCACTATGGCACTTGTGACCATAAGGTAGTATGCAAGGATAGATATGTCTCCTTACATTATTATTTTCATTAGGCCACATGGTTGTTGGAGTGTTAATTGGTGGCTTGGATAAGGTAACAGGAGGCGTTGAGTTTGAAGAGGAAGATGCATCAATGTGTTGGGCTTGTGTTGAGTTGGAGGATATAGTGGTTTTAAAGTTGTGCTATCTCTTTCTATGACCATGCCTAAAGAAAGGATGCTTCCAAAAATGTGGAGGACTCCCACTACTATTGAGAATAGTAGCACAAGTAATGTTCATTGGTTGGTGTTGTGGTGTAAAACCTTTCGATACGACTAGTGGTGATGTAGAAGGAGGTGAAGGATGAGAATATTGAGAGTAAGAAGGAGTGTAGAAAACATGAGGTGGTGATCTCGTAGGAGAGGACATGGGTTTGGAAGAGTGATAACAATGAGGTGAAGTAGAGGATGTTGATCCAGTTGGAGAAATAGGGTGTTAAACATAATAAGAACTTGTTTTTAGGTTATACGAAAGGTGTGGCTAGTTTGGGGATGGCCTTCCCAACAACTGGGGGTTTTGCCACTATGGTTGAACACAGTACTTTTGTATGAAATCTGAATGTAACATTCTTCCCCAATGCTCATGTAGCTATGACAAGATTGGGCATTTGCCTTTGGGGTGATTGTATAGGCAAACATCACATCGATACTTATGATTCGCAGTTGAGCCCCTATCCTTATTTTCTTTAGCCCCTCTTTTTGATTGTTGAATAGTGTTCTATCTTATTTCTAGGTTTGGTATTCTCCATTTGTCTTGGTTGTTAGAGTTATTTGACATGGTTCTCCCTTTAATAATGTTTACATATTCTCTGCATTTTTCATGTACCCACTTCGTCATATTATTGATCTTTGCCTCGATTTCATCTAATAATTTTGGTATTGGCAAAGATGAGGGTGGTTCCACCTCCATGAGGTGAGTTGATTTCTCCTTTTCATGATTATGGACCTTCGTTACTTTAAGAGTTTGGTCCTATTGAGATCTTTCAACATTCTCCCATTTGGCTATTTCTCCTTCTTTTTTTTGCTACATACTTAATAAGCTCTTGGAATTAGTGGGTTTTAAGTTCATATAGTTGACCTAGGGCATACATTCCTAAGGTCTCCCTTGTTTTGTTATAGAGCCCATCCATGATGTGACACATGAGCCTTTCCTCAGAGAACCCATGACCTAGAAATTTGTTTAATAATGAGTAATATCTTTCTAAGGTCATGTCCAAGGATTCATGTTGCCCTTGTTTCCACTCTTGGATTTGTCTCCTCAAGGCTAACACTTGCACAAGTTTGATATCTTTCGTTGAAGAGTTTCACCATTATAGGCCATTGAAAAATTGAAATTGGTTTTAAAGACTTGTACCACACTTTTTCTTGGCCCATGAGTTTCATAGGAAAGAGCTTAAGTCTTTGCCACCCATTATCAATGTTGTTCCATGCACAGGCATGATAGAAGGCTTGTAAATGATGTTGTGGATCTAAATCATAGCCCCTTTAGAACTTAGAAAAGTTATTTAAATCAAGCTAGGGTAGATGGCTTTCCCTGCAATGCCAACTAGATATCTGAACGGCCTTTATTATATGCATTAGGCTCTTAGTGGTCAATAGGGATTCATCGTCACTAAGTAGGTTGTGAGTTTGTGAGTTGGGACGATGTTGTCTTTGTTCATGTTGGTGTTGTTGATTTTGCATGTGGGTTCAATTTTTATTTCAATGCTGACCCCTTGAGGAATAGTCATCCATGTCATGACTTGGTGTTAAAAGAGTAGAGAAAGAGAGAGAATTGAAAGACTCATCATGACTTTTATAAGTCTCCCAATCATCCCTTGATGTACTCTTGCTAACCATTGAGAAGGTCCTAGGCCTTATGGGCCTCCTCGTTCTAGAAGATGTCACATCCTTTCTAGAGGTGTCTGAATTGGATGACAAGAGTCCTTAAGTATCGTTGGGGTGTTCATGAACATATGAAACTCCTGCACAAGATTGAGTACTCCAAACTTCTTCTTTGTCATAAATTTTGTTGTTTCTCTAATGAATTACCTCACTAGTTTTTGCATTATCATTGTCTTGTGAGAGAGACATTGTCATGAATTGTGTGTGGCTTAATTGAATTTAACTTCTTTGTCTAAAATATATATCGTTAATACCCTATTATAACAATATTATATGATATAACTAATCTAGATAACTAGCACTGTCCCTGGCAATGGTGCTAATGATGAGTGGCAAGGTACCCCTATGCTCAACAATACAAATAGGAGCATGTCTGCATGATCCAGTTGAACTTTGTGGACAAACTAGTTGTGGCACCTAGACAATTATACATTGATTGTAGTTTTCTGTCCTCCCACCTAGACTAGTATTTGCTTTGTCATATATGGTTTAGTCCAAAGTGAGGTGTATGATGTGGTTTCTATGATGATGCTACTCCTAAGAATAATGAGAAGTAACTTAATTAAGCTAATAAGAAATAAGTAATAAAATCTAAGCTAGCCTAAGTGTGATGAGCATTCATCCTTAATCATCCATATGCATCTTGGACTTCATGTACTACTTTTGGGATTGCCAAGTGCACATCACTCGAAACACTATTTGATACACCACTGGGTTACCATGTAGTTACACTTAAATGTTTGTCATTAAGACATATTCATTCCATGTTAATAACAAGAATAGTAAATGGGAATAAAAGATATATTAATTAAGAAAATAGTAATAAATAATAAATAATTAAAACAAATTAAAAGAAAAGTGAATGCAACAATGAAGGAGTAATCTTGATCTTTATTACTAATCATGTGTGTGTCCAAGTACATCACACTTGAACAAAGGTTCTATACAATTACAAGCATCACACTACGAGCATGCACTTGGAAAAAGAACTAAAAATTGACAAAAGACTCAAGACTCCTAATGACTAACTATTCTAATGCCTCCTCCCTATATGCTTGAGTGCTATATTTATAGGCTGACACAAGAATCACGATATGGTGTATACGATATCGTGTCCAGGCTACAATATCGTGTGCCTAATATCGAATCTTGAAAACTGTGATTATGGTAGGAGCCTACTTTGGGGAGGATCCACTTGCATAAGTTTTGTTGATCATGGATTTGAACTAACCTTCACATCTTCTAAAACATCAATGATAGTTTCTTTGAATTTATGCATAATTTTGGGACTACTTATCATCACTTTCAATTATTTTTTTACTTTTTCCTACTTTTTTGTTAAAATATCCTTCAAGTTCAATATTTCTTAGCCATCTTTTGATTCAAACCTTTGGTGTCAATTGTTCAAAACTTGTGTGCTTCTAGAGTTACACTTATTAGTCATGGGGGCTAGGGGTGTTCACTTTTAAATTTTTCTAACATATGATTTTTGAACATCATGGTAACTAATAATAATTAATCAAAATAATGTGAATAGATTTTTGATTTTAGTTACCTCATAGCCTTGGGCATAGTATCCTACCATCACCTTATGCTTAAATGAAAACTAAGGGATCTGAAAAAAGTTAATTATTAAGGAAAATTTACCAAAACTACTGTTGATCCTTTGGTGACTTTAGGTGATGCTAAAAGAAACACCTAAGGAAGAAGGTCTTTTTCCAAGCATGAAAATGAAGGTAAGAGAAGAATAACGAAGGATATGCCCATGGAAAAATCATATCACATATAAGATAGCAGCTCAAACATCGCATGTTTTCTAGATCCATGTGATGATGAGAAGAAATTGCAGTCCATCCTTCAAGAATGTTCCACATAACCAGAGAAGCATCAACATAACAATCTGGGTTGGAAGTCTACCATCGCCAGAAACAACAAGAAGAATAATCTTCAATGGATTCTTAAAGACCTCTACAAATTTTGTAATCTTTACTATCTGTCCAATCTTTTTGTTACTTTATCATTTTGTATACATCCACTAGAATAACATTTTGTCATGTGGCACTCAATTTAGTTATCTCTATTTTGTCTTTTTTTCTTATGTCAAAAGCCAATGAATAATCCCATACCTTTCCAATTTTGTTAAGAAGTCAAGGATGAGTTTTCAATCATTCATGGGGATATGATGAGATATGATTTATTGCATCGACTGGGCCCTATCAACTAGGCCCCATCTATTGCATTGACTAGGCTCTATCAATGTGGCCCCATCGACTCAGTGTCTAGTTTCCTCTATAAATATGCACTCACAATTGTGTTTATGCATAATTCTTTGGTCAATAGAGTAATTGAACTCTTGTATTTTTATTCCATTATCTTAGAGAACAGTTAGTGAGTGCATGTAGCGTGGATCAGAGTTAGTTGTATGACATCTTATTCAAGTGGCAATGTACCTAAACATATTCCAGGAATAGCAATAAGATCAAGATTGAATTTTATTTATTGTAGCACTTTGACTTAGATTAAATTTACTTGTAATGAAATTTGTATTCCATGTACTTAGTTAATATGTATGTTTCCATGCATATTAATGAGTTAGTGGGATGAGCGTGACTAGTTTTGAGCATAAACATGTATTTTATTAGTAATTCCAGTAGCATTATTACTTAGTTTTCCTAGTAGCATAGTGCTTGGTAATCCCAGTAGTGGACATGTGGATTCAGGATGTGTATGATAAGTTGGGAATGGACACTCATCGCTAGTAGGCTAGTTTAAACTTTACTTGCCATTGTTAATTAGTCTAAACAAATGCTTTCTTTATTATTGTTAGGAGTAACATCAAGAATCATATGCCTTACTCTAGAATAAACCATATGTGACAAAGCTACCAGTCCAAGTGGAAAGACATTGAATTGCGATCAAGGCATAACAATCTAGATTCCACAACTAGTCCCATCCATGGAATTCGACTAGATCATGTGTGAACGCTTGTCATTCATATGGTTGGGTGTAGGGGGTACCTCGTGGCTCATCACATGTCTTTCCTGTGATGTGATAATGTAGTAGTTATTATACACATACTTCCATTTTTTGGTAGAACTCAAGAAAATAATACAGTCTTAACAAGAGAATAAAACTTATAGTAGTAGTGTAGGAAAATCCACAAATTCCTTTGATGTCACAACCTTTTCAGTCCCACTTAGTTCTTCACTTTTCTATCCAGGCATATGATCACAAGTTTATTTTAGTTTTTTTTTGGAAAAGAATATAATTATGACTATGGTAAGAACCTCTTATTATTGAAAATAAGTGAATGGATGATGTGGTCTCAATATATATAGAATAATTCCTTCCATGATTTGTTACATAGGGTAACCTTCATAGTATTAGGATGACATCTTGCTTTATTCCTTTGCACTTTACTGGAAAATTAATAAAAATATGTACAAGAAAAATGATGAAAAATCATAGAAAGATGATAGGAATGGAAAAATGGAAAAAAAAAATCTAAAAGATATTATGAAATATAAAATGATTAAGAAATGAGAAAAATAAAATAATAGAAAAGATATTAACAATGTGAAAATGTAGTAAGAAAGAAATAAGACAAAAGAAAAGTTTAGTGCCTAAGTGTTACACTCGACATCCCTATGACTATTATTAAAAATAGTTAACCAAAAGATGGAATAGTTTGAAGATGGTTTGGTGGCCAAGATAAAATCCCTAGAGTAGTCAGGATGTTCATAGAATGGTTTAATTTTCTAAATATTGACTAGAATAAGTTTTTGTGGATTGGTTAGACGATAGATTTTCATGATGCTTGATTAGTATGTTGCATGGATGATATAGGGTCCTTCACATAGAGTTTGAAACTTAGCCTTTTGTAGCACATGACTAGGATTATGGTAGAGGACTTTATCACCCAGCTTTATTGATAGTTATCATATTCTTATGTTATGTCTACATTTCGAGTATTTTTTGTGTATCTCATTACTCATTAGCGCTACAAGTCTATTTTTCTCTAGAAGGCTAAGGTTCATAAGGCATTCTTTTTAAGTTAAGTTTAGATCTAGGTCAAGATCACTAATAGTAGCTAAGGTTTGTAGGTCCACTTGGATTGGTAGTGTGGGAATTTTTCTATAAACTAGCTCATAGGACAAGTATCCTATTGGGAGTTTCCATGTGGATCTATTTGCCCATAGAGCATCATTTAGTTTAGTTCTCCAATCATTTTGAAATCAAATAACTATTTTGGTTAATATTCTAGATATTTCTTAGCTCACCACTTCTGCTCGACCATTTTCTTGGAGATGGTATGGTGTAGTTAGTTTGTGGTTCACCCCAAATTTTTGGATTAGCTTCTTAAATGTAGCTCCTATGAAATTTGTTGCATTGTTAGATATGAGCGTTAGTACTCAAAATATATTCATCACATGTTGTTGAAAGAATTTAGTAGTTTTTTTAGCTATGAAAGCTTTAACTACAATGGCTTCTACCCATTTCATGAAATAATCAACATTTACTATAATATATGATTTCCCATTGGACATTGGTGTGATGGGCCCCATAAAATCAATTCCTCAAATGTCAAATGACTTTAGTGGAAGGATCCATTATTGTGGCTCTTCATTTCTGACCGTTATCACCCATCATGTTGGCATCTTTCACAAGACTAAGTGAACTTGTGCATATTCTTGGAGATGGTAGGCCAAAAGTAGCATGCCATCATCAACTTTAGTGCTATTTTGCATCTTGCATAGTGACCACCACATGGTTCCTTATGCGCATCTTGCAAGATTCTTCACTAGTTCTCTTCTAGAACACCCCATCTAACTAATCCATTGACATAGATCTTGTAAATATTTCCATTAATTTCCATATATCATTTAACTTTTTGGATGAACTAATTCTTTTGTTTATTATTTCACTCAATAGGAAGCTCTTGTGTACTGAGATAAGTCATGTAGTCAATAATCCATGACTTGTTTATTGAGTTGATAACCATTGTTATCTTTGTAGACAAATTTCCATTAGGAAATTTATTTTATAATGGTTCATCCTGTTCCTGTGGTTTCCATCTTAGTCTTCACAAATGATCTACTACAATGTTTTTAGTTTATTTGTTGTCTTTCATTGTGATGTCAAACTCCTATAGTATCACGAGCCATCATATCACCCTTAGACTAACCACTAGTTTATTCATCAAAAACCTAATGGCATTATGATCCATGTGAACATAAATAGGATACCTAAGCACATAATTTCTAAACTTTTTAAATGCATAAATCATAGCCATAAGCTTCTTTTCTATAGTAATGTAGTTGATTTGTGCTCTAGTGATGCTTTAGTTAGCATAGTGTATGTAATATGGTCTTCTCTAATCATCAAGCTTAGTAAGTACTATGCATAGTGTGTAGTTTGAAGCATTTTTCATAATGTGGAAGGGCTTAGATCAATTTGGAGCTTGAAGGATTGGTATTTTAATCAACTTTTGCTTGAACACACAAATGCCTTCTTACACTATTCTATCCATTGGAACAGTGCATCTTTCTTTGTTAGTTCCATTAGCAGCTTTGCTATCTTTGAAAAAATTTCAATGAATCCTTTGTAATATCTTATATGGCCTAGAAATGATTTGACATCCTTAATAGTTTGTCACCTCTAGGTGATATTTTGAATGACTCTTATTTGATCTAGATCTACCTCTATTTCTTTTTGAGATACTCTATGTCCCAGGACAATATTGTCTTGGACCATTAGATGGCTCTTTTACCAATTTAGCTTTAAATTAGTTTCAATGCATCTTTTTAAAACCTACTCTAGTCAGTCCAATGCTTGTCTAAAGTCTATTCCATAAGTGGAAAAATCATGCATGAATACCTCTACTCTATTACCAATCTACTTTTGGAAGATGCTTGGTATTAGCTTTTGGAAAGTAGCGAGAGCATTACACAAGCCAAATGGCATTTTCTTATAAGAAAATATCTCCTATGGATTGGCGAATGTGGTCTTCTCTCAATCTTATAGTGTAATGCAAATATAATTATACCTATTGTACCCATTGAGGAAACTATAGTACTACTATCATGCTATGATGTTAAGGACTTGGTCAATAGATGGTAGAGAAAAGTGTTTCTTAAATGTTGCTTAATTCAACAATCAAAAGTTGATGCAAATCCTCCAGTTGCCACCTTTCTTTGGGATAATGACTAAGGGACTCACCAATTCACTGTCTACTATTGGATAGATGAATCCGTCTTTCAATAGTTTCTCTAATTCTTATTTTACCACTTCTTTAAGTTTAGGTTTCAATCTTCTTTGGGGCTAGCAACATAGTTTGACAATTGGATTTATAAATTTTATGTTAGCATTTGCATTGATCAATCCACATTATTTCATCATAGGACCATGCAAATGTTGTTGACCATTTATTCACCGCTTCCAGTAATCTTCTCTTTTGTTCTTTATTAAGATTGTCATTAATAATTACCAGTTTCTTATTATTCAAAAAATAATATTCTAGTACTTCTAGTAGGGCTTTCAACTCTAAAGGTTCTAGTTCAAACTTATCTAGTATCTCTAGCTATCCCCACTCTATGTATTCTTCCTAATGTGAGTATACACAGGGGTGTTTCTTCCTTAACTACTCTAACTCATCAACTTCTTTAACATAGGCACTTAAAAATTTGATTAGACAATACCATTTATAATTTGGACTTTGTCTCTTATTTAGTAATTAGCCATTGGGTAGCCTCTTATTTGGTGGATGCTACATATAGGCATTGTTGCATACACATATCTTCTACACATTGATTGCATGTTGTATTGATTTCTTATTTGATGGCCTAGATTACCCGCATGCAATTGCACCTATTATCATTGTATGTGATACATGGAACTCGATGTCTCTATATGACTTTAGCCTCATCTTCCTTGAAAATATCGAATGACAAGTCTCTAATTCTTAGCTTAGCATCCACAGTGCTAATCCATCCTCTCCCCATGATTATAGAAAATTCTCCCTTATTTTTCCCCACATGTATTACTAGGAAGTTAGTAGAGTAAGACCAACTACTTATTGTGGTAATGACAATGTCCACCTATCCTAGTGGAATAGTGATTGACTATTCTACAAGCTCTAATCGAATGTTACTCTTCTTTAGTGAAATAAGATTCTAGGCTTTGTACATATCTTGTTGTTGGTGGTCACTTGGAACTGCCAATACTTGGGTGCCTCCATTCTCATGGCTTTGGGATCATAGGATGCAAAGGTGTTCTTCAAATAGGGTTTAGGTGCTCACTAGTCTTTTGGCAACACTAAGGCCTAGATACCTCCAAATAAACTCAATGATTATGAAATGAATTAATTGTGAGTATGTGTTTGTTGTTATGAATGTTGATATGCTTAGGTTTGTGAATGAAAATGTAATTGGCTATCATAAAAGAAATTCAGCTAACTTTTTCAAATACTGTGAATTGTTGAGGATTCCTATTTTGTTAAATCACTTAGTCTACATAGTCCCTATAGTACATTACTTGAAACAAATAAAATTTCACAAAATACTTGAGCACAATTCTGCCAATCTACTCTTAATTTTCCCTAGAGAGAAAGTTCTATAAGAAAACTAGAAATAGAGTGAGATTCAATGGTTTTTAGAAAAAGAAAAGAAAAGAAAGTAGATTTGTGTAAAATCTTAAACATTTAAGTGAGATAAATTAACATGTTAAAACACTTTGCAATAAAGCTATTCCAATTTAATCTATTATAAATCATTCAAACCCTCTGAGCTCAACAAGCAATTTCATAAAAGACACTCTTATTTAACTACCAAAATGCTTTGTAAATGACAAAATACAAGCTTCTATTTGGCTAGTTAATATTAGTTAAGAATTTCCAACAATATAACCTCTAGAAAAATTTGACAATATCAAGATTGAAATATTAAAGCAATAGACTTTATAAGGAATAAAGCTATTCTAGTCATCACAAAGTATCAAATATTTTCTTGATTCCCTAGACTCAAACAAGCAATTTCTATAAGAAATTACTATTAAATTGCTAAAGATGCTTTTCTAATACAACATAAGCTCTTATATGGGAAACCTAATAGAATTCTAATATTGTGTAAAAACATAGCTATAATGGAAACCTAGAAAATCCCAAAATTAAATGCCAAGTACGATACTATCTAAACCATTAGCTAAGCAACCAAAATAAAATGGGAAGAAATGAACTCATAGGATTAAAACAATGTAGTCATGATGTTTTTAGCAAGACATGCTTTAGAATCTTCAATATTCATCTAAGTATCTTTTCCCAAAATCCTCCTCTAAATTCTACCATTGAAGCCCCTTTTATAGTGGCCTTAGGGTAGTTACAATAATAATGAGAAGTTAATGGTGTTAAAAATATCTAGGGGATTAATTCATAACCACCCTAAGAAGTTATAAATTCCATGAGAAATTTAAGCCATAGATGGAAATCTTGTCCCATAACTAACATATAAATATTTTATTTTATTTTTCTTAATAGTCTTAAGTACTTATCCTTAATATGAGCTCACCATTTTTGGCACATCAACCCTTATAATATATCATCCTATGGGGAAAAACATAATTTAAGTTTTTAAAATAGAGATAACTCTATTTTGAGGTGCCTTCTTCAATTCTAGGTCACTTGAATACAAATTCAAGATAGCCAATCTATGGTTGATTGCATATGTTCCCTCAATCTAAACTTCATTTTCCAAATTTAATTATTATATTTTATTCTTCTTCTTTTTTATATCATTGTTTTATTTTATGATTTTTTTATCATTTTATAACTTAATACAAATGTATGGAATGTAAAACCATAATATCATGGAAAAAATTGCAGGTGTAAAATGCAATAGTAAATGTAGCCAAACTACCAATAAGTAACCATGAGATATTTGCCACACACTCCATTAACGTTGCATGCCTTTACAGGATAGTGACCACTTATTTGTATCTCTATCTCTACATCCATGATCAACGCAGTGGTGCATCATTTTTGCTTAAATTTTCCAATGGCATTGCAACATGAAATATTAGACAAAATGATGTCATATTTGCCACTAATTTGAGCATCGTTGTTGATGGGTAATCAGCCACCAAGCCTCTACACATTTTCACGATGATTTTTCATGATGTCCTCTAC
Source organism: Gnetum montanum (assembly GCA_015680685.1). NCBI lineage: Eukaryota > Viridiplantae > Streptophyta > Gnetopsida > Gnetales > Gnetaceae > Gnetum > Gnetum montanum. The sequence continues at coordinate 120,666 of MNCI01018082.1, forward strand.
TGAGAAACCAACATATAGCAACGCTATGGATCTTGTCCAAGGTAAGTATCACAAGGATTCCAAGGGTTTTTTTGTTAAGGGATCCATGGATGAAGGGACTCTACAACTATAGATTCCTTGCAAATGCATGATTGCTGATAGTTGCAGATGCGATGAATTTGGAAGAATTAATTCTCAAACAAGCTCGGTGCTCCATGGAATGATGCTTGTGGCCTATTCCGTTAAACTTGCTAAAATTCATGCTCCAATGTACATGGCCATTGTAACCCTAACACCAAATCTGCCACACATATGAGCCATGTTTAGGCCTCTTAGGCTATGGATTCCAATATTACTTCTTAAGGATGTGAGGGTTTAATCCTGGAGGTCAGTAGATTTGAGATGATGGCACCATTAGAATCCATTTGTTAAGGTTCTTGAGCTTGAATCAGCACTAGGGCCCATGCCATGATCATTGATTTTTTGCTTGAACATCCTGTTGCAGAAACACATGATAAATTTAATATTTTAATGGTTACACCATTTTGGGAATTTTAAAACTTGATTGATAAACTTTCTAAGCTTATTAATTTTCCAATTAAAATATAAGACACTTTGCTTAGATATATTCCTCATGTAAAATTGATATTCTCCTCCACATTGCTTTGATATTTTATTAAAATATCACCTTCAAAATCTTTGCCTTGTCTAAGGTATTTGGAAGGCTAGCTTCAATGTTCTTTTTGAGAAAACCAATGTAGAATAACTTTATCAACTTCTCAAAGCCTATCAAGAACCATCACTACTTCATAAAAATGGTAAAAATGTGCCAACACTTTTGAAATCAGGTTTACTCTTGACATAGAATCTAATAGAGCTTTGCATGATGTATGTCCTACTATTTAGAGATATATTACGGAACTTCCCAAATCTTTTCTTTTCTTGGGAAGCACTCCTATTTTGATCCAGTGTGTGATAGTTTGAGAGAGCATGATAATGGTCAAATTTAGATCTACAGAATGTGAAAGCTTGGTATTCCCCTGAGGAGTATGTGTGGATGGGTTAATGTGGGTGAAGTTTCCATCCTTTGAACCTTTTCTAGACTTGTTCTAAGAAATTGATGTTTCCTAAATCTAGGTTATTTCATTATCACATCTTCTTGTGTCTTGACTACCTTGGTAGCATTCTTTTGCTATCGTTGTGTTGGTAGTTCTCCTTGCATAACTAGTGGTAGTATTGGAGGTAGAGAGTTAGGAGTTGGAACTAATGAACTAGCTATTGGTCGATGTGCATAAGAATTAGGATCCATTTGCTAAGTAGTGGGCCTATAATACTTTGGTGGATAGTAGTGAGAGGAAGTATGGACTAAAGCACTACTAAGAGAGATTGGACATTGAGTGTAATATCCATAAGGATTGAGTTTCTTATATAGATATTGTTGCCATGGTGATGGAATTCCCCACACTTGTGGTTATTACCATTGCTTCTAGTATTTCTCTTGTGGCTAAAGATAGGCTCCGCTTGGATAGTATGATGGTTGGAAGGGCTATTTGAGATTATCCTATGGAAAAGGTAATCTTTTTGACAAATCTCGGATGAAATGCATATGCCCTAGACTTGCAAGTGGGCCATGATAGGACAACATCCTTTAGGATGTTCATATTGGTACACTTTGCATCATTATTCATCTTTTGAACCAAAGTTAGTAATTTCCTCAACTGCAACAACTTTTCCTTTATGTTTGTAATTCTCTCATCTATTATCTCTTCTTTTCTTTCTTTTTTTATTCTTGTTTAGTGCTTGTTCAATCTTCTGCTTCACTATCTTAGGGGTAGTAGTGAATTTTTCATCTACTGAGTCCTAAATTTTATCTACCTTTGTTACAATGTCACTAACTAATTTTTGTATGGGTAGAGTTTTCTTTTGAACAACATTCTCTAAATTTTTGTCTTCTTGTCTATTTCAAATTCTAACATCTTTTTTTTCTTATTGCAAGGTCTTGGTTGTATTCCTTAGTTGATTCCCTTTTCTTCAATTCTCCTTCTTCTTTTGCTACCAATTTTGACAAACTTCCTTGGGAATATACCTCAAGTGTCACATCCCCATTCCCAAATGATGCTATTGACCAATGAAGATGGTGTCTCTTCATAATAAGTGTTATTGTTAGCTTAACAAGACCCGAAAGGTTAGTTGTGATTAAGAACTGAAAGGGCATGTTGCAATAACTGACATGTCTCTTAAGGTAACCATTGGGGATTTGACCTAAGGAATTTATACCTATGGTTAGAGGTTGTGCCAACATGAAATGGTGAAGCTAGTACAAACAAGTCATGGGGTGGTAGGGCCAGTATAGGCAAGTCAGGAGAAGCTGTGTGAAGCGAGATAGGAAGTGGAGTAGCCATCCCTTCTGGCAAGCTTATAGACCTAACCATTGTGTAGTGCTGGATTGCCTCTAAGGGATAAATGCCAAAGGAAGAAAATCCTAAGGAACACTCTTAGAGCATGATTCAGATATGATATTCTATATCAATAAAGCATTCTTTTATTACTCTTTCTACATTTTTCCTACTATTTCCTTTATACATATGTCGAATATCACTTATATTTTCCATTTGGTATATTTTCTTTGTATGCATAATGTCTAATATATTGTATATTTGAGATTTTCCATGACATCTGGGGACGAGATGTCACAATTGGTATCAGAGCGAACCATGATCCCCCACGGACCATTCAGAACCATCGACTAACTACAACATGAACTTGATGATGAACCTTGAAGCCACAACACATGGAAAGCCATTGATTGTCACTAGATACCATATACTTGTGATGCAAGTTAGAAGATACTTGTGAATTTGTCTCCTCAAGGCTAACACTCTTGCACAAGTTTGATATCTTTTGTTGAAGAGTTTTACCATTGTAGGCCATTGACAAATTGAATTTTGTTTTAAAGACTTGTACCACACTTTTTCTTGGCCCACAAGTATCATAGCAAAGAGCTTAAGTCTTTTCCACCCATTATCAATGTTTTCCCATGCATAGACATCATAGAAGGTTTGTAAATGATGTTGTGGATCTAAATCATAGCCCCTTCAGAACTTACAAAAGTTTTTTAAATCAAGCCTGGGTAGACGGCTTTCCTTCCAATGCCTACAAGATATCTGAACGGTCTTTATTATATGCATTAGGCTCTTAGTTGTTAATAGGGATTCATCATCGCTAAGTAGGTTGTGAGTTTGTGAGTTGGGATGATGTTGTCTTCGTTCATGTTGGTGTTGTTGATTTTTACTGTGGGTTCGATTTTTATTCCAATGTTGACCCCTTGAGGAATAGCCATCCATGTCATGACCTGACGTTAAAAGAGTAGAGGAAGAGAGATAATTGAAAGACTCATCATGACTTTTGTAAGTCTCCCAACCATCCCCTGATGTACTCTTGCTAACCATTGAGAAGGTCCTAGGCCTTATGCACCTCCTCGTTCTAGAAGATGTCACATCCTTGCTAGAGGTTTTTGAATTGGATGACAAGAGTCTTTGAGTATCATTGGGGTGATCATGAATATATGAAACTCCNTTAGAAGATGTCACATCCTTGATAGAGGTGTTTGAATTGGATGACAAGAGTCTTTGAGTATCATTGGGGTGATCATGAATATATGAAACTCCTACACAAGATTGAGTTCTCCAAACTTCTTCTTCATCATAAATTTTTTTTTCTCTAATGAATTGCCTCACTAGTTTTTGCATTATCATTGACTTGTGAGAGAGACATTGTCATGAATTATGTGTGGCTTAATTGAATTTAACTTCTTAGTCTAAATGATCTATCATTAATACCCTATTATAACAATCTTATATGATATAACTAATCTAGACAACTAGCATTGTCCCTGGCAATGGTGCTAATGATGAGTGGTAAGGTACCCCTATGCTCAACCATGAAAATACGAGCATGTTCGCATGATCCAATTGAACTTTGCAGACAAACTAGTTGTGGCACCTAGACAATTATACATTGATCACTGTTTTTTGTCCTCCCACCTAGACTAGCATTTGCTTTGTCATATACGGTTTAGTGCAAAGTGAGGTGTATGATGTGGTTTCTATGATGATGCTACTCCTAAGAATAATGAGAACTTAATTAAGCTAATAAGCAATAAGTAATAAAATCTAAGCTACCCTAAGTGTGATGAGCATTCATCCTTAATCATCTATATGCATCTTGGACTTCGTGTACTATTTCTGGGATTTCCAAGTGCACATCACTCGAAACACTATTTGATACACCACTGGGTTACCATGTAGTTACACTTAAATGTTTATCATTAAGATGTATTCATTCCACGTTAACAACAAGAATAGTAAATGATAATAAAAGGAATATTAATTAAGAAAATAGCAATAAATAATAAATAATTAAAAAATTAAAAGCTAAGTGAATGCTACAATGATGAAGTAATCTCGATCTTTATTACTAATCGTGTGTGTGTCCAAGTATGTCACACTTGAACAAAGGTTCTATACAATTACAAGCATCACATTGTGAGCATGCACTTGGAAAAAGAACTAAAAATTAACTAAAACTTGACAAAAGACTCAAGACTCCTAATGACTAACTATTCTCATGCCACGTCCCCGTATGCTTGAGTGCTATATTTTTAGGCTGACACAAGAATCACGATATTGTGTATAAGATATCGTGTCCAGGCTACAATATTGCGTACCTGATATCAAATCTTGACAAATTGTGATTATGGTAGGAGCCTGCTGTGGGGAGGATCCACTTGCATAAATTTTTTTGATCATGGCTTTGAACTAACCTTCACATCTTCTAAAACATCAATGATAGTTTCTTTGAATTTATGCATAATTTTGGGACTACTTATCATCACTTTCAATTACTTTTTTATTCAAATATCCTTCAAGTTCAATATTTCTTGGCCATCTTTTGAGTCAAACCTTTGGTATCAATTGTTCAAAAACTTGTGTGCTTCGAGAGTTACACTTATTAGTCATGGGGGCTAGGGATGTTCACTTTTAAATTTTTCTAACATATGATTTTCAAACATCATGGTAACTAATAATAATTGATCAAAATAATGTGAATAGCTTTTTGATTTTAGTTACCTCATAGCCTTGGGCATAGTATGCTATTATCACCTTGTGCTTAAATGAAAACTAAGGGATTCGAAAAAAGTTAATTATTAAGGAAAATTTACCAAAACAACTATTGACCCTTTGGTGACTATAGGTGATGCTAAAAGAAACACCTAAGGAAGAAGGTCTTTTTCCAAGCATGAAAATGAAGCTAAGAGGGGAACAACGAAGGATATGCCCATGGAAAAATCATATCACATATAAGATAGAAGCTCAAACATCACTTGTTTGCTATATCCATGGGATGATGAGAAGGAATTTCAGTCCATCCTTCAAGAATGTTCCACATAACCAGAGAAGCATCGACATAACAATCTAGGTTGGAAGTCTACCATTGCTAGTAGCAACAAGAAGAATAATCTTCAGTGGATTCTTGAAGACCTCTACAAATTTTGTAATCTTTGATTTCTATCCAATCTTTTTGTTACTTATCATTTTGTATACATCCACTAGAATAAAATTTTTTCATGTGGCACTCAGTTTTGTTATGTCTATTTTTTCTTTTTTTTCTTATATCAAAAGCCAATCAATAATCCCATACCTTTCCAATTTTTTTAAGAACTCAAGGACAAGTTTTCATTCAATCATGGGGATATGATGAGATATGATTTGTTGCATTGACTGGGCCCTATCAACTAGGCCCCATCAATGTGGTCTATTGCATTGACTAGGCTCTATCAATGTAGCCTATTGCATCGATGTGGCCCCATTGACACAGTGTCTATTTTCCTCTATAAATATGCATTCACAGTTGTGTTTATGCATAATTCTTTGGTCAATAGAGTAGTCAAACTCTTGTATTTTTATTCTATTATCTTAGAGAATAGTTAGTGAGTGCATGTAGTGTGGATTTGAGTTAGTTGTATGACATCTTATTCAAGTGGCAATGTACCTAAACACATTCCATGAACATCAATAAGATCAAGATTTATTTTTATTTATTGTAGCACTTTGACTTAGATTAAATTTACTTGTAATGCAATTTGTATTCCATGTACTTAGTTAATATTTATGTTTCCATGCATATTAATGAATTAGTGGGATGAGCGTGACTTGTTTCGAGCATAAACATGTATTCTATTGGTAATGCCAGTAGCATTATTACTTAGTTTTCCTAGTAGCATAGTGCTTGGTAATCCCAGTAGTGGACATGTGGATTCAGGACGTGTATGAAAACTTGCGATTGGATACTCATCGCCGGTAGGCTAGTTTAGACTTTACTTTCCATTGTTAATTAGTCTAAAAAATGCTTTCTTTATTATCATTAGGAGTAGCACAAGGTTGAAATAACATCAAGAATCATATTCCTTACTCTAGAATAAACCATATGTGACAAAGCTACCAGTCCAAGTGGAAAGACATTGAAATGTGATCAAGGAATAACAATCTAGATGCCACAACTACTCCCATCCATGGAATTAGACCAAATCATGTGTAAATTCTTGTCATTCATATGGTTGGGTGTAGGGAGTACCTCACAACTCATCACATGTCTTTCCTATGATGTGATAATGTAATAGTTATTATACCCATACTTCCATTTTTTGTTAGAACTCAAGAAAATAATACAGTCTTAACAAGAGAATAAAACTTATAGCAGTAGTGTAGGAAAATCCACAAATTCCTTTGATGTCACAACCTTTTCTGTCCCACTTGGTTCTTCACTTTTCTATCCAGGCATATGATCACAAGTTTATTTTAGTTTTTTTTTTTTGGAAAAGAATATAATTATGACTATGGTAAGAACCTCTTATTATTGAAAATAAGTGAATGGATGATGTGGTCTCAATATATATAGAATAAGTCCTTCCATGATTTGATACATAGGGTAACCTTCATAGTATTAGGATGACATCTTGCTTTATTCCTTTGCACTTTATTGGAAAATTAATAAAAATATGTACAAGAAAAATTATGAAAAGTCATAGAAAGATGATAGGAATGGAAAAATGGAGAAAAAATTTAAAAGATATTAAGAAATATAAAATGATTAAGAAATGAGAAAAATAAAATAATAGAAAAGATATTTACAATGTGAAAATGTAGTAAGAAAGAAAAAAGACAAAAGAAAAGTTTAGTGCCTAAGTGTCACACTCGACATCCCTATGACTATTCATAATAAGTGTTATTGTTAGCTTAACAAGACCCAAAAGGTTAGTTGTGATTAAGAACTGAAAGGGCATGTTGCAATAACTGACATGTCTCTTAAGGTAACCTTTGGGGATTTGACCTAAGGAATTTATACCTATGGTTAGAGGTTGTGCCAACATGAAATGGTGAAGCTAGTCCAGACAAGTCATGGGGTGGTAGGGCCGATATAGGCAAGTCACGAGAAGCTGAGTGAAGCAAGATAGGAAGTGGACTAGCCATCCCTTCTGGCAAGGTTATAGACCTAACCATGGTGTAGTGTTGGATTGCCTCTAAGGGATAAATTCCAAAGGAAGAAAATCCTAAGGAACACTCTTAGAGCATGATTCAGATATGCTATTTTATATCAATAAAGAATTCTTTTATTACTCTTTCTATATTTTTCCTACTATTTCCTTTATACATAATGTCAAATATCACTTATATTTTGCATTTGGTATATTTTATTTCTATGCATAATGTCTAATATATTTTATATTTGACATTTGCCATGACATATGGGGACGAGATGTCACAATTGGTATCAGAGCAAACCATGACCCCCCAAGGACCATTCAGAATCATGGGCTAACTACAACATGAACTTGATGATGAACCTTGAAGCCACAACACATGGAAAGCCATTGATTATCACTAGATACCATGTACTTATGATGCAAGTTATAAGATACCTTTCCATTGAAACACAAATAGTGGATCAAGCATCTAGATCCTAATAACCAACAAAATTTCTTTCATGGATATCATTAATTGATGAAGATTGATCACACCTCATCAAGATTCATGAATTACAAGAGATGTTAGTAATACAATGATACACCGGTCCAAGTAACTTTTACCCATCTTACTATTATAATTATTAATTGATTAATATTATTGTTAAATTTCTTTCCAGAAAGTTAGTAACCATGACTTGAATTAATTTTTGTTTTGTTGGAATTTACTATCCAAGTAATATAGAAGATTCTAAGTCACCATATGTCNCCCCTCGTTCAAGTTTTTAATATATATATATCATAAAAAAATATCAATAAATAATAATAATAATAATTTTTTGAGGGCCATAAGCCATTGGGAGGGCCACGACCGATCCTCCCAACCATCACAGGTAACTTGATATCGTAGTTGGTAGCTAAGGGCACCACATCACACTGTTGTCCACCATCAATTTTCACCATGTGTCACCTTTCATCGTCATGCCACCCACATGCCCACTGCTCACTTGCTCCCATTGTGCCACCAACACTATTTTTCTACAGCTGATTGGTCAACCACCACTTCCTAGCCACTCCATCATTAGTTGCAAGGATCCCTGCATTGGTCGTGCAAGCCCTCATGTGAGCCATGCAGCCCAATACAAATTCCACCACTGTGCACTACGTCTTGGCCTTTTATTAGCTACCACACACTCCTTACAATAGCCCATTGTGCACCACATCCTTCTTTGCCATTGTTGCTTGCCACCATGACAAAACCCTTTGGCTGTTGCTGCACCATCTATGCCTGCACAAACCCTCGCCTATCTTTTAAATGCTCATCACATTTTTTTGTTGCCTATTGCCTACCATTTTCACTGGCACCTGGCCTATCATCACCACTACTATTAACTACATTGCTACTACTGCCATTGCCATCGTCGTCACTAAAAAATTTATTGTGATTTTTTATCATCCATGATGCCTATAGAGATTGAAAAAACTATAGATCACTACCTCCAGTGCCACCCATCACTACCTCCAATGTCGCCCATCACTACCTCTAGTGCTATCCTTCACTACCACTAGTGCCATCCATCATTGCCTCTAGTGCTACCCATCACTACCTCTAATGCTACTCATCACCGTCTCTAGTGCCATCAATCGGAGCCTTCAACATTGATTTGTAGACCTTGAAATGGTGCATCACCATGGTCGTTGTTGCCATTTATAACGAAAAGATAAATTTTTCATCATATGATGGAAAATTTTTAATTATCTGTCAACTAATGGAAAAAATTAAAATTTCTATCATTAAACTATTAATTTAAATTAGAAACTTGCAAAAATAGTTTCCAAAATTAGAATTTGGTGTGGTGGTAGCAACAGAGATAAAAATTCTGCAATTAAGCATGCACATTCTAGAGTAGAACTGGGATGGGTGACCTTTTGAGAAGTCTCATTTTTTGCATTGAAGTACTTAGACTCTAGACACCATAACTTTTGATTTCAAAAACTTTTTTTAATGAACAAAGAGTTTTTTCCTATAAATTTCAACCTTCCAAGCTCAATGGCGGAGTTAGATCCATCCCAGGGAACCTAACAGCTTACTTTTTGCTCCTTCCCCAATATAGCACCTCGAGATCCTCAAAAGTTTAATTTTGACATCAGTTAAACATATGATGCCCATTTTTAACATATGACTAGTCATTTCTAACATTTTCACCCTTCTAAACTCAATGGTGAGGTTAGATTTATCATCTGGACATAAAAAAATTTGATGATATCATAAATTCATCCTTTTAGATTTTAAGATTTAGTACATAACCCTTATAGATAGTCTTAAGATCACTATGGAATGTCATTAATCACACTATCAAATTTAATGTTCTCAAGGGGGATAGAAAGGTCATCAAAAATAATATATTTAAATATTACTAAAAATCAAGTAATGTAATTATATATTACTAAAATTAAATAATATAGTTACATATTACTAAAATTAGATATATTAGTTGGAGAATTAGTTGCTATATCAGTATTATTTGATTATTAGTCAATGTATTAGTTAATGATCAATTGATGTATTAGTTGGAGAATTAGTTTAAGAAACAAAACAATCTTCAACTATCAAGAAAAGGGTATATTTATCCATCCTACAATCAAAACATAGGGCAAAATAATATGGAGACTCAAAATCTTGTTTTGATAAGGAGTAGAACACTCATGAAGAGAAATGATCCAAACAAGAACCTAATAATGAGAATGAAAGTTGCAAAACATTCAACGTGCTTGCAAGATCACTAGTGAGTGAGAAACAACATCCATTATGTCCATCATGGGCCTTCGATTGGCAATGAATATCAATACCCATGCATCTTAGAAAAGTTAAAAGATTTGGATGTTGATGTCTTGTGCCTACAAGAAATCTTGCCATGGGAATTTCTATATCAATTCTAACTAGATTTCAAAAAGATGGAATACATAGGTATTTATAAGCAAAAAGGTTCTTGTGGAAGTTCTTCTTTTGAGTTGTACAAATTTGCATATTGCAAAAATTACATGGATGGCGGTGATCTTTTATAAAGAAGCCAAGTTTGAATTGGTAAACGATTTGAATGGAGTTTAGAAAATATGATTTGTCAAATTCCAAAACTTCAAGTGACATGAATGAAAGAATAGTTAAGATTTCAGAAAAATCGCATAGCCTTGGCAATGATTCTAAAAGTTCATCTATCAGGGAAATGTGTATGCATGGTTAACACACATTTAATTACCAAACCAACATGTTCAAATGTTAGACTTTGTCAAGGAGCATACTTGATTAAGAAAATAGAAGAAAGTTTGAAGAAGAAGTTATTCCTAAGTTGTATTGATCCANGTTGAGAAGAATCAAGATCAAGCCTTGCCATCCCAAACAAGACCATCTGATCATATACTACTTATGGTAGAATTACAATTATTCTCATCAATTCATAAGGTTGATCAAGATCAAGAAGTATCTCACCCTTACTTTTATTTGATTGATCTTATTATTTTATTGTTTAATTTATATTTCAATTAGATGAGTAAAATATCTATGATAATAAAAATTGGGGATAAAGCATTTACCTTGCCTTCACTAGGGTAACCAGATCCAAGTTGCACTTTGTATGATCCTAGTTAGGATTGGTGATTAGTGGTTGATAAATCTTTATTTCATCTTTTTTCATTATTTTAGAAAATGAAGGAAGTATCAAGAAAGTAATATTTAATTTTCCATATAATCTTTCTCACATATATTCTATTTATAGAATAAGCAAGAAACAACTTCAAGTTCCAAGGAGAAATCAAATTATTGGAGCATAAGATCATGAAAGAAGCATTAGATCTAGAAAAAGATAGAGAACTTGGATTTGTTCAAGGTAGATTGTCACATCCCCATTCCCAAATGATGTTGCTAACTAATGAAGATGATGTCTCTTCATAACAAGTATTATTCTTATCTTAACAATACTAAAAAGGGTAGTTGTGGTTAAGACTCAAAAGGGCATGTTGCAATAACGGATGTGTTTCTTAAGGTAACCTTTGGGGGTTTGACCTAAGGCATCTATACCTAGGGTTAGTGGTCATGCTAGCATGGAATGGCAGAGCTGGTACAAGAAAGTCATGGGGTGGCAGAGCTGGTATAGGTAAGTCACAAGATGCTGGGTGAAGTGGTATAGGAAGTGGACTAGCCATCCCTTCTGGCCAAGCTATAGGCCTGACCATGATGGCAATGCTAGATTGCCTCTAAGGGATAGATGCTAAAGGAAGAAAACCACAAGGAACACTCTCAAAGCACAATCTAGATACGCTATTCTATACCAATAAAGCATTCTTTCATTTCTTTTTCTACATTTTTCCTACTATTTCCTTTATAAATAATGTCAAATATCACTTATATTTCACATTTGGTATATTTTCATTATATGCATAATGTCTAATATATCATATATTTGATGTTTGCCATGACATCTAGGGATAGGATGTCACACCAAGGGTTTCTCTAGTCTTGTTCCTTAATCCATCAATAATATGCCTTCGTTGTTCCTTTATGAAAATCCATGGCCCAAGCATCTATGTAGTAGAGAATAATATTTTTCCATTGCTTCATCAAGGGGTTCATGTGTTCCTTGCTTTCATCCTAAATTTTTTTTCCTTAAATTGGACATTCTTGAGTAGGTTTGATATTTATTATTGAAGAGCTCTATCATGGTACTCTATCTTCAAATTGATTTTAGTTTTAAAGATTGGTACTAGCCTTCTACTTCCTCAATGAGGGTCCTAGAAAATAACTTTAACTTTTTCCAATCACTCTTGATATTCTTAAGGGCACATGCATCTTGGAATGCTTGAAGATGGATTTGTGGATCTATATTATATCCCCTTTCAAATTCGAAAATATTATTTATGTCCAGTTGCTTGATGTAACTATCCCTTACATGCCTAGTAGGGATATACACTACTTATCTTATGTTAATCATACTGTGAGAGGCTAGGAGGGGCTCTTTATGATTGACAAGTTTGTAGGCATAGTTGTACTTGTGATTCCTTCAATGCTCATAGTATTGTTCCCTTTCTTCATGCCTAATTCAATCTCTTTGTTGTAAATAATCATCATCTTCTTCTTTAGGATACCTTCTTCAATATTCATTTCTATCATGATCCCTATATCTTTCCTTGTCATAGTCTCTAGGTCTTCATTTCCTCTTGTTGAATTCTATTGATGATCATGAGAAAGAAGAGGAAGTTGTTGGAGAACTATGCCAATTGGTTCTCCTTGTGTGACTCCATGATTCATTCCCTTATGATTCTATAGAAGCTTTGGACCTTGAGATTTTTCTCTGTTTGGAGTTTTTTGCATCTCTCCTAGGTGTTTTTGCAAGGGTTAAATGCAATTTTATTTTGACAAGTTCCTTGAGTTGAATGATAGACATCTATGAATGGAATTCATGGTTTTGGTGGAGTTTTTCCATTATGAATGTATCATCATTGATTTCTTCTAGGACAACATTATGGATTACTTTCTTTTCTTTGTTGTTCTCATGTCTTGTCTCCATGGCAGCATCCCTTCTTACATTTTCTTTTGTGGGTTGAGATGGCTTGGTCATGTATTTAGTAATACAATATCCTTCATGTTCATGACTAAGGTTTAACCTCATTAAGGTTGCTTGTAGCATTAATGGTGCTAAATGTTCAAGAGGCAAAACTACACTACCTTACAAATCTCTCCACCTTAGCTATTCATCCTGATGAAAGATGAATACAAAGTCAAGATGATATGTATTTATATGAGCATATGAAATTCTACTTTACATGGGCACACTCTAGTCTTTTTCATCATGTCTTTTGTCATAAATTTTTTGTGTTTGTTTGGCAAGTGGTGACTTTTCCTTAAGTTTTGAAGCCATGTTATATGTTTGATGCTCTTAAGTATGTGTATGTTAAGAATATTGATTAAAAATATGTAGCATAAACTTTGTGATTCTAAATACAATGAACTTTCTAAGATCAACTACTAAGTAAACATTGACACATCCCTAGTAATAGTGCCAATGATAAGTGGTAGGGTAAACCAACACTCCACCATACTAGTCATGAGTGCACATGCATGACCAAATTTTAATATGTGAATGGACAATGTGAGTATGCTAGAAGTTGATAATTGATTCATGATTGTTTTCTTCCCACTTCGAGTTAGTGAAGTGCAACTGTATGGTTTAACTCTAAATGAGGCATATGATATCTTGATGTTGTTGGCTCATATTACTCCTAAGTACAAACATTATGAAAATGAGAATAATAGCTAACTATTAGTAATAATAGAAATGCAAATCTACTCTATTCTATGACAATGAGCAATTGTTCTTGGCTTGTTGTACATGTCTTGGGCTCATGTAATTGTTACTGGGTTACTAAGCATTATGATACTAGGTGAACCAAGAAATAACACTACTTGGATTACCAAATAGTTACACTTATACACTTGAAATCAATTGTACTAATTCTTCCTTACTAGCAAGCATGAAAAGTAAAGTATTTCAAAAATTTAAAGAACTATACTAAAGTAATCATATTAAAGAAATTATAATTAAAATAAGGAAAGAAATTAGCTAAGTAAAACAAAGAAACTAAGTGGATGTTGCAATGATGATAAGCAATCTTGATCTTTATTATTGTGCATGAATTATTCCCAAATACAATCCACTTGAATAAATATTCTATTCAATTACTCAACATCACACTGCGAGCATTCACTCTATCGCTAAGTGAAACTATGAAAAAAAACTACAAGAGTTTTCCTAAGTGTTGGAATGAAAGTTCTTCATTGGTAAGACCAAGTGTTGGTATTTATTGGGGTAACCAAGACCCACTACATCACATTAATGATGATGTATGTATAGTTGCAATTTCATAGATATGACATCATAGATGAAATATCATAGATATGATATCATGGCTCATCAAGAATAGGGTTTATCACACATTTTCCTACATTAGAGTACATTAAACATAAATGGAATATTACAATTATATATTTGGTTGATTTGGTCTAAATGTTACCAAGAAGACTTGGTAATTTTCTTAATGATGTTTTCAAAACTTATAACATAAATATTTGTATTATCTAATAGATCTAGAGGGTCTACAAACATAATAAAATTTTAATTTTTACATTTCAATAAAGGTCCTCATGATAATATTGTTGTGATGTATTAAATTTAAAGCTATCCTTGTATTGCATTATTAAACAACCATTTGTAATGTAGATTCTAGTTTTCCTTTATATTCTTTACCAAGGTCCTTCTAAGTTCTTTGATTTGCTTTCCATTCATTTTCTATTAGGAACTTTATTTCTTGAAATTTTCATTTTCTAGGTGAACTTCATTTTCTATTATCATATTGTATTAAACTAATAGAAAATTTCAAAGATATCCTATATGTCCATAACACCCCATTAAATTGAAGGGGACTTGTACCTAACTATTTAAACTTGAATAATAAGGTTATAATTGAAAAATAAAAAGGTTTAGTTATTCATCATGTTTTATAACTTTGTACTTAGATAGCTCAAGAAAAAAATATTTGAATTAATAATCATGTTTCTTTGTTGATAACAAGTTATAGATTTGAATTATAATTGAAGAATCATTATTTTTCTCTTAAACATTATCAAAATTATTATATAGGTTGTATAAGTTAAACAAATAACTTTACTTTAATTTAAGTTTCAAAGGATTCTTTGAAAAGAAAAAGCTTTGTAAATATATATATATAAATGTATTTTAAGGACACAAAATCAATAAAATGTAATTTGTTAGTCAAGGGCTTCAACATGTAACTTATTCCCAATAGTTTAGGTTGCACTTACTACATTAGCATAGACAATCTCAAATTTAGGCCTCCTTTTGGAAAAATAATAGTTATACGACTTAAATTTCAACCACACAAGCCATAAGGCACCATGTTTTTCAATTCCAAAAGCATACTGTAAGGTGGATGAAGGTAAATCTGCCTTGATTTTCTCCAAATATTTCTGCCTTATTATATTTTTATCTATTTTATATTTGGTCCTGTACGTATCCCCACCAAGATAAACTACCTTATCCTTTTTTATTTTTGGGTTTATTTTGTAACTTTAGTAATATATAAGGAGCTCTAAAGAGCATCCAGACACAACAATATAACACAACAATGGCTAATGCCTAAATTGTAATCCTCCCTTGCAATTCTTCTCCATTATTCTCATTGATTCTCTCTATGCATCAATATTGAAGTTGTGCTACTACTAATGGTCTGGGAAGTGATTTTCTATTGGGGTTTCTCGCCTTGAAGGTTTTTCCCAAGGTAAATCTGTCTTTTTAATTTTTGTAGCTTTCTTTAAATTTAATATTATATTGGTATAAGAGATTAGGAATAAAAATTGGTATTGGAGCTAGGTTCCATGCACCACTATTATTTTGTAAGTAATCACAAGGAAAAATCATGACCAACTCTTTGTCAAAAATTGAAATTGAAAAGTTCATAACTATGAATTATGGAAGATCAAGATGGATGCTCTCCTCATTAAAAAGGACCAACATAGTGCAATTTTGGGAGTTAGCCTAATAAAATGTCTAATGAATAGTGGGAAAATTTGAACCTAAAGGTGATAAGTAAAATTCATTTATGCCTTTCAAATTTAGTATTGCTTATTATTTCCAATGTTTCTTCTACTAAAGATTTATGGGATAATTTGCAAACTTTGTATCAAACAAAGACCCTAACCAAAAATTTGTAGTTGAAGAAATGATTGTATGATTGTAAAATGGTTGAAGATATTTCCTTTATAGAATACTTGAATATATTTAATACAATGGTCCATTAGTCATGATCTACAATGGTGAAAATGGATGAGAAAGATCAGTGCATCACACTTCTCAACACACTTTCAGATTCATGGAGATATTTGTCATGGATGTAAGTAATACATCTACTAGCTTTAATTTTGATAATCTTGTTGGTCATTTTTTGTCTAAGGAAGCAAGAAGGAAAAATTCTACTCCTTAAAATGATGTATTATTTATAAAAATGATGTAAAGCCAAAGTTTGTTAAGAGGCCTCAATTTAAAAATAAGCCTTAAAATTTTTTAAAGAGGCTATCTAAATGTTGGAATTGTGTTAAAGTTGGTTATGTAAAGAAAGATTGTAAATCCCCTCTAAAAAAGGGAAAGGAGAGTAAGCTATCAAAAAGTGATCAAGCCCCTATTGCTTGAAAGGAAGATTTGTATGTTGTCTCATCTTCTAATAATATCAATACAAATTCATGGTATGTGGACTTGAGTGCATCTCATCACTACACTCCACGTGTTGATTTGTTTAGTAAGCATACATCATTTGATCTCAGAATGGTAAGACTGGATAATGATGGTTTGTGTAAAGTTATAGGTTATGGAAAGGTAAAGATTTAGTTTAAAAATGAAGTAGTTAAATCAATTCTGAATGTACATCATGTTCCAACACTTACTAAAAATATTTTATCTGGAAGTAAATTGGATGATGCAAAACTAACTATTATCTTTGAAGGTGGAAAATGTTTAATAATACATGGTTCATCTCTTTTGGCTTCTGGAATCAAAATAAGTAAGTTTTATAAATTAGAAGTTGAGACATTAAAGCAAAAATTAAGTGCATTTGCAATTATTGATTTAAATTCAAGTATTGATTTGTGGCATAAAAGAATGAGACATATTAGTGAAAAAGGACTCAATAAACTTTATAAGCAAGGTAAATTTAAGTTTTAAAAAGATTCCTTGGATTTCTACCATCATTGTCTACATGGTAAACAAAGGCATTATAGTTTTCAAAGAAGTGATGCTAAATCTCTTCAAATATTAGAACTAATACATACAAATGTATGTGAACAAGTTAAAGATATTAAAAAACTTCTCCTCGAGGTGCTATGTATTATGTTTCTTTTATTGATGATTATTCTAAAAAGAGCTGGATTTATTTATTAAAACATAACTGTGATGTATTTGGAAAATTCATAGAATTCAAAGCTCTTGTTAAGAACTATTTATGAAAGAAAATCAAAATTCTAAGAACTAATAATTATGATGAATTTTTATTAAATGAATTTAATGTTTTTTTTGTAAAGAATAAGACATTGAAAGGCAAAAGACTATTCCATGGACTCTTGAACGAAATGGAGTAGAAGAGCACTTCAATCAAACATTAATGAAATGTGCCAGATGTATGCTTAGTGAATCTCATCTTGACAAGCATTTCTAGGATGAAGTAATAATGACTACATGTTATCTTATCAATAGATCTCCTTCCTCAACTCTTGATGGAAAAATTTTAGAGGAAGTTTAGAGTGGTAGGTCCATTAATTTAAACAATTTGAAATTTTCTGGTTGTGAAGCCTATGTAGATATTCCAAAATTTGATAGGTCCAAATTAGACTCTAAGTCTATCAAATGTATTTTCCCTAGCTATGGACATGGTGTCAAAGCTTATAAGTTGTATAATCCACAAACTAAAAGGGTTATTTATAGTTGAGATGTCATGTTTAGAGAAAAATGTGGATCTATGAAGGAGGAATCTTCAAATACTAAAACTCCTTCAAATGAGGTAACTCCTATGTACGTGCCTATTGAAATTAATAATGAAATTTCTAAGGGTCATTCCTCCTTGGCTAGGGATATTGCCCCTAGCAAACAGGATGGTGATAGCATGGTAGATGAAGATTCATCACATGAAGAGGGAGAATATAGTTTAAGTGAAAAACAAAGTGAACAAGATCATTTAATATGTTCAACACATACAAAAATTACCTTTAGATTTAGAAGAATATGTCCTATTTACTAAAAATAATGAACCATCAACATATGATGAGGCATGTTCGTCTATGCAAAATTTAAAGTGGAAACAGGTAATGAATGTTGAAATGTCATCAATTCACAAAAATAAAACTTGGGAATTAACTAAGCATTCATCAGAGAGAAAATACATTGGAAATAAATGGGATTACAAAATAAAATTTGGGCATCAATATAAAGCATGACTTGTAGCTAAAGGATTTTCTTAGAGAAGGGGGATTGATTATGATGAAATCTTCTCTTTAGTAGTAAAATTAACATCCATACGATCATTGTTGGATATCATAGCTACTTATGATCTTGAACTTAAATAAATGGATTTGGAAACAACATTCCTCAATGGTGATCTTGAGGAAGAAATATATATGCCTCAACATGAAGGATATGAAATTAAAGAAAAAGAGCATATGGTGTGTCAATTATTGAAATCACTATATGGGCTAAAATAAGCACCAAGGATGTGGAATAAAAATTTTAATGACCACATGATGAATCTTGGCTTCATTGAAAGTGTAGAATAATCTTGTATGTATGTTAAAAATACAAGTGAAAAATATGCTATCTTGCTACTATATGTCGATGACATGTTAATAGTAGGTAATAACATACATGATATTTAGGAGTTAAAACTTCATCTGTATTCTTAATTTAAGATGAAGGATCTTAGTGTTGCATAAAAAATTTTGGACATGAAAATTAAAAGGGATAGGAATAATAAAATAATTTTCCTTAGATAGTCTACATATGTTGTAAATATTTTAAAAAGATTTAATATGCATGATTGCAAGCCTATGACTACACCCTGTGAAACTAGTATTAAAATTTCAGTTGAACAATGTTTCAAGATAAGCAGAGAAAAAGAGCTCATGGTTAAAATTCCATATGCTAGTGTTGTCGAAATTTTAATGTATGCAATGGTCTCTACTAGACCTGATATTCCTTACAATGTTAGAAAACTTAGTAGGTATATGTCTAATCTAGGGAAACAACACTAGATTGTAGTGAAGTAGGTCTTCAAATATCTTCATGGTACTTTAAATTATGGGATCTATTATAAAAATAATTCCAATGAACTTCATTGCTTCGTTGATGCAGATTCGTGTGGTGATATTGATAATAGAAAATCTATGAGTGGATATGCATTTAATCTTTTTTGGTGGTGTTGTTTCTTGGAAAAGTTAGAAACAATCTTGTGTTGCACAATCTACCACTAATGCTGAATATGTTGCTACTAACTTGGCATGAAAAGAGGCTATATGACTTCAAAGACTAATAGCTAAACTTAGCATCACTCAGAATCCAATTACTATTGGCTATGATAGTCAAAGTTCCATAAGTATATCCAAGAATCCAACCTTTCATGCTTGAACAAAGCACATTGAAACACAATATCACTATATATGAAAGGAAATTAAAATGCAACAGATTCTTCTAAATAAAATATCTACTGAAGTAAATCCTACAAATGTACTCACCAAGTAAACTTCTACAAAAACATTTCTCTAGTGTCGATTAGCATTTAGTCTTCTTCTGACCTAATTTCCTAAAAATGGTTTGGACCATTCTTCAAAGAAGTTTTACTTCAAGAGGGAGAATTGTAAGGTGGATGAAGGCAAATCTACCTTGATTTTCTTTGGATATTTCTACCTTGTTATATTTTTATCTATTTTATATTTGGTCCTATACCTATCCCCATCAAAAAAAACTACCTTATCCTTTTTTAGTTTTGGGTTTCTTTTGTAACCTAAGTAATATATAAGGAGCTCTAAGAAAGCATCTAAACACAACAATGACTGATGCCTAAGCTATAATCCTCCCCTACAATTTTTCTCCATTGTTCTTATTGATTCTCTCTATCCTTCAATCTTGAAGCCGTGCTACTACTAATGGTCCAAAAGTTGATTTTTTACTAGGGTTTTTCACCTTGAAGGTTTTTCCTAGGATAACTCTATGTCTTTTTAATTTCTACAGATTTCTTTAAATTTAATGTTATATTGGTGCAAGTGATTGGGAATAACACATATAATGTTGGGTCGAATTTGGAATTTAGAAATGAGCTACCTAAGTTTCAACACTCAATTACTAAGTTTTTCGACATCGACTAACAAAATAACATGGTAAAATAAAAAAGAAAAAAAGAAAAAAGGCCTACGCTTATGAGAGATTCCATAGCTAGAAAGGGAACGTATGATTGTGCATATCATAAAAGCATGGTCACCATGGTTCCAAAGTAACCCAACAAGATGATAGAAACATTTAAAGCATCTCTTCCTCATGACAAACATGAAATGATATGTTTATATCTACAAGTGGAGGGTCATTTTCATGCTTTATTATCGCAACTATAGGAACACTTGCACCTAGGATTAAATTCATCCTCAACCATGCTTTGAGGCTCCTATCCTTTTTTTGGATAGCCCTCTATAACAATATCTTTCATTACTACATACAAACCCACACAAAACTTGAAAAATCCCTAGGCCTTATGTCAATTTTTGAAGAACTAGGAGTTGCAGTAAAAGTAGCAGAGTAGAGCTCTAATGAACTCAAAGTGTTCCATGTGTGAGGTGGATGAAGGCAAATCTACCTTTGCCTTAATTTTCTTTGGAAATTTCTTGCTTGCCTTGTTATATTTTTATTCATGTCTATGTTATATTTGGTCCCGTACCTATCCCCACAAAAATAAACTACCTTATCCCCTTTTTAATTTTGTTTTTTTTTTTGTAACTCAAATAATATATAAGAAGCTCAAAGGGAGCATCCATGGATCACATTGTTTTGATGCATAAGTTTGAAAGTCATCTTCCCTTCTTTGTAAATTCTCCTTGAGCTTTAATCCTCTAAAGCTATGCTACTATTAATGGTTCAAGAATTAATTTTTTGATGGGGTTTTTCACCTTGAAGGTTTTCCCTAGGTTATCTCTATGTCTTTTTTTTTTAGCAGTTTCTTTTAAATTTAATATTATATTGGTGCAAGCAACTAGGAATAACAATTGGTATTAGAGCAAGGTTCCATGCACCACTATTATTTTGTCAAGTAACTACAGGGAAAAATCATGATCAACTCTCTATCCAAAATTGAAATTGAAAAGTTTAATGGGTCTAACTATGAATTATGGAAGATCAAAATGGAGGCTATCCTCATTGAAAAGGACCAACATAGTGTAATTTTGAGAGTAAAGCTTGATAACATGTCTAATGAAGAATGGGAAAATTTGAACTGGAAGGTGATAAGCATAATTCATTAATTTCTTTCAAATTTAGTATTGCTTAATGTTTCCAATGTTTCTTCTACTAAAGATTTCTAGGATAAATTGTAAACTTTATATCAAACAAAGTCCCTAACCAATAAGCTGTTGTTGAAGAAATGATTGTATGATTGTAAAATGGTTGAAGGTACTACCATTATAGAACACTTGAATATCTTTAATACACTGGTCCATCAATTGTAATCTATGGGAGTGAAAATGGATGAGGAAGATTAGTGCATCACACTTCTCAGCACACTTCTAAATTCATGGGAGACATTTGTGATGGATGTAATTAATACATCTACCAACTTTATTTTTGATAATGTAGTTGGTCAATTATTGTCTACGGAAGCAAGAAGAAAAACTTCTACTTCTCAAATTGAAGTATTATTTATGGAAAATGATGTAAAGCCAAATTTTGTTAAGAGACCTCAATTTAGGAATAAGCCTCAAACATTTGTAAAGAGGCTACCTAAATGTTTGAATTGTGGTAAAGTTGGTCATGTAAAGAAAGATTATAAAGCCTCTCCAAAAAAGAGTAAATAGATTAATATATCAAAAGGTGGTCAAGTCCCTCTTTCTCAAGAGGGAGATTTGTATGTTGTCTCATCTTCTAATAATGCTAATACATATTCATGGTATGTGGACTTGTCTACATCTCATCACTACACTTCACATGTTCATTGGTTTAGTGAATATACATCATCTAATCTAAAAATGGTAAGATTGGATATGATAGTTCATGCAAAGTTATAGGCTATGAAAAGGTAAAAATTTAGTTTAAAAATGAAGTAGTTAAATCAATTCCTAATGTACATCATATTCCAACACTTACTAAGAATCTTTTGTTTATAAGTGAATTGGATGATGCAGGACTAACTATTATCTTTGGAGGTAGAAAATGTTCAATACTACATGGTTCATCTTTTTTGTCTTCTAAAATTAAAACAAGCAAGTTGTATAAATTAGAAGCTAAGACATTAGAGAAAAAATTAAGTGTATTTGCAATTATTGATTTAAATTCAAGTATTAATTTGTGGCATAAAAGAATGGGACATCTTGGTGAAAAAGAACATAAGAAACTTTACAAGCAAGGTAAATTTAAGCTTTCAAAAGATTCCTTGGATTTCTATCATCATTATCTACATGGTAAACAGAGTATCATAGTTTTCAAAGAAGTAATGCTAAATCTCCTCAGATATTAGAACTAATACATAGTGATGTATGCAAACCAGTTAAAGATATTAAAATAAGTTCTCTTGGAGGTGCTATGTATTATGTTCCTTGTATTGATGATTATTCTAAAAAGAGCTAGATCTTTTTATTAAAACATAAGTTTGAAGTATTTGGAAAATTCATAGAATTCAAATCTCTTATTATGAATTCTTTAGAAAAGAAAATTAAAATTCTAAGAACTGACAATGGTGGTGAGTTTTGCTCAAATGAATTTAATGTTTTTTGTAAAGAACATGACATTGAAAGGAAAAATACTATTCTAGGGACTCTTGAAGAAAATGGAGTACCATAGCACTTCAATCAAACATTGAAGGAACATGCTAGATGTATGCTTAGTGAATCTGTTCTTGATAAGCATTTCTAGGATGAAATAGTAATGACTACATGTTGTCTTATCAATAGATCTCCTTCATCAGCACTTGGTGAAAAAATTCTAGAAAAATTTTCGATTGGAAGATTTATTGATTTAAATTATTTGAAGATTTTTCGTTGTGAGGTCTATATACATGTTCCAAAATATGATAGATCCAAATTAGAATCTAAGTCTATCAAATGTATTTTCCTTGGATATGAACATGGTGTAAAAGCTTATAAGTTGTATAACCCAGAACCTAAAAGGGTTATTTATAGTCGAGATGTTATCTTTAGAGAAAAATGTGGATCTATGAAGAAGGAATCTTCTAATAATGAAACTCCTTCAAATGATGTAACTCCTATGTATGTTCGTATTGAAATTAATAATTAAATTTCTAAGGATCAATCTTCCTTAGCTAGGGATATTACTCGTAGTGAACAAAATGGTGATAGCATAGTAAACGAGGAGGAATAATGTGAAGAGGAAGAAAAAGTGAAGATGAGATTTTAAGACATTCAAAAAGTATAAGAAACTTACCCTCACATATAGAAGAATATGTCCTATATACTAATAATAATGAGCCATCAACATATGATGAGGCATGTTCATCTATGCAAAATGCAAAGTGAAAATGGGCAATGAATGCTAAAATGTCATCAATTCACAAAAATAAAACTTCGAAATTAACTGAGCTTCCATCAAAGAGAAATCCCATTGAAAATAAATGGGTGTATAAAATAAAATCTATGAATCAATACAAAGCATGACTTATAGCTAAATGATTTTCTCAGAGAAACGGGATTGATCATAACGAAATCTTCTCTCCAATAGTAAAATTAACATCCATAAGATCATTGTTGGCTATCACAACTGTTTATGATCTTGAACTTGAACAAATGGATGTAAAATAAACATTTCTCAATGGTGATTGATGAAGTGCATTTTGTTATCCTCTAATATCGAATATCTGATATCAAAGCCTTGATATTGGATACTTGATATTGGGGGCCAAGAAGCAATGTCAGATATCTGATATCATGGGATGTGTGCCAACCTCTAAATATAGCTCTTAGACACATAGTTTGGTCATAATTTTTTGTCATAGCATAACAAAGTTCCTATAGTTTTTCCTCCTCATAATTAGAATATTTTCCTAACTGCCCATAGTAGGAGTCATTGAGTGTACAGATCTTTATTCGAGCACTATTGTACCTGACCATGGAAATGTGTGCAACAATAAAGAGAAGCTTTTTGATAAACCTTTGGAACNAAATGTGTGCAACAATAAAGAGAAGCTTTTTGATAAACCTTTGGAACTTTAACTAGATTAAATATTTTATTTATGCATTTAATGTTTTATGAAATTTTATTTAATTCTTTCAAGAAATTAATCTAAATTAAGCTAAGTTAAGTTAGCTAGGCTAAATAGCAATTAATTAAGCACATAAGTATGATCACTTCAAGCATGTGCATGATGCTTGGTAATCCCACTAATGCTTAATGTTTGATAATCCAATAGTGTTATATGTGTTTAGGATGTGTACAAAATGTGGGATTGGATACTTATTTTTAGGATTAGTTAGAGATTAATTAGTTTGATTAAATTAGCCATTAAAAATTACTTCATTTCTTTATTTTAAGAACCAAAAACATAAAGCATGAAAATTATAAAAATCAAATGCCTCAATTGCACTTAACCATACCCTTGCATTTCACAAGTGTAACTGGGAAGACAATAATTGTAATGATTAGATTTCACTTTCTAAAACTAGAGTACCTGAAGACTTAAGGTATATGGAATTTGACCAAATCATGCATGAACACTTGTGATTCATATGGTTGAGCATAGGGGTATTCGCTACTCATCATTGGTGCCATTGTTAGGGACCATTTGTGTGATATGTGCACAATCTAGAAACTTAGTGAAAATTAGTTAACATCATTGGAATGAACCCTAAGGTCACATCATATGCTAAAATAACAAAAAATAGATTGTGCCTCATCAATACAAGGTGGTATATGCTCATCTTGATGAGTATGTGTGAAATTTCACCTTCATCCTACACTAGGATGAACAGATTTAGTGGTGAGACTTAAAGGGCAACATTGTGTTACCACCCATTCTTGCAATGGTCCAACACACTCTTATGAGGTTGGGTCCATAAGGACTTCATTCTAAATATGTTGTGTAGGATAGTGATGCTAAGGAGTACCATACCACAAATGCACAATGTAAAAGGGATCAGCAACAAGAGAAGTGTTATGAAAGTGTAAAGGAAAAATAGTCTGATGGATCCCCATTCATGCTATACAAAAGAGATGGTGAGGGATTCTTCTCTAAGGGCTCTCCATTTAATGAAACTCCTCTCTTTGACTTTGGCTAGGAAGGCCAAAACTAGAACCTACAATCTACTATTCACAATCTAGGCTCTAGCAAAAATAAATCCCATGATCATTAGAGATCTGGAGAGAAGGGTCATGGCAAGGATGAGGATGAGCATTGTGATCATGATCATGATTGTGGCCATGATCGTTGAGGAGGGGATATCAGGAACCATGGTGATGCTAGTCCTCCTTCCTCTTTACCTTTGTCATCATCTTATTCCTCTTCTAGCTTCGAACGTAACCGCAAAGGGCATGATCATGATGGAGGTGATAGATGAGGCTGAAATGATCATAAGGCCCATCGAGCAAGTCAAGATTAGGGGTGCAAACATTTAAGGGAGATCCATCATCATGAAGGAAGGGGTAGCAGAGGACATCATAGGCACCATGGCCACCACAGAGGACATGGTTATGATGAGCCTTTGCTTATCAGTCAAAGCATGATGAATATCGTAGAGGCTAAACATGAACAATATCTCCAAGTTTGAAGGAGGATATAACTTAGATCTGCAAAATCATCTTTAAGCCTTTCATGATGCATGAGCCTTGCAAAATGTGGAGAATGATTAGAAAAATCTTAAGCGATTCCCAAGGACACTCATTAAGGAATCAAAGAGTTGGTACCAATCCCTAGAATTGAAATTCATCAAATGATGGAGTACAATGCTCAAATTTCTCAATGACAAATATTAGACATATTCTTGAGTGTCCAACTTAAGGAAGTAGATCCAAGGATGAAAATAAGGGATGTATGAACCCTTGGATGCAACCATGGGCCGATACTATTCTCTATTACATAGATGTACTAGCCATGATTATTCTTAATAAGAACAACTTTACCATATCATAGATGGACTTAAATCAGAAATGAGGAGAACTCTTAGAGTCTATGCTCAAGGACAATTGTTAGAACTAAGAGCCCATCAAATTTAAAGGTTGATTGAGTAGGTAGCAAAGAAAANTTAGATGAAAAAATTCAAAGTGCTCTAAAAATCACAGAAGCATCAAGAGAGGAGAGTAGTGATCATGACCGTAGGAGGCAGAAAGAAGTTGAACATGCCTACCAAAGGGGTAAGGGCAAAGCTAGTGTAGTAGAAGAAGTTGTGGAGGTAGAATTAGATGATGATAATGGATGTGACATCTGCCAATACAAACATCCTAAAGGATGTTACCTTATCATCTCCAAATCCCTATTTGGCAAGACAAAGTGCAAAAGTGGCTAAAAGAAGAAAAAGAAAAGAAAATATCAAGGAAAACATGCCATAGACAAATTCAAATCACTCCTCCCATGCGTAAAACACCAAGTGATCGTACACCTTGCTATCATGATGCTCTTATTGTTGTTTATCATTAGGGTGAAACAATGCGATCTCACTGATCAGAGGTATGGACTTGGTTTTAATCTTGAAGTGACAAGCTAATAGTACTTTAATAATCTATAGCACTTTGGATTCATTGCACCCAGGGTAAGTTACCTCATGTCCTGATCTCTGCAATCCCTTCTATAATTCCTCTCATCTCATGGTCCAAGTACTTCTAACTTGTGTCTTGTGTAGCATAGAATTTATACCTCATCATGGTGGTACTTATCATATGTGTGGTTTTTTGCACAAGAGTGGATTGCATTTAATCCCTCTAGTATCTATAGACATTTTAAGATGTGGTTATGCAATGGCATGATAGGTTGGAACTTGCTTTGGGGAGGACCCACTTGTGTGACTTTTTTAATTTGTACTTATTACACATCACCACATCATTTTATACCATCTAAGTATTACACTGCTAAATCTATTCTTTCCTTTTTTCATTATTTCAACCAAACATTCCATAGAACCACTACATGTCCTTTTTCCTCACCCTTTTCAAAGAACTTCATTGTATAACTCCACCTCATTACAATTTTGGTGCCTTAATTTCCACTCGACGTTATTCCAGACCTTGCTAATCTATCTCAAATCCTTCACGTTTGGCTAGAAAAAATCATTAAGTTTACTAAGTACCCTATTTTTGATAGGATGCGATATCGAGTACCCATTATCGAGTCCAACATGATATCAGGTGCATGGTATCGCGTACGTAATATTGAGTATGCAGTATCACATACACAATATTGCATCTATAAAAACTATATATATGGATCCCTGACACACTACAGAAGTCATTTTCAATAGTTTACATGGGGGAGTTATTCAAATTTTCTTCTATAATTCTTAGTGCTTTAAGCATCTAACATTCACCTGTTAATATCTCACTCGCTAATGCTCTGATTTCCTTTCTGATCACACCTAATTAAACCTGGAGTATTTAACCTAGCTGTGGGAAAGGGGTATGATAGAATTTGCACATAACTTTTTCAAAATTTTCTATTGCCCCAAGGATATCATAGGGGTAAGCACTATTATAAAATCTTAAAAACTCATGGCAGGCTAATTTTCTTCTTTTACCCAAATCATTTAAATTATTATTGGAGTCACCTAAGCAAATTAGGCCCAACATTAAAACTTTTAGGGGAACTTGAAAAATTTCTAACTCTAAAATCACACTAAGCAAAGAATTCAACATTTATTAAAGGTAATGAGTAAGGTATGAGATAATTGAACTTCTTTAAATAACTTTACTAACAATCAATCTTTGTGTGATTATAGATGGCCCCTAAATGAGGACAATAGGGAGGACCTTTTCAAGGTGCAGCCAAACATCTGAGAAGTGGAAGAGGCCAGTACCTCATGTAGAACATGCAAAACAGGAGGCACAATCATTTAGCATCCATCAAAAAAACCCCTATCACTACATAATCTAGTCAAGCAGAAGTTGAAGAGGGTAGGGCACCTGAATAAGGACAACATCTCATGTTGTTCCTAGAATGCGTTCAAGCCATTCGGGAAAGGTCCACATTCACTACAATGATTGTGGAACTTAATTTTGGACCTTTTACCGAATTCACCCTTGACCTAGTTAAGGATCAACTCAAGCGATCTCTACTATGGCCTATCCTCTCAAAAAGTGGAGAATGGTATTTGGGGAAAACCTATCAATTTTGGCATAATAAAGAGGAAGGCACCATTATTGACATTGGTGGAATTTCAGTTGATTTCTGTATAAAGTCCATTATAGAAGTTCTGAATCTTATAAATATAGGACCTAAAGTTGCTCATATATCCACCCACTTCGATGTAGATGAAAGAGAAGTATGGATAAAAAGGGCATACAACAAAAAAGACAAAACATATGGAAAACTAACCCTTGAAGAAAGAATTTATTTTAAAATTGGCACCTATCACATTTTCCCAATGAAGGGGTTAAATAGGATTTCTACCTATGTGGCTAGAGGAAGTGCAATCTTGATGGACAAGGTTGATGCCAATTTGCCCCATTTATATTTAATAGAGATATTAAGGTGGTTTGAAGAACAGAAGATAGGAAAGTTCACACTCCCCTTTCCATGTCTAATCAGGAAGCTATGCCAGTGTGCTGGAGTTCTAAGGTACACTAATCACATCCCCAAAAAAGCTCAAAATGCTTTATATGCCAAATTACTGAAGCCACCAGCACCAAAAAAAGATGTTGGTGAGACATTGGAGCCTAAATAAGAATAGATGGTTGGGCCCATTGCACCTCAAATAATAGGGCCTAGCCAACTTCTAGACACAAGGCTCAGCCAACAACAAGAATTAGGGCCTAGCACGTAGCCCATAGGCTAGTAGGACTAGCAACCACCACCACTGCTACAAGACTACCTAATGTTGATGAGCCATCTTAGGGTCATCATAGAAACGATCAGTTGGGGAAGTAGGAATGAGGCCAATCTCTTCAAGGTAATCAATGATGTTGTACAGTCCACCATATCAATTGATCATGAAAGGGGTGAGGTCGCAATACAAATAGGAGGAGGGGAATCACATTGGTCACAAAAGATCTCGAGAAATGCTGCATCATTCCAAGTACAATTAGAAGCTAGTGAAGGTGCCATAGTAGTGGTCATGCAACACTAGGATGCAATTGGAGTAGTAGAGCTAGTCATGGACCACATCAAAAAATCATTTAACATCTCTATTGTGCCACCAATATATTTCACAGGAGCACATGATGCTCAAGTTCTGGCTGGTACCTCAATGACTCCTATGGAACATCAGGATGCTCTAGATTGCTTACTGTAGACAGGACAAGTAATGATGTCCTTGTTTAACATACCTGAAGATGTCATAGCAGCACAATTAGACCTCATTTCCACTAAAGAAAATTTGGTCATGACTAAGGTTAGGGTTAAACATGCAAAAGACAAGTTGACGATACTTTAGAAAAATTTCGTTGCCCTACAAGCTGAACAACAGGATCTATCCCAACTTGTTCCAGCCAATTAACTAGAATCATTTAGGACAAAGTAGCTAAATAAATTATTAGTGAAGAATAAAATGATGGCAATGGAAAAGGAGAAGATTTATTAGGATGCTTCAAAAGCACAAGCTCATACATATGTACATGCAAAAATACTCAAGGCCTTATAAGAAGAAAATAAACTCTTTACTGCCAAAAATATTTGATTCATAATAGTTGAAAAATAAAGGAATTTCATTGAGGAAAGTTTCCAGCAAATGCAAGAACAACTAATAAGAGTTAACTAAGACATAAGTCACTTAGCTAGAGAGAACAGAACCCTCTCAATGGAGGAGGGACGTGCCATTCGATAGAAGAAGACCATTGAAATAAGCACATGGAAAAATGAAGCTAAGTGGCATGAAAAGTTAAAGGAACATTTCCAAGATCAAGTGGGGATGTATAAGGAGATCATCAAAAAATAATTCTATATGGCTAAGGATCACATTAACTCATTCAATGCTCAACACACTAACTAGCAAGGCATACTAGACACTTACGCCTTCGCCCACTAAGCAGAATTAAAGAGCTAGGACCTGTAGATCAAAAATCTCATAGAATACATAGATTTGGCAAATCTGTGATATGCCAACTTGGCCATGTTAATAGCAGGGTTCCTGAGGACTGAGCTAGCAAAGTAGGTAGCTACCACCTATGCCAAATATGAGATAGAGTTTGCTAAACACAAAAAGACATTATGGAAACTGGAGGTAGCAAACTCTCAACTAGAGGTGGTAAAAGATAGCTACCAAGGCCAGAAGGATATTGTATTAGAATTGGCTCGATGGCTTACAAATTATTAGGAATTCAAAGACAAAGCTAGAGCCTATGAGGAGGAATGAAAGTTATTTGTGACATGGTATGTCAAAGCTAATCAGAGGTTTCCACAACTACCATGTCCATGGGAGGTGCCGACTCCATCAAACATTGAGACATCAACATGGCTGACACATGATCCTTGGATAGAGGAGGAAAAAATTTAGGCACTCATTCAAAAGTATCCATTTCATAAGCCTACAACACAAGATAAAGGAAATAATCCCATGGAGAAACCATTGCCACCAGGAACCACATGAGTTCTAAACAATTTTGTATTTTGTGTTGGTGTCCAAATTTTGTATTGTTTAGTCCCACACTATGGCATGAAGTAATCTATAGTCATTTAATAATCCCATACCTATCCACTATGTAATCAAATGAACTTGTTCCTCATTTTGTTGACTCGAGGATGAGTTTTTATTCAGTCGTGGGGGTATGATGAATCATAGTTTGCCAAGCCTTGATATAAGGTACATGATATTAGGTACGTGATATCATAACTTGGACATGATATCATATACATGAGATCGTGATTCGTGTGTTGGCCTATAAAGATAGCACTTAGGTGCACAGGAAGGAGGCATTAGAACAGTTAGTCAATAGGAGTCTTGAGTCTTCTATTAGTTTTAAGAAAAATTTTAATTCTTTTCCCAAGTGCATGCCCACAATGTGATGCTTATGATTGTATGGAACCTTTGTTTGAGTGTAACGTACTTTGACACGCACACGATCATCAATAAAGATCAAAATTACTTCATCATTGCAACATTTAGTTAGCTTTTAATTTGTTTTAATTATTTATTATTTATTGATGTTTACTTAATTAATATTCCTGTTATTGTCATTTACTATTCTTGTTGTTAACATAGAATGAGTACATCTTAATCACAAACATTTAAGTGTAACTATGTGGTAACCTAGGGGTGTATCAAATAGTGTTTCAAGTGATGTTTTCTTGGTAATCCCAGAAGTAGTACATGAAGTCCAAGATGCATACAGATGATTAAGGATAGTTTCTCATTACACATAGGCTAGCTTAGATTTTATTACTTATTGCTTATTAGCTTAATTAAGTTACTTCTCATTGTCCTTAGGAGTAGCATAGTCATAGAAACCACATCATACACCTCACTTTGGACTAAACCATATGTGACAAAGAAAATACTAGTCTAGGTGGGAAGACAATGAACTACAATCAATGTATAACTGTCTAGGTGCCACAACTAGTCTATTTGTGGAGTTCAACCAAATCGCATGTATACACTCATATTCATATGGTTGAGCATAGGGATGCCTCGCTGCTCATCAAAGGATATTTTAACAAAAAGGTAGGAAAAAGTAAAAAAGTAATTAAAAGTGATGATAAGTAGTCCCAAAATTATGCATAAATTCAAAGAAACTATCATTGATGTTTTAGAAGATGTAAAGGTTAGTTCAAAGCCATGATCAACAAAATTTATATAAGTGGATCCTCCCCAAAGTAGGCTCCTACTGTAATGCCCTTGCATAACCACTACAATAGATGTCTGTGGACATCTAAGAATTGAAATGTAGACCATGCCTTTGTTCCAAATAACACACAACTTTCGAGTTGGGATGTTGCACAATACTATACAAAACCAAAAGATCTATAATAGTATGCAACAATGAGGTGAATAATGGGGTGAGAAGGGATTACAGAGATCAAGATGTAAGGTACTTAACCATGTCCACAATAGGTTATTATGAAAAATGTGATTAAAATAATCATCATACCTATCCTTCCAAGTTCAGACCAAGTCCATACCATGAACAATAACCTTGCATTGATGTGTTCCTTCCTGCCTACCACCATGAATCTACAACCACCTCAAAGAACAATCATCACTTCAAAAAGAGAAGAAAAGAGAAGAGGAAAGGAAGGGCCTTAGTTAGAAGAGTGCCTTCAAGCATGGGTAACATGTCTTTCCAACCCCATAACCAGTGCTTGTAGCCCATTATTGTGTCTAAGGAGTGTTCTTTGAATTTCCATTATTATTAATTTTTTTCTTGTTTTTGTTTTTGTTTTTTGTTTCTTTTGAAATGGAAACTACACCATGAAAAGACAGAGCTTCCTTAAAATTGGTCGATTGAGGAGTGATGATACATTCCAAGAGGAGTCATAAACCATATGATGGAACATAAGAAGAAATCCCAACAAGTCCCCTTGAGATCACACCCTTACCATTCTCACTTGGTCATTCCCTCTTTCTTCAAGGTACAATGATCATTAATTAATTTTAGTTTCATGAAAGAAGAACCAAATTGTTTCCATGAAAAAGTCCTTTTATTTAGAAAACAACAAGGATGGATGAGGTGGTCTCACTGCTTTACACAATTACTTACCCAATCGTCTTAATAACATAACACAAAAACCCAAAACATAGTGTTGACTTCTGCATCATGTCTCGGAAATATTATTAATAGAAATTTAAAAGACATTCATAAAACATAAAGGAAATGACTCAAAAAAAGGGAAAAATATAAAGAAATGAAACATATTAAGAAATGAAAAACATATTAAAAATTAAAAAATTTTGGAAGAAATAGGAAAATGATAAAAATTGTAAAAATAAAAAGGTGGAAAACACTTATTAGTTCTTAAACTAGGATGGAGCATCTCCCCCATGACTAATCTTGTGGCTACACATTCGAGAGATGGATTACAAAATTTCTTGGTTATACACCATCAATTTTCCATCTATCATGGTTACTAATTTAATCAATCATGTGGTAGCACATCTAACATTGGTGATAGTCTTGTTTGGATCATTCGGAGATGTATATTCATCTAGACTTAAAGGTATTTCCATTTTGGGGGTCCAAATGTGTTTACTTCTTCTTCTTGATTTTCTATTTTAATTCTCAGGTCTTCATGTTTAATATCCTCTTCTGGTGTATAATCAAAGTGTAAAATATTTTTTTCTAAGTATTCTATTTGGTCCATTTTCTTAAGTTTATAACTAATAAGTAGATTAATTACCTCCATGCATCTTTAAAAAATTTTTATATTCTCATTTTCAAGCCACTAGGTATCTTCTGGTTTAGTAACTACTATGTAGGCTGGTTTTTGCTCACATACTTGTTCCTTATCTTTGCTATGGGTCGTATTAATATTTTGAATTTTTGATCCACAACTACACCCTTTAATATTAGTGATGCATGGATTCTTCTTTTTTCTCTCCACAATGCTAGATTCATTGTTTCTGTCAAGTGTTGGACTAACAATGGATGTTGGCCTTTGCATAGGATTAAAGGACATCTGTTGTGAAAGGAAGGATGCTTCACTTGATTGGCATTGTGCTAGTCTGGATGAGTTAGTAGGTCCACAAGTGTTATGCTTACGTGTGGGAACTATTCTAAAGAAAGGGCATTTCTAAGATTGTGGTGGAGGTCTAATAGCATTATCATTTTTGTGTATGTGCACAACACAAGTGGCATTTTCTTGTTGATGTCATGGTGTTGAACCTTTTTGTGTTGTTGGTGGTGACATATGGTGGAGGGAAGTATGAGAATATTGAGGATATGATAAAGGATGAGAGGTGTGAGATGGTGATCCTTCAAAAGATGTTGTATCGTGATGATATTCAGGAGAGTGATAATAGTAATTTGTAGAGAATGTAGAACTAGTTGGAGAAATAGGTTGTTGAACATAATACCCATATGTGTTCGACTACTAGTAAGGGTAGGGCTGGTTTGGTGGTGGCGTCCCCCACAACTGTGGGTATTGCCACTATGGTTGATGATAGTATTGAGGCTGGTAATAAGTCCCCCTAAAATAATACGATTGGTTGTGGGACTGTCTATAATTATCATGTGGAAAAGGAAATTTTCTAGGTATGTGCTTTTGTATGAATTTGGAATTTAATGCAAAAGCCCAAAACTCATGTAGATGTGACATGACTAGGTAATGGCCCTTTGGATGATCATATATGTAGATGTCACATCTGTCATCTTCATCTATGGTTGATTCTACTTCCTCCATTTACTGTGATTTCCTAATTCATTTTGAGTTACCTTCTTGTCTATAGTTTCTACCAAAGTTGTAGCTTTTTCATTTATCCACTTTGACATGCTATCTAGCCTTTCTTGGAGTTCATCAAGAGATTATTCTAGTGGCAAGGTTTGTTGTGAAATCACCTCATTCAGAGTTTCCTCTTTTTCCTCATCATAGATATGGACCCTCTTTTTTTGGAGTTGGGTCCTAATGATATTTCCCAACATTCTATTGTTTACATAGCTCTTGTTCTTCTTTTTCCACTTGCTTAATTAACCTTTGTATCTGATGGGCTTTAGTTCATATAATTGACCTTGAGCATACATCCCAAGGATCTCCCTTGTTTCATTACAAAGCCCATCTATGATGTGGAAAAGTTGCTCTTTTTGGGAGAAATCATGGCCAGGACATCTATGTAGTAGTGAATAGTATCTATCTAAGGCCACATCTAATGGTTCATGATTTTCTTGCTTCCACCCTTGGATTTTTTTCTTAGGTTGGACACTCTTACATAGGTTTGGTAATTTTCATTGAAAAGTTCTACCATTGTGGACCACTAGTGGATGGAACTTAGTTCCAACGATTTATACCAACTTTCAGCTTCATCTATTAGTATCCAAGGAAACAGCTTAAGCCTTTGCCAGTTATTTTCGATATGTTGCAAGGAACAGGCATCATAGAAGGCTCATAAGTGATGTTGTGGATTAGAATCATAGCCTTCCACAACTTTAGGGATATTATTCATATTGAGCCTTTTTATGCGACTTTCCCTACGATGCCTGTGGGGTATCTTAATTGCCCCTATGATCTGCATTAGGCTTTCAGTGACCAATGAGGGCTCATCATCATCAGACATGGTGTGTTGAAAATTGTAATTTCTATTTTCTCAATAGTAATGGTTTCGGCTATGTTCACATTGAGGTTTTTTATTTTTTCCAATGATTTTTATTTCTACCCTTATTTCGACCCCATAGTGAAGCTTTGTCTCTATACCTACGTTCATCTTTGTCAAAACTAGACATTGAATAAGAAGAGGAAGATGAAGAACTGGGAAGATTGCCATGGTTTCGATGGTGTTCCCCATAGTCCCTTGATTTTTCTTTTTTAGGTTTTGAGAAGGTCCTAGGCCTTAAGGCTCCCTTGATCTATGACTTACTTCATCTTCTCTAAGATTGTCTACCTTACGTGAATGTAGTGTTTGAATGTCATCAAGGTGGTCATGAACATATGAAACCTGTGCATGAGGTTTGTCACTTCAATTCTCTTTAGTATATATCTCATTGGTTCTTCAATGAATGTCCTCTTCATATGATGCATTATCGCTTCCTTGTGAAAGAGACATTGTTGTTGGTGTATGATGTGTGTGACTTACTATTTTCTCAAAGATAGTTCATTAATGCATTTATAGCAATCATGTATGATATAACTAATCTAGATAACTAGCATCATCCTTGGCAATGACACCAATGATAAGTGGCAAGGTATCCCCTACACCCAACCATATGACTCACAAGCATTCACACAAAATCCAATCAAATTCCATGGATAGTACTAGTTGTGGCATCTAGATTGTTATGCCTTGATTGTAATTTTCTATCTTCCCACTTGGACTAGTGGTAGCTTTGTCACATATGGTTTAGTCTAGAGTGGGGCATATGATTCTTGATGTTGTTTCAGCCTTATGCTACTCCTAACAATAATAAAGAAATCATTTTTAAGACTAATTAACAATGGAAAGTAAAGTCTAAACTAGCCTACAGGTGATGAGTGTCCATTCCTAGCTTGCCATACACATCCTAAACCTACGTATCCGTTACTAGGATTACCAAGCACTATGCTATTGGGCAAGCTAAGCAATAATGCCACTGGGATTACTAAGAGAATACATGTTTATGCTCAAAAATGATTGCACTCATTCCACCAATTCATTAATATGCATGGAAACATAAATATTAACTAAGTACATGGAATACAAATTACATTAAAAGTAAACTTAATCTAAGTCAAAGTTTTGTAATGAATAGGAATCAATCTTGATCTTATTGCCATTCATGGAATGTGTCCAAGTATATTGCCACTTGATTAAGACATTATACAACTAACTCAAATCCACACTTTAGGCACTCATTGACTATTCTCTAAGATTATGAAATAAAACTGCAAGAGTTTGGCTACTCTATTAGCCAAAGAATTATGCATAAACACAGATGTGAGCATGTATTTATAGGGGAAAATAGATAGGGACACATCAACGGGGCACGTTGATGCAATAGACTATGTTAAAGGGGCCTAGTCAACAAGGCTTCGTTGATGTAACAAATCACATTAATAGGGCCTAATCAACAAGGCCTAGTCGATGAGGCCTAGTTAATGTAATAGACCACATTAACAGGGCCTAGTCAACGAGGCCTAGTCGATGCAACAAATCATATCTCATCAACATGTTACCCATGCCTGAAGGTAGTCCTATGGTAAGGTCAATATAATAAATGCATAAAATAGAATTTCTAGAGGTCATATTGGAAAGACATGTTACCCATGCTTGAAGGTAGGTAGCTTCTTAGAAATTTCAAAAATAAAATATGGTATTAATATGCTCATCCCTTGACCTACATTGCCAAGTGATAGTGCTTCTTGCAACAATGGTAGTCTTATCATTGCTAGTTTTGGGATGATACAATGTGATGTCATTGGTAAGTCGTATGTGTAGCGACCGAAAACATCAATGGATGGAAATGCTGAGAGGTTGTTAGGAGAATAGTTTTTACCCCAAATCCATGCAAGGGCTGTGTTGGATAAAATGGAAACGGGGCACCCTAAATGGTTTGGTCGATTAGACAGGGACTTAACCGGTGTAACTTAACCTTTCGTAAACATTGTGTTAAGTGTGAAATACGTGAGATCTAACCGATGATAAATAAATGTGATAATAAAGAAAATGATGCTGAAAAATGATGAAAATGAAGAAATAACAGAGTAACCAGAATAAGAAAATACACCACCACAAAGTCATAGGTTCGATTCTTTTCTTTGCTTGAAAATGTATAATAAGTTATACAATACCAGAGGTGCACGGAGAGTCCCGGAATGATTGGAATGCTCAAAATACCTCAACTAAGTTCTTTGAGCATAAAATTAAAAGCTAACAGTGCAAAATGAAAACAAGAAAAAGGCTAATGCCAAGTGCTAATGCAAAAGATGCCAACCGCTAAGATTTTCCAACCCAACAAATTGCCAAATTGCCAATAGAATTCTCAATTTGCAAACAAAATTTTCCAACAATCGCCAAATTTTGCCAACCCTTTGAGCATTTTTCGCCGAGGTATTTATAGGGCCAGGAGTAGGTGAGAGATGTGGTTTAGATGCCATGTGTCCTGGACCCTCAAGATATTGACATGCCCATATTGCATGGATATGCAAAGTCAATTGTGAATTTGCTACGCTACAATCATGTTGTTGAAACTAGGAGTGTTGGCATCAAGTGCATAAACAATGTAAGCAAGAGATGAAGCACACTGGCATAGCATAGCTGTTTGCTACGCTGCACTATGCTCTGTAGCATAGCATGTTGGCATAGCATAGCTGCTTACTACGCTATGTATCATAGCATAGCGTAGCCACCGATTTGAAAAGGAAATTTGCATTGAAGTGAATTGCATCTGTTGGAAGCTTCGGTGCACATTGAGTTAAATTTTAAAGTATTTTTTGGATTTTTTTTCTTTGCTATGTTATGCTATGCTACATAGTGTAGCATAGCATAGCAGCCGATGTAACTTGCATTTCTATTAAAACTGCGATGGAAAAATTCTAGTTGTTTTGCCCTTGCTACGCAGTGCTACACTATGTAGCGTAGTGTAGCGTAGCACTATGTATTGGCTAATTTTTTATTTTTCCTTGTGCAAACATCTTGCTGAAGCTTGTAGTTGGACATTTGTTTGATTTTTCAAAGACCTGCTACACTGCACAGTGTAGCAGACTTCTCCGCTAGAAAACTTGCCGAACTATTTTGTCCATCCTAAGCACCACCAAAAACTCCAAGCATGGTTTCTGAATAAACTGTCAGCCGGGTGAATCACCTAGGTGGGTAGGTTGGAGAGTCCATTAGGCTTGTTAGCTCTGGAGGTAGAAAACTTGATGAACTGAATAGTCTAAAATCAGTGCATTCATTTCCTGCCAAATTGTTATGAGGCTAAACTTGTGGAAATGTTTTCCTCATTTCCAAGACCTTAGTGAAGCAAGAGTGTCTTGAAAGTTTATGGTGTTTCATTGACCCCTCTTTGTCGAAGTCTGGAGTACGGGCCCAAGAGACACTAACAAAGAATATGAAACACTACGAAAGAAAGGATGCTAACATCACTCTCTAGTAGTCATCCAGATGTCGCTTAGCTATGCTTGAGAGTGCTAGGATAGTTGTGTAGGGAAATGGAAAAAGGGTGGAGCTGTGAGGATGGTTTTAGGAAGGGAAAGAAGTAGTAATGTGGTCCCTCACTAGAGTGCTTGTAAGGGAGTCAATATGCATGAGCATCTTTCTTTCGTAGGTGTCTAACCTCTCATCGGAATGCTTCAAGATGGTCAGTGGGAAATAGCTGACGTGCCATTTGCTTTAGGCACGTGTTTTCTTTTTGCATGAGCTTTTGCTCTTTTATGCTTTTCTTTTTCCATTTTGCCATTTTCCTTTGCAAACAACCTTGTTGTTGCAAGACAGGTGTTTCCTTCCCAGGATGAGTTATGTTACATTCACGTGGGGCTTTAACCTACTAATAGATGCTTTCCATGCAGTGAATTGCATTACGTGCATCATGGACTTTGCGATTGAGCATATGGGAGCACTTTACAAGTATTAGGAAAATTCGTAAAAGAGAGATGTGATAGGGAGAATTGCGAGTGTAATGAATGAGGTAAAGAAGGTTACGGGAAAGAGAGGATGTGCACTTCAAAGTAGCCAAGTTAGTCAGGACAGCCACCTTGGAACGATGTAGCATCTTGCCACCTTGGCGAGATGCATCTCTGACTGACACCCCTCTGGCACATACCCTACAAACATAATAGAGAACAAACTAGAGGAAACAACCATCAAGTGAAACAAAGGAAAATTTCTTGCTTACTTTGAACGTTGCTGGAACATTGGACATTGTTGCTGAGGCATGCGATGTCCAAACTAGAAAAGCTAGCAGTAGGTCTCAGCATCAGCTTGTAGAGGAAGGCACCGAGGAAGCTATGAATTATGGTGATGTGAGTGCTCAGGAGTCCCCACCTAAGGTAAACATTATGTAGTTCAGCTGTGAGATGGGCTACCCAATAGCTAAATGTATTTTGGGCTCGAGCATTGGTAGGGGCTGGAGGGTAGCGACCTTGTGGTTGGGCCATAATAGTGTTGGGACTCTAGTAGTAGGTGCTGACAATGGAAGCTATTGCCACGGCAAAGATACACATCTGTAGCCCTATTGCGACCTAGCAAAAACCTTTCTCAAACAGTTTGCAATAACAAACATTCGACATGTGCCACACAATGAAATCACTGTAGCAAATGTCTTGGCCACCCTAGCATTAAATGTGCCACCACACCTGTTTGCAAGTTTACCCACTTCGATCATCGAGTGTATGGAGCCTATCACTCAGGTGGTACACATAGCCTCTGTAAGTGCTACGGATACCCAGGAGTGGTATGCCAACATTAAAGTCTACCTACAACATTGTGAGCCCCCATGCGGATTGACATCTACCCAGAGAGATGCAATCCGTAGGCATGCCATCAATATTTGCTCATGGGAGACAACACCCTGTGCAGATGCTCCTTTGACGGGATATTGCTGGCTTGCATAAATGAGGAGCAAGCATAGAAGGTCATTAATGAAGTACACGAGGGACTGTGTGGTGGACACGTAGCACCTAGGGCCATGGTAGCAAAAATCAGATGCCTAGGGTACTACTGGCCTCACATGAAGCATGATTGCTTAGCCAAAGTCAAGACTTGTGATACGTGCCAAATATACACAAATCTCATACACGTTTCACCTACAAAATTGCACTTGACATAGATCACGTGACCTTTCCAGTGATGGGGACTAGACATCATAGGACCTGTCACGCCTAAGTCTTCTGTAGGGCATAGCTTCATCATCACTGCCACTGAGTATTTTACAAAGTGGGTGGAGGCTATTCCTCTTAGAAAGACTACATTCTAGCAAGTTTGCCACTTCATCTTAGATAACATTGTGATGAGGTTTGGGCTTCCCATGACGATTATGACCAACAACGGGCCACAATTTAATAGTGCGGAAACCAAAACCTTTTACAACAATCTTGGCATTAGGTAATCGTTCTCTTCACCATATTACCCATAGGCAAACGAATAGGCAGAAGCTACAAACAAGTCCATCATCAAATTTCTTAAGAAAATGCTTAACAATAGTAAGAGGCGATGGCACAAGAAAATCCTCTATGTGCTATGGGCTTACAGGATGACATGTAGGACTGCAATAGGTAAGAATCCTTACAGTCTGGTTTATGGATCTGAAGTGGTGTTACCTCTTGAGTTGCAGGAGCTCTCACTTCGGATGATCCTGTCGAACGTTGTGAACAAAGCCTAGAACAACAAGTCGAGGATTGTTGACCTCGACTCCATAGAGGAGGAGCATGCATAGACACTTGGTTGCATAGAGAAATATTAGAAGAGGCAATGGTAGAAACATCATGCAAACCCACATCAATGGCTGGTAAAGAAGGGAGACCTCATTCTGAAGGCTTTCTATGAGCACGTGAACAAATTCTCAACAAACTAGAAAGGTCCATTCATGGTCACAAAATCCTATTGGAATGGGGCCTTCAAGTTGGTAAACATGGATGGCAACAAGTTTGCAAACCTTGTGAATCATTCGTATCTCAAGCCATACTACATCTAACGCATGAGCAAGGTAAGTAATCATCCACTATGATGTAAAACTAGCAAACCATCATCCGCTACAACATAAAACTAGCAAAACAATGTTTGCTATGACGTAAAACTAGCAAAGCTCATCCGCTACGACGTAAAACTGGCAAAGGTAGTCCTCTATGACTATAAACTGACATAGACTATCTACCATGATGTAAAACTAGCAAAACATGTCTACTACGATGTTAAATTAGCACAGATGGTCCGCTACGACTTTAAAATGGCCTATCCACCATCCGCTATAATAATAAACTAGCATTACAGTCCACTGGGACCTTAAACCAGCATAGCGGTCTGCTAAGACCTTAAACTAGCATAGCCACTATCTGCTATGATGATAAACTAGTGCAGCAGTCTACTAGGACCTTAAACTAGCACTGTGGTCTACTAGGACCTTAAACTGGCACTGCGGTCTGCTAGGACCTTAAACTAGTGCACCACAGTCTACTCAAAGCTTAAACCAACACATCAGATGGTCTACCAGGACCTTAAACTAGGTTCGTGGCACGTCCTCAGCATGCATACATGACCCATCAAC
Organism: Gnetum montanum; assembly: GCA_015680685.1. Classification (NCBI taxonomy): domain Eukaryota; kingdom Viridiplantae; phylum Streptophyta; class Gnetopsida; order Gnetales; family Gnetaceae; genus Gnetum; species Gnetum montanum. The sequence goes on from MNCI01018082.1 coordinate 162,939, forward strand.
CAAGCGAGTGTGTACACTGCCAACACAGGGTGGGACGTTGTAGTTCCAGAATGCAGTTCATAATGGCAAGAAAACACTCGCTAGAATATGTGCAACGCCATTGCCCTTAGCATTTTGCTGATCCTTCGAAGATGTCTTATGACATCTTGCTGACCTTTCGGAGCTATCGCCACCATGATCCTTTGCCTTGGTAGTAGCTTCTGTTGTCAACACCTACTACTGGAGTCCCAATACTATTGTGGCCTAGCCACAAGGTTAGTACCCTCCAGCCCCCGCCAACGCCTGAGCCCAAAAGATGTTTAGCTGTTGGGTAGCCCATCTCATAGCTGAACTGTATAATGTTTTCCTTGGACAGGGACTCCTGAGCACTCACATCACCACAATTCCTAGCTGCCTCAGTGCCTACCTCTCCAGGCTGATGCTGCCAAACCTACTGCTGGCCTTTCTAGTTTGGACATCGCATGCCTTAGCAACAATGTCTGTGTTCTAGCAGCGTCCAAAGTAAGCAAGACCTTTATCTTGGTTTCACTTAATGGTTGTTTCCTTTGGTTTTCTCTCTGTTGTGTTTGCAGGGTACATGCCGGAGGGGCGTCGGTCAAAGGTGCATCTCGCCAAGGCAACAAGACACTACATTGTTCCAAGGTGGCCGTCCTGACTAACTTGGCTACTTTGGAGTGTACATCCTCTCTCTCCCTTAACCTACTTTACCTCATTCCTTGCACCCGTAATTCTCCCCATCACATCTCTCTTTTATGAATTTTCCCAATACCGGTAAATCCCTTCCATGTGCTCAATCGCAAAGTCCATGATGTGTGTAACATAATTCACTGCATGGAAAGCATCTGTAGGAAGGTTAAAGCCCCACATGAATGTAACACAACTCATCCTAGGAAAGAAACACCTATTCTGCAACAACAAGGTTGTTTGCAAAGGAAAATGGAAAAACAATAAAAGAAAAGCATAAAAGAGCAAAAGCTCACGCAAAAAAAATGTGTGCCTAAAGAAAATGGCACATCAGCTATTTCCCACTGACCATCTCGAAGAATTCCAATGAGAGGTCAGATGCCTATGAAAGAAAGATGCTCATGCATATCAACTCCCTCACAAGCACTCTAATGAGGGACCACATTTCTACTTCTTTCCCTTCATAAAACCATCCTCACAGCTCCATCCTTTTTCCCTTTCCCTACATATCTATCCTAGCACTCTCAAGCATAGCTAAGCAACATCTGGATGACTACTACAGAGCAATGTTAGCATCCTATCTTTCATGGTGTTTCGTATTCTTTGTTGGTGTCTCTCGGGCCCATCCTCCAGACATCGACAAAGAGGGTTCAATGAAACACCATAAAATTTCAAGGTACTCTTGCTTCACCAGGGTCTTGAAAATGAGGCAAAAATTTTCACAAGTGTAGCCTCATGACAATTTGGCAAGAAATGAATGCACTAAGTTTAGACTATTCAATTTGGCAAGTTTTCTACCTCCAGATTTGACAGGCCTGATGGACTCTCTGGCCTACCCACCTGGGTGATTCACCTAGCTGACAGTCTATTCAGAAACCATGCTTAGAGTTGTTGGTTTTGCTCAAGATGGATAAAATAATTTGATAAGTTTTCTAGCAGAAAATTCTGCTACACTACATTGCATAGAGGGTCTTTGAAAAATCAAACAAATGTCTGACTACAAGCTTCAGCAAGATGTTTGCGCAAGGAAAAATCAGAAATCAGCCAATACATAGTGCTACACTATGCTACGCTACATAGCATAACATAGTGTAGCAAGGGCAAAACAACCAGAATTTTCACATCGCAGTTTTAATAGAAATGCAGGTTATATCGATTGTTATGCTATGCTATGCTACATAGTGTAGCATAGCGTAGCAAAGAATGCAAATCCACAAAATACTTTAAAAGTTAACCCAATGTGCACCGAAGCTTCCAACAAATGTAGTTGACTTCAATGCAAATTTCCTTTTCAAACTGGTGGCTACGCTGTGCTATGCTACATAGCGTAGCACAACATAGCAAATAGCTACACTATGCCAGTGTGCTTCATCTCTGGCTTGCATTGTTTGTGCACTTGATGTTAGCACTTACAGTTTCAACAACATGATTCCAACATAGCAAACTTACAATTGGCTTTACATATCCATGCAATATGGGCATGTCAATATCTTGAGGGTCTAGGACACGTGGCATCTAAATCACATCTCTGACATATTTCTAGCCTTATAAATACCCCAGCGAACAACGTTCAAAGGGTTGGAAAAATTTGGCAATTGTTGTTAAATTTGGTTGGCAAATTGAGAATTCTGATGGCAATTTGGTAATTTGTTGGGTTAGAAAATCTTAGCGGTTCACATCTTTTGCATTAGCACTTGGCATTAGCTTTTTTCTTATTGGAATTTTGCACTATTAGCTTTTAAGCTTGTACTCAAAGAACATAGTTGAGGTATTTCAAGGGTTCTGGTCATTCTTGGACTCTTCGTGCACCTCTAGTATTGTATAACTTGTTATACATTTTCAAGCAAAGAAGAGAATCAAACCCGCGACTTTGCAGTGGTGTATTTTCTTATCCCAGTTACTCTATTATTTCTTCATTGTCATCATTGTTCAGCATCATTTTCTTTATTATCGCATTTATTGATCATTGGTTAGATCTCACGTATTTCACACTTAACACAACATTTACGAAAGGTTAAGTTAAACCAGTTAAGTCCTTGTCTGATCGACCAAACATTTTAGGGTGCCCTGTTTCCATTTTATCTAGCATGGCCCTCGCACAGATTTGCGATAAAAACTGTTCACCCGACAACCTCTTGGCATTTCCAACCACCGACATTTTTGGTCGCTATACATACAACTTACCAATGACATCACATTGTATCATCCCAAAAATTACAACCATAAGACTACCACTATTACAAGAAGCACTATCACTTGGCAATGTAGGTCAAGGGATGAGCATATTAATACCACATTTTATTTTTGAAATTTCTAAGCTACCTACCTTCAAGCATGGGTAACATGTCTTTCCAATAGGACCTCTAGAAATTTTATTTTATGCATTTATTATATTTTTATTATATTGACCTTACCATAGGACTACCTTCAGGAATGGGTAACATGTTGATGAGATATGATTTGTTGCATCGACTAGGCCTCATTGACTAGGCCCTATTAATGCGGTCTATTCCATCAACTAGGCCTTGTCGATTAGGCCATGTTAATGTGATTTGTTGCATCAACCAGGCCTCGTTGAGTAGGCCCCTTCAACATAGTTTATTGCATCAATGCGGCCCCGTTGATGTGGCCCTATCTATTTTCCTCTATAAATACATGCTTATAGCTATGTTTATGCATAATTCTTTGGTCAATACAGTAGCCAAACTCTTGCAGTTTTATTTCATAATCATACAGAATAGTCAATGAGTGCCTAAAGTGTGGATTTGAGTTAGTTGTACAATGTCTTAATCAAGTGGTAATGTACTTGGACACATTCCATGAATGACAATAAGATAAAGATTGATTCTTATTCATTACAACACTTTGACTTAGATTAAGTTTACTTTTAATGTAATTTGTATTCCATGTACTTAGTTAATATTTATGTTTCCATGCATATTAATGAATTGGTGGAATGAGCACAACCATTTTTGAGCATAAACATGTATTCTCTTAGTAATCCCAGTGGCATTATTTCTTAGCTTTCCCAATATCATAGTGCTTGGTAATCCTAGTAACGGATAGGTAGGTTTAGGATGTGTACGGCAAGCTAGGAATGGACACTCATCACCTATAGGCTAGTTTAGACTTTACTTTCCATTGTTAATTATTCTAAACAAATGATTTCTTTATTATTGTTAGGAGTAGCATAAGGCTGAAACAACATCAAGAATCATATGTCCCACTATAGACTAAACCATATGTGACAAAGCTATCACTAGTCCAAGTGGCAAGATAGCAAATTACAATCAGGGAATAACAATCTAGATGCCACAACTAGTCCTATCCATGGAATTTGACTGGATTGTGTGTGAATGCTTGCGAGTCATGTGTTTGGGTGTAGGGGGTACCTTGCCACTCATCATTGGTGTCATTGCCAGGGATGATGCTAGTTATTTAGATTAGTTATATCATACACGATTGCTATAAATGCATTAATGAACTATCTTTGAGAAAATACTAAGTCACACACATCATACACCAACAACAATGTCTCTTTCACAAGGAAGCGATAATGTATCATATGAAGAGAACATTCATTGAAGAACCAATGAGATATATACTAAAGAAAATTGAAGTGACCAACCTTATGTAAGGGTTTCATGTGTTCATGACCACCCTGATGACATTCAAAGACTACATTCACCTAGGGTAGAAAATCTTAGAGGAGATGAAGTAAGTCCTAGATCAAGGGAGCCTTAAGGCCTAGGACCTCCTCAAAACCTAAAAAGGATAAATCAAGGGACTATTGGGAACACCATCGAAACCATGGCAATCCTCCCAATTCTTCATCTTCCTCTTCCTTTTCAATGTCTAGTTTTGACAAAGATGAATGTCAGTATAAAGACAAAGCTTCACCATGGGGTCAAAATATGGGTAGAAATCAAAATCATTGGAAAAATCAAAAACCTCAATGTGAACATAGCCGAAACCATCACAATTGAGAAAATAAAAATAACAATTTTCACCACACCATGTCTGATGATGATGAGCCCTTATTGGTCACTAAGAGCCTAATGCAGATCATAGGGGTAGTTAAGATACCCCACAAGCATCGTAGGGCAAGTTGCATAAAAAGGCTTGATATGAATAATATCCCTAAAGTTGTGGAAGGATATGATTCTAATCCACAACATCACTTATGAGCCTTCTATGATGCCTGTGCCTTGCAACATATAGAAAATAACTAGCAAAAGCTTAAGTTGTTTCCTAGAACACTAATAGACAAAGCTGAAAGTTGGTATAAATCGTTGGAACTAAGTTCCATCCACTAGTGGTCCACAATGGTAGAACTTTTCAATGAAAATTACCAAACCTATGTAAGAGTGTCCAACCTAAGAAAAAAAAATCCAAGGGTGGAAGCAAGAAAATCATGAACCCTTACATGAGGCCTTAGATAGATACTATTCACTACTACATAGATGTCCTAGCCATGATTTCTCCCAAAAAGAGCAACTTTTCCACATCATAGATGGGATTTGTAATGAAACAAGGGAGATCCTTGGGATGTATGCTCAAGGTTGATTATATGAACTAAAGCCCATCAGATACAAAGGTTAATCGAGCAAGTGGCAAAAGCAGAAGAAGAGCTATGTAAACAAGAGAATGTTGAGAAATATCATTGGGACCCAACTCTTCAAAAAAAGAGGATCCATATCTATGATGAGGAAAAAGAGGAAACTCTTAATGAGATGATTTCACAACAAACCTTGCCACTGGAATAATCTCTTGATGAACTCCAAGAAAGGCTAGATAGCATGTCAAAGTGGATAAATGAAAAAGCTACAACTTTTGTAGAAACTATAGACAAGAAGGTAACTCAAAATGAATTAGGAAATCACAATAAATGGAGGAAGTAGAATCAAGAAATAGTTAGGAACACTTATCAAGAAATAGGAAACATGGTTGAAGAAAGCAAGGCTATAGATTCAACCATAGATGAAGATGATGGATGTGACATCTACATATATGATCATCCAAAGGGCCATTACCTATTCATGTCACATCTACATGAGTATTGGGCTTTTGCATTAAATTCAAAATTCATACAAAAGCACATACCTAGAAAATTTCCTTTTCCACATGATAATTATAGATAGTCCCACAACCAATCGTATTATTTTAGGGGGACTTATTACCAGCCTCAACACTATCATCAACCACAGTGGAAAAACCCACAGTCGTGGGGGATGCCACCACCAAACCAGCCCTACCCTTACTAGTAGTCGAACACATATTGGTATTATGTTCAACAACCTATATCTCCAACTAGTCTACATTCTCTACAAATTACTATTATCACTCTCCTGAATATCATCGTGGTACGAAATCGTTTGAAGGATCACGATCTCACACCTCTCATCCTTTATCATGTCCTCAATATTCTCATACTTCCCTCCACCATATGTCACCACCAACAACACAAAAAGGTTCAACACCATGACATAAACAAGAAAATGCCACTTATGCTATGCACATACACAAAAATGATAATGCTAGTAGACCTCCACCACAATCTTAGAAATGCCCTTTCTTTAGGACAGTTCCCACATGTAAGAAGAACACTTGAGGACTTACTAACTCATCCAAACCAGCATAATTCCAATCAAGTGCAGCATCCTTCCTTTCACAACAAATGTCCTTTAATCCTATGCAAAGGCCAACATCCATTGTTACTCCAACACTTGACAAAAACAATGAATCTAGCACTAGGGAGAGAAAAAAGAAGAATCCATGCATCACTAATAGTAAAGGGTGTAGTTGTGGATTGAAAATTCAAAATATTAATACAACCCACAACAAAGCTAAGGAACAAGTATGTGAGGAAAAACTAGAATATATAGTAGTTACTAAACCAGAAGATACCTAGTGGCTTGAAAATGAGAATATAAAATTGTTTTAAAAATGCATGGAGGCAATTGATCTACTTATTAGTTATAAACTTAAGAAAATGGACCAAATAGAAAACTTAGACACAGATATCTTACACTTTGATTATACACTAGAAGAGGATATTAAACATGAAGACCCGAGAATTAAAATAGAAAATCAAGAAGAAGAAGCAAACACATTTGGACCCCCAAAATGTAAATACCTTTAAGTCCAAATGAAGATACATCTCCAAATGATCCAAACGATACTATCACCAATGTTAGACGTGCTACCACATGATTGATTAAATTAGTAACCATGATAGATGGAAAATTGATGGTGTATAACCAAGGAATTTTGCAATCCATCTCTCGAATGTGTAGCCACAAGATTAGTCATGGGGGAGATGCTCCATCCTAGTTTAAGAACTAATAAGTGTTTTCCACCTTTTTATTTTTACAATTTTTATCATTTTCCTATTTCTTCCAAAATTTCTTGATTTTTAATATCTTTTTCATTTCTCAATATTTTTCATTTCTTTATATTTTTCTCTTTTTTTGAGTCATTTCCTTTATGTTTTATGAATTTCTTTTAAATTTCTATTAATAATATTTTCGAGACATGATGCAGAAGTCAACACTATGTTTTGGGTTTTTTTGTTATGCTATTAAGATGATTGGGTAAGTAATTGTGTAAAGCAGTGAGACCACCTCATCCATCCTTGTTGTTTTCTAAATAAAAGAAATTTTTCATGGAAAAAATTTGGTTCTTCTTTCATGAAACTAAAATTAATTAATGATCATTGTACCTTGAAGAAAGAGGGAATGACCAAGTGAGAATGGTAAGGGTGTGATCTCAAGGGAACTTGTTGGGATTTCTTCTTATCTTCCATCATGTGGTTTATGACTCCTCTTGGAATGTATCATCACTCCTCCATCGACCAATTTTAAGGAAGCTCTTTCTTTGCATGGTGTGGTTTCCATTTCAAAAGAAAACAGAAACAAAAAAAAAACAACAACAAAAAATTAATAATAATGAAAATTCAAAGAACACCCCTTAGACACAACAGTGGGCTACAAGCACTAGTTATGGGGATGGAAAGACATGTTACCCATGCTTGAAGGCACCCATCTAACTAAGGACCTTCCTTTCCTCTTCTCTTTTCTTCTCTTTTTGAAGTGATGATTGTTCTTTGAGGTGGTTGTAGATTCATGGTGGTAGGCAGGAAGGAACACATCAATGCAAGGTTATTGTTCATGGTATGGACTTGGTCTGAACTTGGACGGATAGGTATGATGATTATTTTAATCACATTTTTCAAAGAACCTATTGTGGATATGGTTAAGTACCTTACATCTTGATCTCTATAATCCCTTCTCATCTCATTATTCACCTCACGGTTGCATACGATTATGGATATTTTGGTTTTGTATAGTATAGTGCAACATCCCAACCATGGAAGTTGTGTGTTTTTTGGAACAAAGGCATGGTCTACATTTCAATTCTTAGATGCCCATAGACATCTATAGTAGTGGTTATGCAAGGGCATTATAGAAAGAGCCTACTTTGGGGAGGATCCACTTGCATAAATTTTGTTGATCATGGCTTTGAACTAACCTTTACATCTTCTAAAACATCAATGATAGTTTCTTTGAATTTATGCATAATTTTGGGACTACTTATCATCACTTTCAATTACTTTTTTACTTTTTCCTACCCTTTTGTTAAAATATCCTTTGATGAGTTGCAAGGTACCCCTATGCTCAACCATATGAATATGAGTGTGTATGCATGATTTTGTCGAACTTCGCAGATAGACTAGCTGTGGCACCTAGATAGTTATACATTGATTACAGTTCATTTTCTTCCCACGTAGACTAGTATTTGCTTTGTCACATATGGTTTAGTCCAAAGTGAGGTGTATGATGTGGTTTCTATGACTATGCTAATCCTAAGGACAATGAGAAGTAACTTAATTAAGCTAATAAGAAATAAGTAATAAAATCTATGCTAGCCTAAGTGCAATGAGCATCTATCCTTAATCATCTGTATGCATCTTGGACTTCATGTACTACTTCTAGGATTACCAAGCAAACATCATTTGAAAAACTATTGATACACCACTAGGTTACCACGTAGTTACACTTAAATGTTCATGATTAAGATGTACTCATTCTATGTTAACAACAAGAATAGTAAATGACAATAAAAGGAATATTAATTAAGGAAACATCAATAAATAATAAATAATTAAAAAATTAAAAGCTAACTGAATGTTGCAATGATGAAGTAATTTTGATCTTTATTGATGATCGTGTGCGTGTCAAAGTACGTTACACTCAAAAAAAGATTCCATACAATCATAAGCATCACACTGTGGGCATGCACTTGGGAAAAGAATTGAAAATTGACTAACAAATAATAGAATACTCAAGACTCCTAGTGACTAACTGTTCTAATGCCTCCTTCTTGTGCATCTAAGTGCTATATTTATAGGCCAACACACGAATCATGATATCATGTATACGATATCATGTCTAAGTTGTGATATTACGTACCTAATATCATGTACCTAATATCAAGGCTTGGAAAACTATGATTCATCATACCCCCATGATTGAATAAAAACTCATCCTCGAGTCAACAAAATGAGGAACAAGTTCATTTGATTACATAGTGGATAGGTATGGGATTATTGAATGACTATAGATTACTTCATGCCATAGTGTGGGACTAAACAACACAAAATATGGACACCAACACAAAATACAAAACTGTTTAGAACTCATGTGGTTCCTTGTGACAATGGTTTCTCCATGGGCTTCTTTCCTTTATCTTGTGCTCTAGGGTTCTGAAATGGATACTTTTGAATGAGTGCCTAAAGTTTTTCCTCCTCTATCCAAGGATCATGTGTCAGTCATGCTAATGTTCCAATGTTTGATGGAGTTAGAACCTTCCATGGACACGGTAATTGTGGAAACCTCTAATTATCTTTGACATACTATGTCACAAATAGCTATCATTCCTCCTCATAGGCTCTAGCTTTGTCTTTGAATTCCTGATAATCTGTAAGCCATCGAGCCAATTCTACTACAATATCCTTTTGGCCTTGGTAGCTAGCTTTTACCACCTCTAGTTGAGAGTTTTCTACCTCTAGCTTCTATAATGTCTTTTTATGTTCAACAAACTCTATCTCATATTTGGCATATGTGGCAACTACCTGCTTCACTAGCTCATTCCTCGAGCACCTTGCTATTAACATGGCCAAGTTGGCATATTGCAAATTTTCCAACTCCATGTATTCTATGAGATTTGTGATCTATAGGTCCTAGCTCTTTAATTCTGCTAGTCCCAGCTCTTTAATTCTACTTGGTGGGTGAGGGCATAAGTGTCTAGTATGCCTTACTAGTTAGTGTGTTCAGCATTGAAAGAGTTAATATGATCCTTAGCCATATAGATTTCTTTTTTGATGATCTCCTTATACATCCCCACCTGATCCTAGAAATGTTCTCTTAAGTTTTCATGCCACTTAGCTTCATTTTTCCATGTGCTTATTTCAATGGTCATCTTCTGTCGAATGACATGTACCTCCTCCATTGAGAGGATTTTGTTCTCTCTGGCTAAGTGACTTATGTCTTAGTTGACTCTTATTAGTTGTTCTTGCATTTGCTGGAAAATTTCCTCAAGGACATTCTTTTATTTTTCAACTATTATCAATCAAATATTTTTGGTAGTAAGGAGTTTATTTTCTTCTTATAAGGCCTTGAGTGTTTTTGCATGTGCATATGTCTGAGCTTGTGCTTTTGAAGCATCCCAATCAACCTTCTCCTTTTCCATTGACACCCTTTTATTCTTCACTAATAATTTATTTAGCTATTTTGTCCTAAATGATTCTAGTTAATTGGCTAGAACAAGTTGGGATAGATCCTGCTGTTCATCTTATAGGGCAACAAACTTTTTCTGGAGTCTCCTCAACTTGTCTTTTGCATGTTCGACCCTAACCTTAGTCATGACCAACTTTCCTTTAGTGGAAATGAGATTTAATTGTGCCGCTATGAAATCTTCGAGCATGTTAAACAAGGACATCATTACTTGTCCTTTTTGCAATAAGCGATCTAGAGCATTCTGATGTTCCATAGGAGTTATTGAGGTACCAACCAGAACTTGAGCATCATGTGCTCCTGTAAAATATATTGGTGGCACAATAGAGACGTTAAATGATTTTTTGATGTGGTCCATGACTAGCTCTGCTACTCCAATTGCATCCTAGTGTTGCATGACCACTACTATGGCACCTTCACTAGTTTCTAATTGTACTTGGAATGATGCAGCATTTCTCGAGATCTGTTGTGACCAATGTGATTCCCCTCCTCCTGTTTGTATTAAGACCTCACCCCTTTCATGATCAATTGATATGGTGGGTTTTACAGCATCATTGATTACCTTAAAGATATTGGCCTCATTCCTACTTCCCCAACTGATCATTTCTACGATGGCCTTAAGATGACTCATCAACAGTCAGTAATCTTGTAGCAGTGGCGGTGATTGCTAGTCCTACTAGCCTATGAGCTATGTGCTAGGCCCTACTTCTTGTTGTTGGCTGAACCTTGTGTCTAGAAGTTGTCTAGGCCCTATTGTTTGAGGTGCAATGGGCCCAACCATTTGTTCTTATTCATGCTCCAATGTCTCATCAACATCTTTTTTTGGTGCTGGTGGCTTCAGTAATTCGGCATATAAAGCATTTTGAGCTTTTTTGGGATGTGATTAGTGTACCCTAGAATTCTAGCACACTGGCATAGCTTCCTGATTAGCCATGGAAAGGGGAGTGTGAACTTTCCTTTCTTCTGCTTCAAACCGCCTTAATATCTCTATTAAATATAAATGGGGAAAATTGACATCAACCTTGTCCATCAAGATTTCACTTCCTCTAGCTACATAGGTAGAAATCCTATTTAACCCCTTCGTTGGGAAAATGTGATAGGTGCTAATTTTAAAATAAATTCTTTCTTCAAGGGTTAGTTTTCCATATGTTTTTTCTTCTTTTTCGTATGCCCTTTTTAGCCATACTTCTCTTTCATCTACATCAAAGTGGGTGGATAGATGAGAAACTTTAGATCCTATATTTGGAAGATTCAGAACTTCTATAATGGCCTTTATAGAGAAATCAACTGAAATTCCAACAAGGTCAATAATGGTGCCTTCCTCTTTATTATGCCAAAATTGATAGGTTTTCCCCAAATACCATTCTTCACTTTCTGAGAGGATAGGCCATAGTAGAGATTTCTTAAGTTGATCCTTGACTGGGTCAGGGGTGAATTTGGCAAAAGGTCCAAAATTAAGTTCTACAATCACTGTAGTGAATGTGGACCTTTCCCGAATGGCTTGAACGCATTCTAGGAACAACGTGAGATGTTGTCCTTATTCAGGTGTCGTGCCCTCTTCAGCTTCTGCTTGACTAGATTATGCAGTGATAGGGGTTTCTTGATGGATGCTAAATGATTGTGCCTCCTATTTTGCATGTTCTACATGAGGTACTAGCCTCTGCCACTTCTTAGATGTTTGGCTGCACCCTGAGAAGGTCCTCCCTATTGTCCTCATTTAGGGGCCATCTGTAATCACACAAAGATTGATTGTTAGTAAGGTTATTTAAAGAAGTTCAATTATCTCATACCTTACTCATTGTCTTTAATAAATCTTGAATTCTTTATTTAGTATAATTTTAGAGTTAGAAATTTTTCAAGTTCCCCTAAAAGTTTTAATGTTGGGCTTGATTTGCTTAGGCGACTCCAATAATAATTTAAATGATTTGGGTAAAAGAAGAAAATTAGTCTACCATGAGTTTTTAAGATTTTTTAATAGTAATTACCCCTATGATATCCTTTGGGTAATAGCAAATTTTGAAAAAGTTACATGCAAATTCTATCATACCCCTTTCCCATGACTGGGTTAAATACTCTAAGTTTAATTAGGTGTGATCAGAAAGGAAATCAGAGCATTAATGAGCGAGATATTAATAGGTGAATGTTAGATACTTAAAGCACTAAGAATTATGGAATAAAATTTGAACTCCCCAACATAAACTATTGAAAATGACTTCTGTAGCATGCAGGGGATCCATATATATAGTTTTTATAGATGCAATATTGCATATGCGATACCACATACCTGATATTGCGTACGCGATACCGCGCACCTGATATCATGTTAGACTCGATAATGGGCACTCGATATCGCATCCTATCAAAAATACGGTACTTAGTAAAATTAATGATTTTTTTGTGTTTTTACAACCAAACATGAAGGATTTGAGATAGATTGGCAAGGTCTGGAATAATGTCGAGTGGAAATTAAGGCACCGAAAGTGTAATGAGGTGGAGTTATACAATGAAGTTCTTTGAAAAGGGTGAGGAAAAAGGACATGTAGTGGTTCTAAGGAATGTTTGGTTGAAATAATGACAAAAAAAAGAATAGATTTAGCAGTGTAATACTTATAGGGTATAAAATGATGTGGTGATGTGCAACAAGTACAAATTACAAAAGTCACGCAAGTGGATCCTCTCCAAAGCAAGTTCCAACCTATCATGCCATTGCGTAACCACATCTTAAAATGTCTATAGATACTAGAGGGATTAAATGCAATCTGCTCTTGTGCAACAAACCACACATATGATAAGTACCACCACGATGAGGTATAAATTCTATGCTACACAAGACACAAGTTAGAAGTACTTGGACCATGAGATGAGAGGAATTATAGAAGGGATTGTAGAGATCAAGACATGAGGTAACTTACCCTGGGCAAAATAGATCCAAAGTGCTGTAGATGATTAAAGTACTATTAGCTTGTTGCTTCAAGATTAAAACCAAGTCCATACCTCTGATTAGTGACATCGCATTGTTTCACCCTAATGATAGACAACAATAAGAGCATCATGATAGCAAGGTGTACGATCACTTGGCATTTTGCGTATAGGAGTGATTTGAATTTGTCTGTGGCATGTTTTCCTTGATATTTTCTTTTCTTTTTCTTCTTCTAGTCACTTTTTCACTTTGTCTTGCCCAATAAGGATTTGGAGAAGCCTCCAACCTTTGGGCATGGGTGCATGTCTTTCTAGTGGGACCCTCTAGAAGAACATTGAGTTTCTTTATTGAGTGCCTTTATCACAACTCTTACTTGCATTTTTCGTTAGATCTACAAGGATCTTAGTACAACCAAGCTACATGATAGCACATACAAATGTCAACAAAGAGAATCCACAAGTCCACTTGATGTCACACCCTTGTCATTCCCTCTTACTCCATCACTCTTCGCTATGTGCATAATAAGTACAAAGTTACTTTAAGTTTTAATGATAAGAAGAATATCATCATACCCAGAGTAGAACCTCTTATTAATAGAATGGGTGGGTGGATGTTGTGGGCTCACTATCCAAATAATTAGTGATTTGTGATTTGATAACATAGAAAAACACCTCAATCAACAAGTCATATGAGTATTTTATTCATAAATGAGATTGTACTGTCTGAAATCGTCGGTTCGGGGTTGGAATGACACAGAGACCAAGAGATCCCCGGACAAGCACAGAAGACCCTACCTTCGCTTGAGGACGAGCTAGAACAGATGAAGGTAGAGTACCTTGGGTGGTCCGCACGCGGATTAGACAAGTATTTCCCCCAACGTACACCTATATTCTGTATGCTGGGTTATATGTAAATGGCGTAATAGATGTAAAACCGAGCGTAAACGTACAAGAATGTAAACAGTAGGCACACAAGAATGAATAAAAACTATAACAAATCTTGGCCAAAAATGTAGCAATATTATTGCATAATGAAAATTACAATGCACTGGTCTATATGCAGTTGTGGATCTGACACAAGGTAGACGAAGAGCCCTGGTGGATGCAGAGGGATGATGGTATGCTGGTTTGAACTGCAGGCACAGCGTGAAGGCTGTATGCTTAGTGTGCAGGGTTGAAGTCTAGCATACAGGGTTTTTGCTCTGGTTTCTAAGTGTCTCTAGTTCTTTTTTTCTTATCTCTAGTTTTTTGCTCAAGATTGCCCCATTTTGATCTAGTGAAAAATTTGGGTTTTTATGAAATCTTGGGCATTAGATTCGGATCTAGAAGGAGATGAGTGGCTGTAAGGTGAGAAAAATTTGGATTGAGAGACAGGTGGTGTGTTGACCGAGTGCAGAATATGTTACAACTATACAGCGTGCTACATGCCAGCGTACAGGATGCCAGCGTACAAGATGTCATCATACAGGATGCCAACGTATAGCATACCATCATACAGGATGCCAGCGTACAGCATGCCATCGTACAACATGCCAGCATACAGCATGTCAGCGTACAGGATGCCAACGTATACCAAAAATGTACCCAGCGTACCCACTGCTTCATTTTAAGGTCAAAAACTGATTTTTGGGTGCCTATGATGATGCCCAACAATTTCCCTACCTCTGGGAGTTAATTTTAGGTGAAAATATTGTTGTTTGGTGCCTGTTTTGGGCTGTTTCTGGTGGTGTACGCTGGGTTGCACGCTGGGCGTGCAGAGTATGTATGCTCAGCGTACAGGTCATGGAGGTGCATCATTTCAAGGTTGAAACTTGATTTTTGGGTGCCTGAGAGCTACTGGGGACCCTAGGGAAGGTCTTGGGAGGTCCAGACACTCAGTTCTGCCATGTTTTGACTCATGTTTGGGGCCCAAAAGTTGTTGTACGCTAGTTGCACGTTGGGCGTATATGCTGGGCATATAGGAATGAAAGACCATCATTTGGNCTGATTTTTGGGTGCCTATGATGATGCCCAACAATTTCCCTACCTCTGGGAGTTAATTTTAGGTGAAAATATTGTTGTTTGGTGCCTGTTTTGGGCTGTTTCTGGTGGTGTACGCTGGGTTGCACGCTGGGCGTGCAGAGTATGTATGCTCAGCGTACAGGTCATGGAGGTGCATCATTTCAAGGTTGAAACTTGATTTTTGGGTGCTTGAGAGCTACTGGGGACCCTAGGGAAGGTCTTGGGAGGTCCAGACACTCAGTTCTGCCATGTTTTGACTCATGTTTGGGGCC
The DNA here is from genome assembly GCA_015680685.1 of Gnetum montanum. Classification (NCBI taxonomy): domain Eukaryota; kingdom Viridiplantae; phylum Streptophyta; class Gnetopsida; order Gnetales; family Gnetaceae; genus Gnetum; species Gnetum montanum. Next base: position 178,609 of record MNCI01018082.1, read on the forward strand.
CAAAAGTTGTTGTACACTAGTTGCACATTGGGCGTATATGCTGGGCATATAGGAATGAAAGACCATCATTTGGAGCCCAAAATTTGATTTTCAAGTACCTGAGAGCTACTGGGGACCTTGGGGAAGGTCCTAGGGGGTCCAGACCCTCAATTATAGCATGTTTTAACTCATCTTTAGGGCCCAAAAGTTGGTCTACGCTGGTTGCACGCTGGGCCTATACGCTGGACGTATAGGAATGAAAGACCATCATTTGGAGCCCCAAATTTGATTTTCAAGTACCTGAGAGCTACTGGGGACCTTGGGGAAGGTCCTAGGGGGCCTATATGCTTAGTTCTTCCATGTTTTGACTCATTTTTAGGGCCCAAAAGTTGTTGTACGCTGGCTGCACGCTGGGCGTAAAGGAATAAAAGACCATCATTTGGAGCCCAAATTTTGATTTTCGGGTGGCTAAGAGCTACTGGAGACCCTGGGGAAGGTCCTAGGGGGTCCAGACCCTCAATTATAGCATGTTTTAACTCATCTTTAGGGCCCAAAAGTTGGTCTACGCTGGTTGCACGCTGGGCCTATACGCTGGACGTATAGGAATGAAAGACCATCATTTGGAGCCCAAAATTTGATTTTCAAGTGCCTAAGAGCTGCTGGGGACCCTGGGGAAGGTCCTGGGGGGTCCAAACACTCAATTCTACCATGTTTTAACTCATTTTTTGGGCCCAAAAGTTGTTATACGCTAGTTGCACGTTGGGCGTACAAGAATGAAATACCATCATTTGGAGCCCAAAATTTGATTTTCAAGTGCCTGAGAGCTACTAGGGACCCTGGGGAAGGTCTTGGGGGGTCCAGATGCTCAATTCTAGCATGTTTTGACTCATCTTTGGGGCCCAAAAGTTGCTCTACACTGGTTGCACGCTGGGCGTATACGCTGGTCATACAGGAATGAAAGACCATTATGTGGAGCCCAAAATTTGATTTTCAAGTACCTGAGAGCTACTGGGGACCTTGGAAAAGGTCCTTGAGGGTCCAAACGCTTAGTTATGGCATGTTTTGACTCATTTTGGGGCCCAAAAGTTGCTGTACGCTGGGCTATACGCTAGCCAACATACACCAAGGTTTTCCCAGAGTATACTTGGTCAAAACCAAGTATTTTGGACCCAAAACTTGAAATTCCTGATGCCAGATGTTGATGTAGTTACTTGTGGGTCCCAAGGAACTCTCTCTTGTTCAAATATGCTCCGTTTGATGCTATTTTTGAGGTTCACAAGTTTGGGTCATGATAGGAAGTATCATGACTTCGCTTGATTCATGTCTGAAAGTGCTGGGTCCAAATTTTTGTGGTGTTTCATTGGCCCCTCTTTGTTGACGCTTGGAGGAATCGACCCAAGAAGCATCGACAAATAAGTACAAAACACCATAAGCAACTTTGTAGCATCGTCCTTTGACACTTGGCCATATGTCCTCGCACTGTGTTCAGAAGCACTTGGGATTGGGAAGTGAAGTTTTGAGATGATATCTAGAGAAGATGTTTGCAACTGTGGGATTGGGAATTGATCAAGGGATTGTGCTGGTGTGGGAGAGGAGTATTCATCTTGTGCAAAAAATTCATGTTGTTCCTTTTTGATGGTCAATATTTGATAGACTTGGAACCAAGGCATGAGGAGTGCGTCCTTTGGAGGAATGAGACTCTTTTATCATGTTTGAGAGAACTCATTGTCACAACCAAAGCCACGCAATGAGGTGATGCGTTCTTTGGAGAAACAGGATCCTTGTGGAGTGTCTAAGGGAAACCATTGTCCGACAGCCAAACCCACGCAGTGAGGTGAGACATGATGGTTTGAGACACGAGTACTTCTTTCCAAGACAATTGCCTTCTCACCTGGGGCTTGTATGGGAAGTGTCAAGGGTCTTGTGGTTCATTTTGCTCTTTGCTCTTTTTTTCTTTTCTTTTTCTTTGCTTTCTTTTTTTTTCTTTGCTTTTTTTTTGTCTCTCTTTTTTGTTTCTTTTTTTTTGTCTCTTTGTTTTTTGGAAAGAGCTTTCTTTCAATTTTGCACTCATGCTCATGTGCCATATTGTGTGTTGCAGTTGCTTGAGAGTGTCACAGCATGTAACAGTGTGCTTAAAGTTTTGGGATGTACTGGGTGTATCTAGGAACTGTAACTGGGTAGGAAAGGGAATAAGAATGTTGGGGAAATGGAGAATGTATTGGGAACTGGGAATGTACTTTTGAACAGATTGATTAACCTGGTTACGTGCATCAGAAACAATGTGGCACCTTGTCACCATAATGAAGTGTATCTGTGTATGAGCACCACTGGGTGTCATCCTGAAACACAACTTCAAGAAGACAAGAAAACCACAAGTGAATGAGTTAGCAAACACTTCAGGCATGAATGTGACTAATGCAAATGGAGGCACCATGTGAAACTTAAGGTAAACAAAATGAGCAGCAATAGTCTTGTCAGAGCCGGTGTGATGAATGATGCAGCAGGCATAGATGAAGAAATGTCATGAATTATAGAAGCATATGAATGTGCCAGAAATGATCTATCCAGTTTATAGTCTAAGAGGACTATCATGGGTTAGTTTTACGTCATAACCCGTTGGACATTGCCAGTTTATCATTGTAGCAGATGGTACGATGCTAGTTTATAGTCGTGGAGGACTATGAAGAGGCAAGCTAGTTTATAGTCTTAGCGGACTCTGGTGAATGAGTGTGATAGTTTAGTGTCATGTCGAACAGAGCTTTGTGGTGTCAGTTTACCTTCATGATGTCAGGACATTCTGTGGTATCAGTTTTAAGTCATAATGCTAGGACTGCTCTGTGTGGATGCATGCGTGTGCGTCTGTATGATCTTGTAAACAAAAGCTACTAGAAAAAATAATATTAAATAGCAACTGCAGAAAACATGAACTGAAATGCACCAATAAATAGAAAATAATGTGAAACAGTGGTAGTTTAAGGCCTTTTCAGGCCATGAGAGAACACATAAGCTAATACAATACAAACTAAGGTGACGTATGCACAACAAACAAAGGTAAAGAGTGGACAGAGATCAGACGTGTCTTTGGCCACAGAGGAGTCTTGATTATGTGGTTGTTTCTTAGTCGGACATGGTCTATATGATCCTGTAAACAAAAGATACTAGAAAAAATAATATTAAATAGCAACTGCAGAAAACATGAACTGAAATGCAAAAATAAATAGAAAAAAATGTGAAACAGTGGTAGTTTAAGGCCTTTTCAGGCCATGAGAGAACGCGTAAGCTAATACAATACAAACTAAGGTGATGTATGCACAACGAACAAAGGTGAAGAGTGGGCGGAGATCAGACGTGTCTTTGGCTGCAGAGGAGTCTTGACTATGTGGTTGTTTCTTAGTTGGACATGGTCTAGGAGGTGTGCTAGTTTGTTCTAGGAGGATTTCAGTTTTTACCCCTCGTTCGGGCGTTTTAGCTCTAGGTGTTGTGTTTGTTGTTGTGGGTGTTGCTTCAAGAGGCTTCTCTTTCAAGACCTGTGACATGTCTATGTTGTGGTCAACTTGAAAGGGAGTGTTGTCGCCATGTATAATGACTTTTCCACCTCCGTATGGAAGGTAGATTTCTTGATGTATCTGTGAGGAAACGGCTCGTTGTTGTGCTAGCCAAGGTCTACCAAGAATCATGTTGAAACTGGGCATCTCTTCTATGACAGTGAATTCTACGCTTGTGGGGAATTGTTCTCCTGTCACAAAGGCTAAGTTGATTATGCCCTTAACCGTGACACATGATCCATTGAAAGATTTTAAACACGTGGTTTCTGCTGGCATGATCTCATCTACGATGCCTAGTTTATTGATGACGGAGTATAGAACTACGTTTGTTGCTGCACCGTCATCAACATGCACTCTGCGAATGTTACATTGCCCAACACGCACACTAATCGATAATGGAGCTGTTGTGACTTCCCCTCGTTCAGGGTTACATTTAATTGCATCATCACGAAAGGCTAAGGTGTTTGAACCCAATCCTTGTGGTGTGTGTTGTGAAATCGTTGCACGGATGGATTCCATGTTAGCATGGATATCCTTTGTAATAGGAATGGATGCTAACGTTTGCGCTAAGGCTTTGTGATGAGCTGATGATGTCATGACCAAATTGTACAAGCTCATGGTTGTGTTCTTTTGTTTGAGCATTTGTTTCACCTAGGCCAGTGTAGCTACAAAGTCCGTGTTATCTGCCATTGTGTTGGTTGCCTCTGTATGGGTTGAGGGCTTGGGCCTGGTTTGTTTGGGATTAGGGGTAGGGCCCCCAGTGTTCAGTTGTTGTATATTAGGTTTGTCCTTTGTTTCAGTTGTGGGTGTTGTTCGTTGTTCATTTTTCCTCTTCTACTGCCATTTGGTAGGCTTATCTGTGTTGTTGGCAAGGTCAACTCTTGAGGGAGGAGAGGTTGAGATGTTTCCTATGGTTGGGCTTAGGGTAAGTGAGGGGCCATCGCATGGTGGCACTTTTATGAAAAATGGGAGTTTAGAGGGTGTTGTTGTTGTTTGAATAGCCTGTTGTGGCACATTGATAACGAAAGGTTTCTTTGCTGTTGTCGTTGATGCAACATGCCAGTTTAACATCTTAGTGGACGACTGTGGTGGTACTTTGAGCACAAAGGGTGTTTTCGGTTCTTGGGATTGCATTGCATCTGGCCAGTTTAACATCTTAGCGGACGTATGAGGTGGTGGTACCTTGACCACAAAGGGTGTCGTCAATGCTCTAGGTGGCACCTTGGTGATGATGGGAGGTCTCTTGCTCATAGAGGCAGAGGGGATCATTGCCTTGTTGGGAGGCACATAGATCACAAAAGGTTGCCACACAGGTTTAGGCTTACTATCTATGCCAATGGAGTTTATGAAATAGGGGGCATCGTCTGTGCTTAGTTGATTTAGGGTGTTGATGTTTAGTTGGCCCCGTTCTATCATTGCTTGTAGATCATCCTGTAACGCATGACAGTTGTCGGTATTGTGACCGGACATCTGGTGGTAGTGACATAATTGATCTAATTTGAAGTGTCATGGGACCGGGGGCTCATTTGGTGCTACTAAGGTGGGGTTCCTTAGTAGCTCACAATACCTATCGTGTCTTCGACGGGCATTTTCCACTACTTGTTTGTATTGGATTTGCCCAGTCCTAAGGAGTTGCTCTAGTAGTTTAGAGGGTCGCGTGGGAAGCGGCATATACTTAGAGTGATCCTTGCGCTGAAAGTTGGGCCTTGGGGTGGCCCTTGTTGTTGCATGCGGGTTGGTACTGATGTTTGTTATTTTTGTGCTTGCGGCTACAGTCTCCATTGTTGTCTGTTGTTTGGCAACATGTTGGTTCTTGTAAGCCACATAGGTAGAGTCATTACTGGTTTGTGCAGCTTGTTCAATGTTCTTGATCTGTGTGAATGCTTGGCTCAACATTTGAGCACTTAGGTAGTACAGTTTTGACTTAATGAAGTCATTCACGGCTCCCTTCAGAATCGTAAGTAAATACTTTTCAGGGATGGACTCATGAAGTTCATTAAGGGCTGCACTCCATCGTTGGATGAACTTTTGCATAGGCTCAAGTGGTTCTTGTTTCACCTGTATCAGAGTGTCTAGGGTTGCTTCAGGCTTCAGGTTATACTTAAACCTGGTAACGAATTGGTGTAACAGATCCTCAAGAAAGGATATGGAGTTACATGGTAAGGCTCTATACCAGTCTAAGGCTACGCTTGTTAAGGACATAGAAAACATGCGCAAGATTGCATGGGGCCAAGCTTGAAGCAATAGATTTTCTGATCGAAACTTGACTAAGTGAGCATTTGGATCTCCCTTCCCATTGTATTTGGTCAGCTATGGAAGTGTGATTCCCTTGGGCAAAGCTAACGGTGGCATTGAAGTGCTGATTGAATCATCGTGGTAGAAGTCTAGTACTTTAACTTATTTAGTGTTTGCAATTTTGAGGTGCTTTACCTCTTCAGCTAATGCTTGCATCATTTTTTTGGCTTCTACCCACTCTTGAGTGGTAGGTAGATTAGTTGGTTGGGGAGGTTGTTGGGTTTTCATTTGGTGCTGTGGAGCAATGTTCAGAGTTGTGGTTGTGGGGTGTGGCACATTGAAGTGAGTGGGTTCTTGAACAAGGGGTATGGTTCCTTGCCTAGCCACAAACTGTGAAGTGATACCCTAGATGTTTGGGGCCGATGTAGTGAAAGTGGCCCCATGCGTTTGCACGTGCGGTATGTATTGGATGGAGATGGGGGTGGGTAATCTCCATTGGGATACTAGTGCTTGTGTGCTCATTGACACTTGGTGAGTGGCCGTCTGTCCCATGCAAGGATGGAATGATGGGTTCACATAGGCATGGGGACTGAGGGTGTGGTATGAATCCTCAGGTTTAGATTGTGCCTCAAATTCATCTACATCGTGTTGGTTTTGGGGCTCCTCAGTGGATTGCCGTGTGTTCTGACTCCTTGCCAGAAGGAGCTAGGAGATGAGCCTATGATGAGGATCAGAAAGGGGGATGATGTCATATACAGAGGGGATGAATTCATGACCTCCCATGTATATGCACTCGAAGTCTTGTTTTGCCTCCTGTTCTATGGTGTCCAGAGGAAGTTTGGCCTGAATCTTCACACAGATAAAGTTGTATTGTTCCTGTGTGAGGATTACGAAGGTGTGTGCATTAGAGGTCTGAGATGACTCCATGGTGATGTGTGATGGGGCAGTGTATGAGCTAGCTAACAAGTGCCGAGTGTGTTTTAGGCTAAGTGTGTAGAGTGTCCAGTGTGTGAACACTGAAAATTTTTCTAAGTGTACAGCGTGTACAGCTTAAACAGGAGAAAATTTGGCTAAGTATGAAATTATGAACCATAGTCGTACGTGGATGGTGATCTCGGGTAAGAGGAAGTCATCTCGGAATCGTTATGTTGTGTATTGTATGCTTTGGACAAGGTGATCCATGTTGGTGGCCGTTAGTACTTAGAGCGATTTCAAGTAGGTGCGAATCGCAGCAAATTCGGCTTTGAAATAGATGCGTTTTGTGTGTTTTTGTTGAAAAAACATTGTATCGGTACTGTAGCAGCGTAAACACTGTAGCAGCGTAGACACTATAGCAGCGTAAACACTATAGCAACGTAGACCCTATGTTTGAACAGGTAATGTGATCGGCGTTTCAATTAAACAAAAAACAAGTTAGGCCCTCCTTCTAGCGCCATTTTCTGTATTGTCCAAAATCGTCAGTCCAGGGCTGGAATGAAACAGAGACCAAGAGATCCTCAGACAAGCACAGAAGACCCTACCTTCGCTTGAGAGCGAGCTAGAATGGACGAAGGTAGAGTACCTTGGGTGGTCCGCACGCAGATCAAACAACGATTTCCTCGAACGTACACCTATATTCTCTATGCTGGGTTATATGTAAATGGCGTAACAGATGTAAAATTGAGCGTAAACGTACAAGAATGTAAACAGTAGGCGCACAAGAACGAACGAAAACTATAACAAATCTTGGCCAAAAATGCAACAATATTATTGCATAATGAAAATTACAATGCACCAATCTAGATGTAGTTGTGGATCTGACACAAGGCGGATGAAGAGCCCTGGTGGATGCGGAGGGATGATGGTATGCTAGTTTGAATTGTAGGCATAATGTGAAGGCTGTATGCTCAACGTGCAGGGTTGAAGTCCAGCATACAGGGTTTTTTCTCTGGTTTCTAAGTGTCTCTGGTTCTTTTTTTCTTTTCTCTGGTTTTTTGCTCAAGATTGCCCCCTTTTGATCTAGTGAAAAATTTGGGTTTTTATGAGATCTTGGGCATTAGATTTGGATCTAGAAGGAGATGAGTGGCTGTAAGGTGAGAAAAATTTGGATCAGAAGACAGGTGGTGTGTTGACCGAGTGCAAGATATGTTACAACTGTACAGCGTGCTGCATGCGAGCATATAGGATGTCAGCGTACAGGATGCCAGTGTATAGGATGTCAGCATACAGGATGTCAGTGTACAGGATGCCAGCATACAGGATGTCAACGTATAGGATGCCAACGTACAACATTTTAGTGTACAGGATGCCAGCATATAACATGTTAGCGTACATGATGCCAACGTACAACATACCAACGTACAGGATGCCATTGTACAGCATGCCAACGTACAGCATGCCAGCGTACACCAAAAATATACCCAGCGTACACACATGAAAATGCTTTATTTTAAGGTTAAAACTTGATTTTTGGGTGCTTGTGATGATGCCCAATAGTTTCTCTACCTCCAAAAGTTAATTTTAGGTGAAAATCTCGCTGTTTGGTGCCTGTTTTGGGCTGTTTCTGGTGGCGTACGCTGGGTGTTCAGAGTACGTATGCTCAGCGTATAGGTCATGGAGGTGCATCATTTTGAGGTTGAAACTTGATTTTTGGGTGCTTGAGAGCTACTAGGGACCTTGGGGAAGGTCCTAGGGGGTCCAGATGCTCAGTTCTGCCATGTTTTGACTCATTTTCTAGGCCCAAAAGTTGCTGTACGCTGGCTGCACGCTGAGCATATAGGAATGAAAAACCATCATTTGGAGCCTAAAATTTGATTTTCAAGTGCCTGAGAGCTACTGGGGACCCTGGGGAAGGTCTTGGGAGGTCCAGACGCTCAGTTCTGCCATGTTTTGACTCATTTTTGGGGCCTAAAAGTTGTTGTACGCTAGCTGCACGCTGGGCGTACAGGAATGAAAGACCATTAATTGGAGGCCAACATTTGATTTTCAAGTGCCTGAGAGTTACTGGGGACCTTGGGGAAGGTCCTTGGGGGGGGGGTCCAGATGGTCAGTTCTACCATGTTTTGACTCATTTTTGGGACCCAAAAGTTGTTGTACGCTAGTTGCATGCTAGGCGTATACACTGGGCGTACATAAATGAAAGACCATCATTTGGAGCCCAAAATTTGATTTTCAAGTACCTGAGAGCTACTGGGGACCCTGGGGAAGGTCTTGGGGGGTCCAGATGCTCAATTCTGGCATGTTTTGACTCATCTTTCGGGCCCAAAAATTGGTCTACGCTGGTTGCACACTGGGCATATAGGAATGAAAGACCATCATTTGGAGCCCAAAATTTGATTTTTAAGTGCTTGAGCGCTACTGGGAACCCTAGGGAAGGTCCTGGGGGGTCTAAATGCTCAGTTCTTCCATGTTTTGACTCATTTTTGGAGCCCAAAAGTTGTTGTACGTTGGCTACATGCTGGGTTTATATGCTGGGCGTATACGCTAGGCGTACAGGAATGAAAGACCATCATTTGGAGCCAAAAATTTAATTTTCAAGTGCCTAAGAACTACTGGGGACCCTGGGGAAGGTCCTGGGGGGTCCAAACACTCAATTCTGGCATGTTTTGACTCATCTTTAGGGCCCAAAAGCTGGTCTACGCTAGCTGCATGTTGGGCATATAGGAATGAAAGACCATAATTTGGAGCCCAAATTTTGATTTTCAAGTGCCTGAGAGTTATTAGGGACCTTGGGGAAGGTCCTAGGGGGTCAAGATGGTCAATTCTAGCATGTTTTGACTCATTTTTGGGGCCCAAAAGTTACTGTACGCTGGCTGCATGCTGGGCGTACAGGAATGAAAGACCATTATTTGGAGCCCAAAATTTGATTTTCAAGTGCCTGAGAGCTACTGGGGACCCTGGGGAAGGTCCTGGGGGATCTAGACACTCAATTCTGGCATGTTTTGACTCATTTTGGGGCCCAAAAGTTGGTCTACGCTGGCTGCATGCTGGGCGTACAGGAATGAAAGACCATCATTTGGAGCCCAAAATTTGATTTTCAAGTGCCTGAGAATTTTTGGGGACCTTGGGGAAGGTCCTGGGGGGTCCAGACGCTCATTTTTGGCATGTTTTGACTCATTTTTTGGGCCCAAAAGTTGTTGTACGCTGGGCTATACGCTGGCCAGCATACACCAAGGTCTGCCCAGAGTATACTTGGTCAAAACCAAGTATTTTGGACCCAAAACTTGAAATTCCTAATGCTAGATGCTGATGTAGTCACCTGTGGGTCCTGAGGAACTCTCTCTTGTTCAAATATGCTCCGTTTGATGCTATTTTTGAGGTTCACAAGTTTTGGTCATGTTGGGAAGTATCATGACTTAGCTTGATTCTTGTCTGAAAGTGTTGGGTCCAAATTTTTGTGGTGTTTCAGAGATTACCCACAAAAATATAAAATGAAAAATTGAAAAACAAGAAATTAGGAAACAAAAAATTGTAAAAGAAATGAAAAGGAAAAAACATTTACTAATTCTTCTTGATAGAATGGGGGATATCTCCCATGACTAAGCTTTTGATCATGGCGAGAATTAATAAATGAAAAGTTAGGATCCATGCATGTTAAAAAATATTGGGGTCTAGTTATATCCAAACCATTGGGTGTCTTTTGTTGTGGTGGTAGGAATGTCCAAATTGGGGTTCACACACTTGATTAAAGTAGGCATAGTGGAGTAGATTATAAGATGTGGCCATGTGATAAGAAGCTAACCCACTATGGCACTTATGACCATAAGGCAGTATGCAAGGATCGATATGTCTCCTTACATTATTATTTTCATTAGGCCACATGGTTGTTGGAGTGTTAATTGGTGGCTTGGATAAGGTAATAGGAGGTGTTGAGTTTGAAGAGGAAGATGCATCAATGTGTTGGGCTTGTGTTGAGTTGGAGGATGTAGTGGTTTTAAAGTTGTGCTATCTCTTTCTATGATCATGCCTAAAGAAAGGATGCTTCAAACGATGTGGAGGACTCCCACTACTATTGATAGTAGTAGCACAAGTAATGTTCTTTGGTTGGTGTTGTGGTGTAAAACCTTCTGATACAACTAGTGGTGATGTAGAAGGAGGTGAAGGATGTGAATATTGAGAATAAGGAGGAGTGTAGGGAACATGAGGTGGTGATCTCGTAGGAGAGGACATGGGTTTGGAAGAGTGATAACAATAAGGTGAAGTAGAGGATCTTGATCCCGTTGGAGAAATAGGGTGTTAAACATAATAAGAACTTGTTCTTAGGTTATACAAATGGTGTGGCTAGTTTGGGGATGGCCTTCCCAACAACTAGGGGTTTTACCATTGTGGTTGAACACAGTACTTCTATATGAAATATGAATGTAACATTCTTCCCCAATGCTCATGTAGATGTCACAAGATTGGGCATTGGCCTTTGGGGTGATTGTATAGGGAAACATCACATCGATACTTATGATTTGCAATTGAGCCCCTATCCTTATTTTCTTTAGCCCCTCTTTCTGATTTTTGAATAGTGTTCTATCTTGTTTCTAGGTTTGGTATTCTCCATTTGTCTTGGTTGTTAGAGTTATCTAACATGGTTCTCCCTTTAATAATTTTTGCATATTCTCTACATTTTTCATGTACCCACTCCATCATCTTATTGATCTTTGTCTCGATTTCATCTAATAATTTTGGTGTTGGAAAAGATGAGGGTGGTTCCACCTCCATGAGGTGAGTTGATTTCTCCTTTTCATGATTATGAACATTCGTTACTTTAAGAGTTTGGTCCTATTAAGATCTTTCAACATTCTCCCATTTGGATATTTCTCCTTCTTTTTTTTTGCTACCTACTTAATAAGCTCTTGGAATTATTGGGTTTGTAGTTCATATAGTTGACCTAGGGCATACATTCCTAGGGTCTCCCTTGTTTTGTAATAGAGCCCATCCATGATGTGACACATGAGCCTTTCCTTGGAGAACCCATGGCCTAGAAATTTGTTTAACAATGAGTAATATCTTTCTAAGGCCATGTCCAAGGATTCATGTTTCCCTTGTTTCCACTCTTGAATTTGTCTCCTCAAGGCTAACACTCTTGCACAAGTTTGATATCTTTTGTTGAAGAGTTTTACCATTGTAGGCCATTGACAAATTGAATTTGGTTTTAAAGAATTGTACCACACTTTTTCTTGGCCCACAAGTATCATAGCAAAGAGCTTAAGTCTTTTCCACCCATTATCAATGTTTTCCCATGCATAGACATCATAGAAGGTTTGTAAATGATGTTGTGGATCTAAATCATAGCCCCTTCAGAACTTACAAAAGTTGTTTAAATCAAGCCTGGGTAGACGGCTTTCCTTCCAATGCCTACAAGATATCTGAATGGTCTTTATTATATGCATTAGGCTCTTAGTTGTTAATAGGGATTCATCATCACTAAGTAGGTTGTGAGTTTGTGAGTTGGGATGATGTTGTCTTCGTTCATGTTGGTGTTGTTGATTTTTCCTGTGGGTTCGATTTTTATTCCAATGTTGACCCCTTGAGGAATAGCCATCCATGTCATGACCTGATGTTAAAAGAGTAGAGGAAGAGAGATAATTGAAAGACTCATCATGACTTTTGTAAGTCTCCCAACCATCCCCTGATGTACTCTTGCTAACCATTGAGAAGGTCCTAGGCCTTATGCGCCTCCTCGTTTTAGAAGATGTCACATCCTTGATAGAGGTGTTTGAATTGGATGACAAGAGTCTTTGAGTATCATTGGGGTGATCATGAATATATGAAACTCCTGCACAAGATTGAGTTCTCCAAACTTCTTCTTCATCATAAATTTTTTTTTCTCTAATGAATTGCCTCACTAGTTTTTGCATTATCATTGACTTGTGAGAGAGACATTGTCATGAATTATGTGTGGCTTAATTGAATTTAACTTCTTAGTCTAAATGATCTATCATTAATACCCTATTATAACAATCTTATATGATATAACTAATCTAGACAACTAGCATTGTCCCTGGCAATGGTGCTAATGATGAGTGGTAAGGTACCCCTATGCTCAACCATGAAAATACGAGCATGTTCGCATGATCCAATTGAACTTTGCAGACAAACTAGTTGTGGCACCTAGACAATTATACATTGATCACTGTTTTTTGTCCTCCCACCTAGACTAGCATTTGCTTTGTCATATACGGTTTAGTGCAAAGTGAGGTGTATGATGTGGTTTCTATGATGATGCTACTCCTAAGAATAATGAGAACTTAATTAAGCTAATAAGCAATAAGTAATAAAATCTAAGCTACCCTAAGTGTGATGAGCATTCATCCTTAATCATCTATATGCATCTTGGACTTCGTGTACTATTTCTGGGATTTCCAAGTGCACATCACTCGAAACACTATTTGATACACCACTGGGTTACCATGTAGTTACACTTAAATGTTTATCATTAAGATGTATTCATTCCACGTTAACAACAAGAATAGTAAATGATAATAAAAGGAATATTAATTAAGAAAATAGCAATAAATAATAAATAATTAAAAAATTAAAAGCTAAGTGAATGCTACAATGATGAAGTAATCTCGATCTTTATTACTAATCGTGTGTGTGTCCAAGTATGTCACACTTGAACAAAGGTTCTATACAATTACAAGCATCACATTGTGAGCATGCACTTGGAAAAAGAACTAAAAATTAACTAAAACTTGACAAAAGACTCAAGACTCCTAATGACTAACTATTCTCATGCCACGTCCCCGTATGCTTGAGTGCTATATTTTTAGGCTGACACAAGAATCACGATATTGTGTATAAGATATCGTGTCCAGGCTACAATATTGCGTACCTGATATCAAATCTTGACAAATTGTGATTATGGTAGGAGCCTGCTGTGGGGAGGATCCACTTGCATAAATTTTTTTGATCATGGCTTTGAACTAACCTTCACATCTTCTAAAACATCAATGATAGTTTCTTTGAATTTATGCATAATTTTGGGACTACTTATCATCACTTTCAATTACTTTTTTATTCAAATATCCTTCAAGTTCAATATTTCTTGGCCATCTTTTGAGTCAAACCTTTGGTATCAATTGTTCAAAAACTTGTGTGCTTCGAGAGTTACACTTATTAGTCATGGGGGCTAGGGATGTTCACTTTTAAATTTTTCTAACATATGATTTTCAAACATCATGGTAACTAATAATAATTGATCAAAATAATGTGAATAGCTTTTTGATTTTAGTTACCTCATAGCCTTGGGCATAGTATGCTATTATCACCTTGTGCTTAAATGAAAACTAAGGGATTCGAAAAAAGTTAATTATTAAGGAAAATTTACCAAAACAACTATTGACCCTTTGGTGACTATAGGTGATGCTAAAAGAAACACCTAAGGAAGAAGGTCTTTTTCCAAGCATGAAAATGAAGCTAAGAGGGGAACAACGAAGGATATGCCCATGGAAAAATCATATCACATATAAGATAGAAGCTCAAACATCACTTGTTTGCTATATCCATGGGATGATGAGAAGGAATTTCAGTCCATCCTTCAAGAATGTTCCACATAACCAGAGAAGCATCGACATAACAATCTAGGTTGGAAGTCTACCATTGCTAGTAGCAACAAGAAGAATAATCTTCAGTGGATTCTTGAAGACCTCTACAAATTTTGTAATCTTTGATTTCTATCCAATCTTTTTGTTACTTATCATTTTGTATACATCCACTAGAATAAAATTTTTTCATGTGGCACTCAGTTTTGTTATGTCTATTTTTTCTTTTTTTTCTTATATCAAAAGCCAATCAATAATCCCATACCTTTCCAATTTTTTTAAGAACTCAAGGACAAGTTTTCATTCAATCATGGGGATATGATGAGATATGATTTGTTGCATTGACTGGGCCCTATCAACTAGGCCCCATCAATGTGGTCTATTGCATTGACTAGGCTCTATCAATGTAGCCTATTGCATCGATGTGGCCCCATTGACACAGTGTCTATTTTCCTCTATAAATATGCATTCACAGTTGTGTTTATGCATAATTCTTTGGTCAATAGAGTAGTCAAACTCTTGTATTTTTATTCTATTATCTTAGAGAATAGTTAGTGAGTGCATGTAGTGTGGATTTGAGTTAGTTGTATGACATCTTATTCAAGTGGCAATGTACCTAAACACATTCCATGAACATCAATAAGATCAAGATTTATTTTTATTTATTGTAGCACTTTGACTTAGATTAAATTTACTTGTAATGCAATTTGTATTCCATGTACTTAGTTAATATTTATGTTTCCATGCATATTAATGAATTAGTGGGATGAGCGTGACTTGTTTCGAGCATAAACATGTATTCTATTGGTAATGCCAGTAGCATTATTACTTAGTTTTCCTAGTAGCATAGTGCTTGGTAATCCCAGTAGTGGACATGTGGATTCAGGACGTGTATGAAAACTTGCGATTGGATACTCATCGCCGGTAGGCTAGTTTAGACTTTACTTTCCATTGTTAATTAGTCTAAAAAATGCTTTCTTTATTATCATTAGGAGTAGCACAAGGTTGAAATAACATCAAGAATCATATTCCTTACTCTAGAATAAACCATATGTGACAAAGCTACCAGTCCAAGTGGAAAGACATTGAAATGTGATCAAGGAATAACAATCTAGATGCCACAACTACTCCCATCCATGGAATTAGACCAAATCATGTGTAAATTCTTGTCATTCATATGGTTGGGTGTAGGGAGTACCTCACAACTCATCACATGTCTTTCCTATGATGTGATAATGTAATAGTTATTATACCCATACTTCCATTTTTTGTTAGAACTCAAGAAAATAATACAGTCTTAACAAGAGAATAAAACTTATAGCAGTAGTGTAGGAAAATCCACAAATTCCTTTGATGTCACAACCTTTTCTGTCCCACTTGGTTCTTCACTTTTCTATCCAGGCATATGATCACAAGTTTATTTTAGTTTTTTTTTTTTGGAAAAGAATATAATTATGACTATGGTAAGAACCTCTTATTATTGAAAATAAGTGAATGGATGATGTGGTCTCAATATATATAGAATAAGTCCTTCCATGATTTGATACATAGGGTAACCTTCATAGTATTAGGATGACATCTTGCTTTATTCCTTTGCACTTTATTGGAAAATTAATAAAAATATGTACAAGAAAAATTATGAAAAGTCATAGAAAGATGATAGGAATGGAAAAATGGAGAAAAAATTTAAAAGATATTAAGAAATATAAAATGATTAAGAAATGAGAAAAATAAAATAATAGAAAAGATATTTACAATGTGAAAATGTAGTAAGAAAGAAAAAAGACAAAAGAAAAGTTTAGTGCCTAAGTGTCACACTCGACATCCCTATGACTATTCATAATAAGTGTTATTGTTAGCTTAACAAGACCCAAAAGGTTAGTTGTGATTAAGAACTGAAAGGGCATGTTGCAATAACTGACATGTCTCTTAAGGTAACCTTTGGGGATTTGACCTAAGGAATTTATACCTATGGTTAGAGGTTGTGCCAACATGAAATGGTGAAGCTAGTCCAGACAAGTCATGGGGTGGTAGGGCCGATATAGGCAAGTCACGAGAAGCTGAGTGAAGCAAGATAGGAAGTGGACTAGCCATCCCTTCTGGCAAGGTTATAGACCTAACCATGGTGTAGTGTTGGATTGCCTCTAAGGGATAAATTCCAAAGGAAGAAAATCCTAAGGAACACTCTTAGAGCATGATTCAGATATGCTATTTTATATCAATAAAGAATTCTTTTATTACTCTTTCTATATTTTTCCTACTATTTCCTTTATACATAATGTCAAATATCACTTATATTTTGCATTTGGTATATTTTATTTCTATGCATAATGTCTAATATATTTTATATTTGACATTTGCCATGACATATGGGGACGAGATGTCACAATTGGTATCAGAGCAAACCATGACCCCCCAAGGACCATTCAGAATCATGGGCTAACTACAACATGAACTTGATGATGAACCTTGAAGCCACAACACATGGAAAGCCATTGATTATCACTAGATACCATGTACTTATGATGCAAGTTATAAGATACCTTTCCATTGAAACACAAATAGTGGATCAAGCATCTAGATCCTAATAACCAACAAAATTTCTTTCATGGATATCATTAATTGATGAAGATTGATCACACCTCATCAAGATTCATGAATTACAAGAGATGTTAGTAATACAATGATACACCGGTCCAAGTAACTTTTACCCATCTTACTATTATAATTATTAATTGATTAATATTATTGTTAAATTTCTTTCCAGAAAGTTAGTAACCATGACTTGAATTAATTTTTGTTTTGTTGGAATTTACTATCCAAGTAATATAGAAGATTCTAAGTCACCATATGTCAGCCTAAAAATGTCAATTCAACAAAATAGGCTAGTTGGTCCTTTCAATTTCTGCAAATCAACTTCATTTTCAAACTCTAAAACTATCTCCACTGCATAATACTTGTTGAGATAATTCCAATAGTACAAATTACATCTCAATCATACTTATAATTTGGGAGATATTGATTTCTAAAATTTCTCATTCTACGTGCATTAAAATAATATTAAATTATTAAAATTATTAACTTTTTATTATTATTTGAAAAAATGTCAAAATTTTGGGATTGAGAATCAACCTAGAATTGCAATTTACCCATACCAAACCCTTACCCTATCATTGGCCGAACCACCATGTCAACCACTGAGGCAAGGTGGAATAAAAAAATAATAAAAAGTTAAAAGAAAAAAAACTTTAATTTTGAACAGGAGGTCATGGGTTCAACCTCAACTTTGAACTTGTTATTTTTAAAAAAATTGAATGGGAGGTAATGGGGTTCAAACCCAGGTCCCCTCCCTCCTTAGTTTTATAAAATATATACAAAATTATATATATATTAAAAAAAGATGCAGGAGATCAAGGGTTCAAACCTAGGAACCCCCCTCGTTCAATTTTTTAATATATATATATCATAAAAATAAAAATAAATAATCAATAATAATAATAATAATTTTTTGAGGGCCATAAGCCCTTGGAAGGGCCACGACCAGTCCTCCCAACCACCGCAAGTAACTTGCTATCGTAGTTGGTAGCTAAGGGCACCACATCACACTGCCGTCCACCATCATTTTTCACCATGTGCCACCTTTCGTCGTCATGCCACCCACATGCCCATTGCTCACTTGCTCCCATTGTGCCACCCACACTATTTTCCTATGGCTAATTTGTTGACCACCACTTCCTAGCCACTCTGTCATTAGTTGCAACATCCCCTGCATTGGTCACTCAGGCCCTCATGTGAGCTATGCAACCCAATACAAATGCCACCACTGTCCACTACGTCTTGGCCTTTTATTAGCTACCACACACTCCCTGCAATAGCCCACCGTGCATCACATCCTACTTTGCCATCATTGCTTGCCACCATGACAAAACCCTTTGGCCGCTGTTGCACCATCTATTCCTACATAAACCCTCGCCTACCTTTGAAATGCCCGTCACATTTTTTGTTTCCTATCGCCTACCATTTTCACTAGCACCTGGGCTATTGTCACCACTACTATTA
This sequence comes from Gnetum montanum, assembly GCA_015680685.1. Classification (NCBI taxonomy): domain Eukaryota; kingdom Viridiplantae; phylum Streptophyta; class Gnetopsida; order Gnetales; family Gnetaceae; genus Gnetum; species Gnetum montanum. The sequence goes on from MNCI01018082.1 coordinate 196,940, forward strand.
ACTACATCGCTATTGCTGCCATTGCCATCGTCATCACTAAAAAATTTATTTTGATTTTTTGTCATCCATGATGCCTATAGAGATTGAAAAAACTATAGATCACTACCTCCAGTGTCACCCATCACTACCTCCAATGCCGTCCATCACTACCTCTAGTGCTATCCTTCACTACCACTAGTGCCACCCATCATTGCCTCTAGTGCCGCCCATAACTACCTCTAATGCTGCTCATCACCGTCTCTAGTGCCACCAATCAAAGCCTTCAACATTGATTTGTAGACCTTGAAATGGTGCATCACCATGGCCATTGCTGCCATTTATAACAAAACGACAAATTTTTCATCACATGATGGAAAATTTTCAATTATCTGTCAACTAATGGAAAAATTTGAAATTTCTATCATTAAACTATTAATTTAAGTTAGAAACTTGCAAAAATAGTTTCAAAAATTAGAATTTGATGTGGTGGTAGCAACAGAGATAAAAATTCCACAATTAAGTGTGCACATTCTAGAGTAGAACTGGGATGGGTGACCTCTTGAGAAGTCTCATTTTTTGCATCAAAGTACTTAGACTCTAGATGCCATAACTTTTGATTTTGAAAACTTTTTTTAATGAAAAAAGAGTTTTTTCCTATAAATTTCAACCTTCCAAGCTCAATGATGGAGTTAGATCCATCCCAAGGAACCCAAAAAATTAGTTTTTGCTCCTTCCCCAATATAGCATCTCGAGATCCTCAAAAGTTTAATTTTGGCATCAGTTAAACATATGATGCCCATTTTCAACATATGACTAGTCATTGCTAACATTTTTCACACTTCTAAACTCAATGGTGAGGTCAAATTTATCATTTGGACACCAAAAAATTTGACGATATCATAAATTCAACCTTTTTGGTTTTAAGATTTAGTACATAACCCTTACAGATAGTCTTAAGATCACTATGTCATGTCATTAATCATACTATCAAAGTCAATGTTCTTAAGGGGGATAGAAAGGTCATCAAAAATAATATAGTTAAATATTACTAAAAATCAAGTAATGTAATTATACATTACTAAAATTAAATAATATAGTTACATATTACTAAAATTAGATATATTAGTTGGAGAATTAGTTGCTATATAAGTATTAGTTGATTATTAGTCAATGTATTAGTTAATGATCAATTGATGTATTAGTTGGAGAATTAGTTTAAGAAACAAAACAATCTTCAACTATCAAGAAAAGGGTATATTTATCCATCCTACAATCAAAACATAGGGCAAAATAATATGGAGACTCAAAATCTTGTTTTGATAAGGAGTACAACACTCATGAAGAGAAATGATCCAAACAAGAACCTAATAATGAGAATGAAAGTTGCAAAACATACAACGTGCTTGCAAGATCACTAGTGAGTGAGAAACAACATCCATTATGTCCATCATGGGCCTTTGATTGGCAATGAATATCAATACCCATGCATCTTAGAAAAGTTAAAAGATTTGGATGCTAATGTCTTGTGCCTACAAGAAATCTTGCCATGGGAATTTCTATATCAATTCTAACTAGATTTCAAAAATATGGAATACATAGGTATTTATAAGCAAAAAGGTTCTTGTGGAAGTTCTTCTTTTGAGTTGTACAAATTTGCATATTGCAAAACTTACAACATGGATGGCTGTGTGATCTTTTATAAAGAAGCCAAGTTTGAATTGGTAAAACGATTTGAATGGAGTTTAGAAAATATGATTTGTGAAATTCCAGAACTTCAAGTGACACGAAAGAAGGAACAGTTAAGATTTCATAAAAATCGCATAGCCTTGGCAATGATTCTAAAAGTTCATCTATCAGGGAAATGTGTATGCATGGTTAACACACATTCAATTACCAAACCAACATGTTCAAATGTTAGACTTTGTCAAGGAGCATACTTGATTAAGAAAATAGAAGAAAGTTTGAAGAAGAAGTTATTCCTAAGTTGTATTGATCCAGTTCTATTTATTCTTTGTGGAGACTTCAATGCAAAAGCTACAAGTAATATTTATCAATTCTTAAAATATGGATCTATAAAGGAATCTTTGGAAGATGAACTTGACTTAAAAAAGATGTTTCCATCAATTCAGCATGCAATTCCATTAGCCAATGCATATTCTACTTACTTTGAATCTTTAGTAGATAAATCAAACTCTAGAATTCAGGAACAAATGATGTTGATGGATAACACTCATCAAGAACCACAGTTTACAAATTACTTTACTATGATTAATGAAGATGGGCGAACAACATTCTTCATTGAGACTTTGAATTATATTTGATATGATGTTCAATTCTTTCAAGTTTCCAAGTTACTAGAGTTGATTTCTAAATAAGAAGTTGAGAAGAATCAAGATCAAGCCTTGCCATCCCAAACAAGACCATCTGATCATATACTACTTATGGTAGAATTACAATTACTCCCATCAATTCATAAGGTTGATCAAGATCAAGAAGTATCTCACCCTTACTTTTATTTAATTAATCTTATTATTTTATTGTTTAATTTATATTTCAATTAGATGAGTAAAATATCTATGATAATAAAAATTGGGGATAAAGCATTTACCTTGCCTTCACTAGGGTAACCAGATCCAAGTTGCACTTTGTATGATCCTAGTTAGGATTGGTGATTAGTGGTTGATAAATCTTTATTTCATCTTTTGTCATGATTTTAGAAAATGAAGGAAGTATCAAGAAAGTAATATTTAATTTTCCATATAATCTTTCTCACATATATTCTGTTTATAGAATAAGCAAGAAACAACTTCAAGTTCCAAGGAGAAATCAAATTATTGGAGCATAAGATCATGAAAGAAGCATTAGATCTAGAAAAAGATATAGAACTTGGATTTTTTCAAGGTAGATTGTCACATCCCCATTCCCAAATGATGTTGCTAACTAATGAAGATGATGTCTTTTCATAACAAGTATTATTGTTATCTTAACAATACCAAAAAGGGTAGTTGTGGTTAAGACTCGAAAGGGCATGTTGCAATAACGGATGTGTTTCTTAAGGTAACCTGTGGGGGTTTGACCTAAGGCATCTATACCTGGTGTTAGAGGTCATGCCAGCATGGAATGGTAGAGCTGGTACAAGCAAGTCATGGGATGGCAAAGCTGGTATAGGTAAGTCATGAGATGCTGGGTGAAGTGGGATAGGAAGTGGACTGGCCATCCCTTCTGGCCAAGCTATAGGCCTAACCATGATGGCAATGCTAGATTGCCTCTAAGGGATAGATGCCAAAGGAAGAAAACCACAAGGAACACTCTCAAAGCACAATCTAGATACGCTATTCTATACCAATAAAGCATTCTTTCATTTCTTTTTCTACATTTTTCCTACTATTTCCTTTATAAATAATGTCAAATATCACTTATATTTCACATTTGGTATATTTTCATTGTATGCATAATGTCTAATATATCATATATTTGATGTTTTCCATGACATCTGGGGATAGGATGTCACACCAAGGGTTTCTCTAGTCTTGTTCCTTAACCCATCAATAATATGCCTTAGTTGTTCCTTTATGAAAATCCATGGCCCAAACATCTATGTAGTAGAGAATAATATTTTTCCATTGCTTCATCAAGGGGTTCATGTGTTCCTTGCTTTCATCCTAATTTTTTTTCCTTAAATTGGACATGCTTGAGTAGGTTTGATATTTATTATTGAAGAGCTCTATCATGGTACTCTATCTTCAAATTGATTTTAGTTTTAAAGATCGATACTAGCCTTCTACTTCCTCAATGAGGGTCCTAGGAAATAACTTTAAATTTTTCCAATCACTCTTGATATTCTTAAGGGCACATGCATCTTGGAATGCTTGAAGATGGATTTGTGGATCTATATTATATCCCCTTTCAAATTCAAAAATATTATTTATGTCCAGTTGCTTGATGTAACTATCCCTTACATGCCTAGTAGGGATATAAACTACTTATCTAATGTTAATCATACTGTGAGAGGCTAGGAGGGGCTCTTCATGATTGACAGTTTTGTAGGCGTAGTTGTAGTTGTGATTCCTTCAATGCTCATAGTATTGTTCCCTTTCTTCATGCCTAATTCAATCTCTTTGTTGTACATAATCATCATCTTCTTCGTAAGGATACCTTCTTCAATATTCATTTCTATCATGATCCCTATATCTTTCCTTGTCATAGTCTCTAGGTCTTCATTTCCTCTTGTTGAATTCTATTCATGGTCATGAGGAAGAAGAGGAAGTTGTTGGAGAACTATGCCAGTTGGTTCTCCTTGTGTGACTCCATGATTCATTCCCTTATGGTTCTATAGAAGCTTTGGACCTTGAGATTTTTCTCTGTTTGGAGTTTTTTGCATCTCTCCTAGGTGTCTTTGCAAGGGTTAAATGCAATTTTATTTTGACAGGTTCCTTGAGTTGAATTATAGACATCTATGAATGGAATTCATGGTTTTGGTGGAGTTTTTCCATTATGAATGTATCATCATTGATTTCTTCTAGGACAACATTATGGATTACTTTCTTTTCTTTGTTGTTCTCATGTCTTGTCTCCATGGAAGCATCCCTTCTTACTTTTTCTTTTGTGGGTTGAGATGGCCTGGTCATGTATTTAGTAATACAATATCCTTCATGTGCATGACTAAGGTTTAACCTCATTAAGGTTGCTTGTAGCATTAATGGTGCTAAATGTTCAGGAGGAAAAACTACACTACCTTACAAATCTCTCCACCTTAGCTATTCATCCTAATGAAAGATGAATACAAAGTCAAGATTATATGTATTTATATGAGCATATGAAATTCTAGTTTACATGGGCACACTCTAGTCTTTTTCATCATGTCTTTTGTCATAACTTTTTTGTGTTTGTTTGGCAAGTGGTGACTTTTCCTTAAGTTTTGAAGCCATGTTATATGTTTGATGCTCTTAAGTATGTGTATGTTAAGAATATTGATTAAAAATATGTAGCATAAACTTTGTGATTCTAAATACAATGAACTTTCTAAGATCAACTACTAAGTAAACATTGACACATCCCTAGTAATAGTGCCAATGATAAGTGGTAGGGTAAACCAACACTCCACCATACTAGTCATGAGTGCACATGCATGACCAAATTTTAATATGTGAATGGACAATGTGAGTATGCTAGAAGTTGATAATTGATTCATGATTGTTTTCTTCCCACTTCGAGTTAGTGAAGTGAAACTGTATGGTTTAACTCTAAATGAGGCATATGATATCTTGATGTTGTTGGCTCATATTACTCCTAAGTACAAACATTATGAAAATGAGAATAATAGCTAACTATTAGTAATAATAGAAATGCAAATCTACTCTATTCTATGACAATGAGCAATTGTTCTTGGCTTGTTGTACATGTCTTGGGCTCATGTAATTGTTACTGGGTTACTAAGCATTATGATACTAGGTGAACCAAGAAATAACACTACTTGGATTACCAAATAGTTACACTTATACACTTGAAATCAATTGTACTAATTCTTCCTTACTAGCAAGCATGAAAAGTAAAGTATTTCAAAAATTTAAAGAACTATACTAAAGTAATCATATTAAAGAAATTATAATTAAAATAAGGAAAGAAATTAGCTAAGTAAAACAAAGAAACCAAGTGGATGTTGCAATGATGATAAGCAATCTTGATCTTTATTATTGTGCATGAATTATTTCCAAATACAATCCACTTGAATAAAGATTCTATTCAATTACTCAACATCACACTGCGAGCATTCACTCTATCGCTAAGTGAAACTATGAAAAAAAGCTACAAGAGTTTTCCTAAGTGTTGGAATGAAAGTTCTTCATTGGTAATACCAAGTGTTGGTATTTATAGGGGTAACCAGGACCCATTGCATCACATTAATGATGATGTATGTATAGCTGCAATTTCATAGATATGACATCATAGATGCAATATCATAGATATGATATCGTGGCTCATCAAAAATAGGGTTTATCACACATTTTCCTACATTAGAGTACATTAAACATAAATGGAATATTACAATTATATATTTGGTTGACTTGGTCTAAATGTTACCAAGAACACTTGGTAATTTGCTTAATGATGTTTTCAAAACTTATAACATAAATATTTGTATTATCCAATAGATCTAGAGGGTCTACAAACATAATAAAAATTTAATTTTTACATTTCAATAAAGGTCCTCATGATAATATTGTTGTGATGTATTAAAATTAAAGCTAGCCTTGTATTGCATTATTAAACAACCATTTGTAGTGTAGATTCTAGTTTTCCTTTATATTCTTTACCAAGGTCCTTCTAAGTTCTTTGATTTTCTTTCCATTCATTTTCTATTAGGAACTTTATTTCTTGAAATTTTCATTTTCTAGGTGAACTTCATTTTCTATTATCATATTGTATTAAACTAATAGAAAATTTCAAAGATATCCTATATGTCCATAACACCCCATTAAATTGAAGGGGACTTGTACCTAACTATTTAAACTTGAATAATAAGGTTATAATTGAAAAATAAAAAGGTTTAGTTATTCATCATGTTTTATAACTTTGTACTTAGATAGCTCAAGAAAAAAATATTTGAATTAATAATCATGTTTCTTTGTTGATAACAAGTTATAGATTTGAATTATAATTGAAGAATCATTATTTTTCTCTTAAACATTATCAAAATTATTATATAGGTTGTATAAGTTAAACAAATAACTTTACTTTAATTTAAGTTTCAAAGGATTCTTTGAAAAGAAGAAGCTTTGTAAATATATATATATATGTATTTTAAGCACAAAAAATTAGTAAAATGTAATTTGTTAGTCAAGGGCTTCAACATGTAACTTACTCCCAATATTTTAGGTTGCACTTACTACATTAGCATAGACAATCCTCAAATTTAGGCCTCCTTTTGGAAAAATAATAGTTATACGACTTAAATTTCAACTACACAAGCCATAAGGCACCATGTTTTTAAATTCCAAAAGCATACTGTAAGGTGGATGAAGGTAAATCTGCCTCAGTTTTCTCCAAATATTTCTACCTTATTATATTTTTATCTATTTTATATTTGGTCCTGTACCTATCCCCACCAAGACAAACTGCCTTATTCTTTTTTATTTTTGGGTTTATTTTGTAACTTTAGTAATATATAAGGAGCTCTAAAGAGCATCCAGACACAACAATATAACACAAAAATGGCTAATGCCTAAACTGTAATCCTCCCCTGCAATTCTTCTCCATTGTTCTCATTGATTCTCTCTATGCATCAATATTGAAGTTGTGCTACTACTAATGTTCTGGGAAGTGATTTTCTATTGGGGTTTCTCGCCTTGAAGGTTTTTCCTAGGGTAAATCTGTATTTTTAATTTTTGTAGCTTTCTTTAAATTTTATATTATATTGGTGTAAGAGACTAGGAATAACAATTGGTATTGGAGCTAGGTTCCATGCACCACTATTATTTTGTAAGTAATCACAAGGAAAAATCATGACCAACTCTTTGTCAAAAATTGAAATTGAAAAGTTCATAACTATGAATTATGGAAGATCAAGATGGATGCTCTCCTCATTAACAAGGACCAACATAGTGCAATTTTGGGAGTTAGCCTAATCAAATGTCTAATGAACAGTGGGAAAAGTTGAACTTAAAGGTGATAAGTACAATTCATTTATGCCTTTAAGATTTAGTATTGCTTATTGTTTCCAATGTTTCTTCTACTAAATATTTATGGGATAAATTGTAAACTTTGTATCAACCAAAGTCCCTAACCAAAAAGTTCTAGTTGAAGAAATGATTGTATGATTGTAAAATGGTTGAAGGTATTACCATTATAGAATACTTGAATATCTTTAATACAATGGTCCATTAGTCATGATCTACAAGGGTGAAAATGGATGAGAAAGATCAGTGCATCACACTTCTCAACACACTTCCAGATTCATGGGAGATATTTGTGATGGATGTAAGTAATACATCTACTAGCTTTATTTTTGATAATCTTGTTGGTCATTTTTTGTCTGAGGAAGCAAGAAGGAAAAATTCTACTCCTTAAAATGATGTATTATTTATGGAAAATGATGTAAAGCCAAACTTTGTTAAGAGACCTCAATTTAAGAAGAAGCCTTAAAAAGTTTTAAAGAGGCTACCTAAATGTTGGAATTGTGGTAAAGTTGGTTATGTAAAGAAAGATTGTAAATCCCCTCCAAACAAGGGAAAGGAGAGTAATATATCAAAAAGTGATCAAGCCCCTATTGCTTGAAAGGGAGATTTGTATGTTATCTCATCTTCTAATAATATCAATACAAATTCATGGTATGTGGACTTGAGTGCATCTCATCACTACACTCCACATGTTGGTTGGTTTAGTAATCATACATCATTTGATCTCAGAATGGTAAGATTGGATAATGATGGTTTGTGTAAAGTTATAGGTTATGGAAAGGTAAATATTTAGTTTAAAAATGGAGTAATTAAATCAATTCTGAATGTACATCATGTTCCAACACTTACTAAAAATCTTTTATCTGGAAGTAAATTGGATGATGCAAAACTAACTATTATCTTTGAAGGTGGAAAATGTTTAATACTACATGGTTCATCTCTTTTGGCTTTTGGAATTAAAACAAGTTTTATAAATTAGAAGTTGAGACATTAAAGAAAAAATTAAGTGCATTTGCAATTATTGATTTAAATTCAAGTATTGATTTGTGGCATAAAAGAATGAGACATGTTAGTGAAAAAGGACTCAAGAAACTTTATAAGCAAGGTAAATTTAAGTTTTAAAACGATTCCTTGGATTTCTACCATCACTGTCTACATGGTAAACGAAGGCATTATAGTTTTCAAAGAAGTGATGCTAAATCTCTTCAAATATTAGAACTGATACATACGGATATATGTGAACTAGTTAAAGATATTTAAAAAAATTATCTTGGAGGTGCTATGTATTATGTTTCTTTTATTAATCATTATTCTAAAAAGAGCTAGATTTATTTCTTAAAACATAACTTTGATGTATTTGGAAAATTCATAGAATTCAAAGCTCTTGTTAAGAACTATTCATGAAAGAAAATCAAAATTCTAAGAACTAATAATTATGATGAATTTTGCTCAAATGAATTTAATGTTTTTTTATAAAGAACAAGGCATTCAAAGGCAAAATACTATTCCATGGACTCTTGAACAAAATGGAGTAGAAGAGCACTTCAATCAAACATTAATGAAATGTGCCAAATGTATGCTTAGTGAATCTCATCTTCACAAGCATTTTTAGGATGAAGTAATAATGACTACATGTTATCTTATCAATAGATCTCCTTCATCGACTCTTGATGGAAAAATTTTAGAGGAAGTTTAGAGTAGTAGGTCCATTAATTTAAACTATTTGAAAATTTCTGGTTGTGAAGCCTATGTAGATGTTCCAAAATTTGATAGGTCCAAATTCGACTCTAAGTCTATCAAATGTATTTTCCCTAGATATGGACATGGTGTCAAAGCTTAGAAGTTGTATAATACACAAACTAAAAGGGTTATTTATAGTTGAGATGTCATGTTTAGAGAAAAATGTGGATCTATGAAGGAGGAATCTTCAAATACTAAAACTCCTTCAAATGAAGTAACTCCTATGTACGTGCCTATTGAAATTAATAATGAAATTTCTAAGGGTCATTCCTCCTTGGCTAGGGATGTTGCCCCTAGTGAACAGGATGATGATAGCATGGTAGATGAAGATTCATCAAATGAAGAGGGAGAATATAGTTTAAGTGAAAAACAAAGTGAATAAGATCATTTAATACGTTCAACACATATACAAAAATTACCTTCACATTTAGAAGAATATGTCCTATTTACTAAAAATAATGAACCATCAACATATGATGAGGCATGTTTGTCTATGCAAAATTTAAAGTGGAAACAGGCAATGAATGTTGAAATGTCATCAATTCACAAAAATAAAAATTGGGAATTAACTAAGCATTTATCAGAGAGAAAATCCATTGGAAATAAATGGGAGTACAAAATAAAATTTGGGCATCAATATAAAGCATGACTTGTAGTTAAATGATTTTCTCAAAGAAGGGGGATTGATTATGATGAAATCTTCTCTCTAGTAGTAAAATTAACATCCATACAATCATTGTTGGCTATCATAGCTACATATGATCTTGAGCTTAAATAAATGGATTTGGAAAAAACATTCCTCAATGGTGATCTTGAGGAAGAAATATATATGCCTCAACATGAAGGATATGAAATTAAAGAAAAAGAGCATATGGTGTGTCAATTATTAAAATCACTATATGGGCTAAAATAAGCACCAAGGATGTGGAATAAAAATTTTAATGACCACATGATAAATCTTGGCATCATTAAAAGTGTAGAAGACTCTTGTATGTATGTTAAAAATACAAGTGAAAAATATGCTATCTTGCTACTATATGTCTATGACATGTTAATAGTAGGTAATAACATACATGATATTTAGGAGTTAAAACTTCATCTTTCTTCTCAATTTAAGATGAAGGATCTTGGTATTGCACAAGAAATTTCGGACATGAAAATTAAAAGGGATATGGCTAATAAAAGACTTTGCCTTCGATAGTCTACATATGTTGCAAATATTTTAAAAATATTTAATATGCATGATTGCAAGCCTATCACTACACCCTGTGAAACTAGTATTAAAATTTCAGTTGAACAATCTTCCAAGATAAGCAAAGAAAAAGAGCTCATGGTTAAAATTCCATATGCTAGTGTTGTCAATAGTTTAATGTATGCAATGGTCTCTACTAGACCTGATATTCCTTACATTGTTAGAAAACTTAGTAGGTATATGTCTAATCCAGGGAAACAACACTAGATTGTAGTGAAGCAAGTCTTCATATATCTTCATGGTACTTTAAATTATGGGATCTATTATAAAAATAATTCCAATGGACTTCATTGCTTTGTTGATGCAGATTGGGGTGGTGATATTGATAATGGAAAATCTACTAGTGGATATGCATTTAATCTTTTTTGGTGGTGTTTTTTCTTGGAAAAGTTAGAAATAATCTTGTGTTGCACAATCTACCATTGAAGTTGAATATGTTGCTACTAACTTGGCATGCAAAGAGGCTATATGGCTTCAAATACTAATAGCTAAACTTAGCATCACTCAAAATCCAATTACTATTGGCTATGATAGTCAAAGTTCCATAAGTATATCCAAGAATCCAACCTTTCATGCTTGAACAAAGCACATTGAAACACAATATCACTATATATGAAAGGAAATTAAAATGAAATGGATTCTTCTAAATAAAATATCTACTGAAGCAAATCCTACAAATGTACTCACCAATTCAACTCCTACAGAAAAGTTTCTCTAGTGTCGATCAACATTTAGTCTTCTTCTAACCTAATTTCCTAAAAATGGTTTGGACCATTCTTCAAAGAAGCTTTACTTCAAGAGGGAGAATTATAAGGTGGATGAAGGCAAATCTACCTTGATTTTCTTTGGATATTTCTACCTTGTTATATTTTTATATATTTTATATTTGGTCCTATACCTATCCCTATAAAAAAAATACCTTATCCTTTTTTAGTTTTGGGTTTCTTTTGTAACCTAAGTAATATATAAGGAGCTCAAAGAAAGCATCTAAACACAATAATGACTGATGCCTAAGCTATAATCCTCCCCTAAAATTTTTCTCCATTGTTTTTATTGATTCTCTCTATCTTTCAATCTTGAAGTTGTGCTACTACTAATGGTCCAAAAGTTGATTTTTTACTAGGGTTTTTCACCTTGAATGGTTTTGCCTAGGATAACTCTATGTCTTTTTAATTTCTATAGCTTTCTTTAAATTTAATGTTATATTTGTGCAAGTGATTGGGAATAACACATACAATGTTGGGTCGAATTTGGCATTTAGAAATTAGCTACCTAAGTTTCAACACTCAATTACTAAGTTTTTGGACATCGACTAACAAAATAACATGGTAAAATAAAAAAGAAAAAAAGAAAAAAGGCCTACACTTATGAGAGATTCCATAGCTAGAAATGGAACGTATGATTGTGCATATCATAAAAGCATGGTCACCATGGTTCCAAAGTAACCCAACAAGATGATAGAAACATTTAAAGCACCTCTACCTCATGACAAACATGAAATGATATGTTTATATCTACAAGTGGAGGGTCATTTTCATGCTTTATTCTCCCAACTATAGGAACACTTGTACCTATGATTAAATTCATCCTCAACCATGCTTTGAGGCTCTTATCCTTTTTTTGGATAGCCCTCTATAACAATATCTTTCATTACTACATACAAACCCACACAAAACTCGAAAAATCCCTAAGCCTTATGTCAATTTTTCAAGAACTAGGAGTTGCAGTAAAAGTAGCAGAGTAGAGCTCTAATGAACTCAAAGTGTTCCATGTGTGAGGTGGATGAAGGAAAATCTACCTTTGCCTTAATTATCTTTGGAAATCTCTTCCTTGCCTTGTTATATTTTTATTCATGTCTATGTTATATTTGGTCCCGTACCTATCCCCACAAAAATAAACTACCTTATCCCCTTTTCAATTTTGGTTTTTTTTTATAACTCAAACAATATATAAGAAGCTCAAAGGGAGCATCCATGGATCACATTGTTTTGATGCATAAGCTTGAAAGTCATCTTCCCTTCTTTGTAAATTCTCCTTGATCTTTAATCCTCTAAAGCTATGCTACTGTTAATGGTTCAAGAATTGATTTTTTGATGGGGTTTTTCACCTTGAAGGCTTTCACTAGGTTAACTCTATGTGTCTTTTTTTTTTTGCAATTTCTTTTAAATTTAATATTATATTGGTGCAAGAAACTAGGAATAGCAGTTGGTATTAGAGAAAGGTTCCATGCACCACTATTATTTTGTCAAGTAACTACATGGGAAAATCATGATCAACTCTCTATCCAAAACTGAAATTGAAAAGTTTAATGGGTCTAACGATGAATTATGGAAGATCAAAATGGAGGCTCTCCTCTTTGAAAAGGACCAGCATAGTGTATTTTTGACAATAAAGCTTGATAACATGTCTAATGAAGAATGGGAAAATTTGAACTTGAAGGTGATAAGCATAATTCATTAATGTCTTTCAAATTCAATATCTCTTAATGTTTCAAATGTTTCTTCTACTAAATATTTCTAGGATAAATTGTAAACTTTATATCAAACAAAGTCCCTAACCAATAAGTTGTTGTTGAAGAAATGATTGTATGATTGTAAAATGGTTGAAGGTACTACCATTATAGAACACTTGAATATCTTTAATACATTGGTCCATCAGTTGTAATCTATGGGAGTGAAAATGGATGAGAAAGATTAGTGCATTACACTTCTCAGCACACTTCCAGATTCATGGGAGACATTTGTGATGGCTATAAGTAATACATCTACCAACTTTATTTTTGATAATGTAGTTGGTCAATTATTGCCTACGGAAGCAAGAAGAAAAACTTCTACTTCTCAAAATTAAGTACTATTTATGGAAAATGATGTAAAGCCAAACTTTGTTAAGAGACCTCAATTTAGGAATAAGCCTCAAACATTTGTAAAGAGGCTACCTAAATGTTTGAATTGTGGTAAAGTTGGTAATGTAAAGAAAAATTATAAAGCCTCTCCAAAAAAGAGTAAAGAGATTAATATGTCAAAAGGTGGTCAAGTCCCTCTTGCTCAAGAGGGAGATTTGTATGTTGTCTCATCTTCTAATAATGCTAACACATATTCATGGTATGTGGACTTGTCTACATCTCATCACTACACTTCACATGTTGATTGGTTTAGTGAATATACATCATTTAATCTCAAAATGGTAAGATTGGATATGATAGTTTACACAAAGTTATAGTTTATGAAAAGGTAAAGATTTAGTTTAAAAATGTAGTTAAATCAATGCCTAATGCACGTCATATTCCAACACTTACTAAAAATATTTTGTCTATAAGTGAATTGGATGATGCAGGACTAACTACTATCTTTGGAGGCAAAAAATGTTCAATACTGCATGGTTCATCTCTTTTGGCTTCTGGAATTAAAACAAGTTGTATAATTTAGAAGCTAAGACATTAAATCAAAAATTAAGTGTATTTGCAATTATTGATTTAAATTCAAGTATTGATTTGTGACATAAAAGAATGAGACATCTTGGTGAAAAAGAACATAAGAAACTTTACAAGCAAGGCAAATTTAAGCTTTCAAAAGATTCCTTGGATTTCTATCATCATTATCTACATGGTAAACAGAGTATCATAGTTTTCAAAGAAGTAATGCTAAATCTCTTCAGATATTAGAACTAATACATAGTGATGTATGCAAACCAATTAAATATATTGAAATAAGTTCTCTTGGAGGTGCTATGTATTATGTTTCTTGTATTGATTATTATTCTAAAAAGAGCTAGATCTATTTATTAAAACATAAGTTTGAAGTATTTGGAAAATTCATAGAATTCAAAGCTCTTATTACAAATTCTTTAGGAAATAAAATTAAAATTCTAAGAATTGACAATGGTGGTAAGTTTTGCTCAAATGAATTTAATGTTTTTTGTAAATAACATGACATTTAAAGGAAAAATACTATTCTAGGGACTCCTGAACAAAATGGAGTACCATAGCACTTCAATCAAACATTGATGGAACATGCTAGATGTATGCTTAGTGAATCTATTCTTGATAAGCATTTCTAGGATGAAATAGTAACGACTACATGTTTTCTTATCAATAGATCTCCTACATCAACACTTGGTGACAAAATTCTAGAAAAATTTTCAATTGGAAGATTTATTAATTTAAATTATTTAAATATTTTTGGTTGTGAGGTCTATGTACATATTCCAAAATATGATAGATCCAAATTAGAATCTAAGTCTATCAAATGTATTTTCCTTGGATATGAACATGGTGTAAAAGCTTATAAGCTGTATAACCGAAAACCTAAAAGGGTTATTTATAGTCGAGATGTTATCTTTAGAGAAAAATGTGGATCTATGAAGAAGGAATCTTCTAATAATGAAACTCCTTCAAATGATGTAAATCCTATGTATGTTCTTATTGAAATTAATAATTAAATTTCTAAGGATCATCCTTCCTTAGATAGGGATATTACTCGTAGTGAACAAAATGGTGATAGCATAGTAAATGAGGAGGAACAATGCGAAGAGGAAGAAAATACTTTAAGTGAAGGTGAGATTTTAAGACATTCAATAAGTGTAAGAAACTTACCCTCACATCTAGAAGAATATGTCCTATTTACTAAAAATATTGAGCCATCAACATATGATGAGGCATGTTCATCTATGCAAAATGCAAAATGGAAATGGGCAATGAATGCTAAAATGTCATCAATTCACAAAAATAAAACTTGGAAATTAACTAATCTTCCATAAAAGAGAAATCCCATTGAAAATAAATGGGTGTATAAAATAAAATCTATGAATCAATACAAAGCATGACTTATAGCTAAATGATTTTCTCAGAGAAAGGGGATTGATTATAATGAAATCTTCTCTCCAATAGTAAAATTAACATCCATAAGATCATTGTTGGCTATCACAACTATTTATGATCTTGAACTTGAACAAATGGATGTAAAATCAACATTTCTCAATGGTGATTGATGAAGTGTATTTTTTTCTACTCTAATATCGAATATCTGATATCGAAGCCTTGATATTAGATACTTGATATTGGGGGCCAAGAAGCAATGTCGGATATCCGATATCATGGGATGTGTGCCAACCTCTAAATATAGCACTTAGACACATAGTTTGGTCATAAGTTTTTGCCTTAGCATAGTAGAGTTCCTATAGTTTTTCCTCCTCACAATTAGAATATTTTCCTAACTGCCCATAGTAGGAGTCATTGAGTGTATAGATCTTTATTCGAGCACTATTGTACATTAGCATGGAAATGTGTGTAGCAATAAAGAGAAGCTTTTTGATAAACCTTTGGCACTTTAACTAGATTAAATATTTTATTTATGCATTTAATGTTTTGTCAAATTTTATTTAATTCTTTCAAGAAATTAATCTAAATTAAGCTAAGTAAAGTNGAAATTTTATTTAATTCTTTCAAGAAATTAATCTAAATTAAGCTAAGTAAAGTTAGCTAGGCTAAATAGCAATTAATTAAGCACATAAGTACAATCACTTCAAGCATGTGCATGATGCTTGGTAATCCCACTAACGCTTAATGTTTGATAATCCAATAGTGTTATATGTGTTTAGGATGTGTACAGAAAGTGGGATTGGATACTTATTTTTAGGATTAGTTGGAGATTAATTAGTTTGATTAAATTAGCCATTAAAAATTACTTCATTTCTTTATTTTAAGCAACAAAAACATAAAGCATAAAAATGATAAAAATCAAATGCCTTAATTGCACTTAATCATACCCTTGCATTTCACAAGTGTAACTGGGAAGACAATAATTGTAATGATTAGATTTCACTTTCTAAAACTAGAGTACTCAAAGACTTAAGGTCTATGGAATTTGACCAGATTGTGCATGAACACTTGTGATTCATATGGTTGAGCATAGGGGTATTCGCTACTCATCATTGGTGCCATTGTCAGGGACCATTTCTGTGATATGTGCACTATCTAGAAACTTAGTGAAAATTAGTTAACATCATTGGAATGAACCCTAAGGTCACATCATATGCTAAAATAACAAAAAATAATTATAGTAAAGCATACTAAGTTTTATTTTTTCTAATCCCAAAATGTCTTCTTCTTCTCACAGGAGTGATTCTCCATCTAAGTTTGAGAAAACATATAATCGACAAAGAATTAAACAAATAGATCAACAAGTGTCTCATCAATACAAGGTGGTATATGCTCATCTTGACGAGTACAAAATTTCACCTTCATCCTACACTAGGATGAACAGATGTAGTGGTGAGACCTAAAGGGCAACATTGTGTTACCACCTGATCAATCTATTCTTGCAATGCTCCAACACACTTTTATGAGGTTGGGTACATAAGGACTTCATTCTAAATATTTTGTGTAGGATAGTGATGCTAAGGAGTACCGTACCACAAATGCACAATGTAAAAGGGATCAGCAACAAGAGAAGTGTTATGAAAGTGTGAAGGAAAAACAGTCTAATGGCTCCCCATTCTGGCTATACAAAAGAGATGGTGAGGGCTTCTTATCTAAGGGCTTTCCATTTAATGACACTCCTCTCTTTGACTTTGACCAAGAAGACCAAAACTAGAACCTATAATCTACTATCCACAATCTAGGCTCTAGCAAAAATGAGTCCCATGATCATTAGAGATCTGGAGAGAAGGGTCATGGCAAGGATGAGGATGAGCATTGTGATCATGATCATGATTGTGGCCATGATCATTGAAAATGGGGTAGCAGGAACCATGGTGGTGCTAGTCCTCCTTCCTCTTTACCTTTGTCATCATCTTATTCCTCTTCTAGCTTTGAACATAGCCGCAAAGGACATGATCATGATGGAGGTGATAGATGAGGCTAAAATGATCATAAGGCCCATCAAGCAAGTCAAGATTAGGGGTGCAAACATTTAAGGGAGATCCATCATCATGAAAGAAGGGTTAGCAGAGGACATCATAGGCACCATGGCCACCATAGAGGCCATGGTTATGATGAGCCTTTTCTTATCAGTCAAAGCATGATGAATATTGTAGAGGCTATGAGAATTCCTACAAGGCACGTAAAGGATACCTGGATCAAGAGGCTAGAAATGAACAATATCCTCAAGTTTGAAGGAGGATATAACTTAGATATGCAAAATCATCTTCAAGCCTTTCATGATGCATGAGCCTTGAAAAATGTGGAGAATGATTAGAAAAAGCTTAAGCTATTCCCAAAGACACTCATTAAGGAATCAAAGAGTTGGTACCAATCCCTAGAATTGAAATTCATCAGATGATGGAGTACAATGCTCAAATTTCTCAATGATAAATATTAGACATATTCTTGAGTGTCCAACTTAAGGAAGTAGATCCAAGGATGAAAAAAAGGGATGTATGAACCCTTGGATGCAACCATGGGCCGATACTATTCTCTATCACATAGATGTACTAGCCATGATTATTCTTAATAAGAACAACTTTACCATATAATAGATGGACTTAAATCAGAAACAAAGAGAACTCTAAGAGTCTATGCCCAAGGACAATTGTTAGAACTAAGAGCCCATCAAATTTAAAGGTTGATTGAGTAGGTAGCAAAGAAAAAATTTGAGTTTATAAAATGAGAAAGTGCAGAAGAATATAATAGGAACCCTTCCATTAGAAAGAGGAAGGTCTGCTTTTGTGACAGTGAGGAGTAGTTACCACTTATTGAGGTGGTAAATAGAAAGACCTTGCTAATCCAAAAATATATGTCTAAAAGTTTGGCCAAGGTAGATAAAATGTGGGATTCATTAGATGAAAAATTCCAAAGTACTCTAAAAATCACAGAAGCATCAAGAGAGAAGAGTAGTGATCATGACCGCAGGAGGCAGAAAGAAGTTGAATGTGCCTACCAAAGAGGTAAGGGCAAAGCTAGTGTAGTAGAAGAAGTTATGGAGGTAGAATTAGATGATGATAATGGATGTGACATCTACCAATACAAACATCCTAAAGGATGTTACCTTATCATGTAACACTTGCAAGAGTCTAGGGTGTATGCTCTGAATCCTAGATTGGCAAGAAGGCAATAACTGAGAAGATTCCTTTATTCTCAAGGTAATCCAAGGTAGTTCCACAAACAAAAACAAGCCTATTATCCAATTGGAGCTCCACCACAACCGTATGAGAAGTACCAGTAGTGGTAGCACCCATAGACATGGGAGATGTCACCACCAAGGCAGTGGTACCCTTACAGGCATTCAAATCCATATGGATACTATGTTAAACAATCTATTTCTTCACATGACTCTTCCAGTCATGCCACCTTCCAACATCACTACTATCCTCCAAAGTATTACAGAACTCACTCTCCATCTACTAGAGGAAAAACCCAACATCCATATTTCCCCTCTCATCCTTCTGCATATGTTCCTCCACCCTCAACCCAATTACTACTTACTTCATCAATGTATGAAGAAATTTGGTATTAGCCATAACAACACAACACAACAAGGGTTGTTAACTTGCAACCAGCTCCTTAGCCAAGTGCTTTAGAAACTAGATCATGAAAAATACCTTTCTTTTGACTCAACAACCCAACTAAACCCTTACATATATGTGTGGCTAGCAACCTTACTTCTCCATCAACCTCTACATCTAATCCATTCAAGTCCCCTTTAAACAAAACACCTTCCAAAGTGCATACCATCATGTTAACTCATGTGATAACCAATTGGATAAAGGCTAGCCACCTTCCCAAGAAACTATTTGATCCTAGAAGTCCTCTTATTTACCTTCAAATATTTGGGAATGAGCCGTGCAAGGCTCTTTTGGATTTAGGTTCTAATATTAATCTAATTTTCCATGAGATGTATAAAGCCTAGAACCTACCTCCACTCAAGAAGAACAACATCCATCTCAAGTTGGCTAATTAGTCCATCACTATTCCCTTGAGACTAGTGGAGGATATTATAACCACCATTTGTGGTTAGTTCTACCCAACTAATTTCCTGGTGATTCAAGTGAACAATTGTAAGGGAAACTTCCTAATCATCATGGAAAGGGCTTGGCTAAGCATGGTTGATGCACAATTAGAGATCTAAGATCTTTCCCTTAAAATCTCTAAAGAAAATCCATTTAAAAAGATTGAGGGGAAGAAATTTCCATTCATTGCATACAATAATACAAGGTGCAACTATGTGAAGAAACTATGAGCCATTAATAGTGTATCTATTAAAGCATGCAGTTAGTGTGCTGATATATCTAAAATTCAAATGTTCTTGTAGGTAGTAGCCAAAAAATAGGAGGGCACTTAGTGGTTGATAGCTAATCTTGAAAATAGCACACTTTGTATGAAACCTACTAAGAGCTTAACATGTGCCTACATAGAAGGCATGGATGAATTGGAGCAAGTTCATCACCAACTCTCTAATAATGCAAATGATGATACCTATTTGGAAGAGCTAGAAATTCTTGAAAATTTTCAACAAAATCCCCTTGAGTTAAAAACTCTACCTACTAGCATGGAATTTTCATTCTTAAAAAATGGAAAGTTGGTAATAATAAATGAAAATATTGCTCCTGAATAGAAATAAATGCTACTAAATGTGGTCAAAAAATGGCCAAAAATATTTGCTTGGTCATATCCTAAACTCACAAGAATTGATCCTAGGATATGCTAGCATCGTATCTACACTAATTTGACCATGAAGCTAAAGAGATAGCCACAACAGTAATTAAATCTCAAATTAAAATAGATCATCAAAGAGAAAATCAAACAACCCATCGAGGCAGGGTTTATCTATTCCATTTCATATAGTGGGTGGGTTAGTCCACTCATGATTGTGCCAAAGAAAGGTGACAAGTGGCGAGTCTACATTGATTTTCAACTATTGAATATGGCAACATTCAAAGATCACTTTCCATTACCATTTTGGGATCAAGTGTTAGACACTATATTTGGGCATTGCTATTATAATTTTCTAAATGGTTATAGTGGCTATAACCAAATCCATATCATGCCAAAGGATCAAGCCAAAATAACATTTACGAGTTCCTAGGGAACTTTTTCATATTGAAAGATGCCATTTGGCCTGTGCAATGCCCTTGCCACATTCCAACACCTAGTCTTAAGTATTTTTTTTAGCAAAAAATCAGTAGCAGGATGGAAGTCTTCATGGATGACTTCTTCACCTATGGGGCTACATTTGCAAAAGCCTTGGACTATCTTAAGCAAGTGCTTAAAAGATGTGTAAAGACCAATCTTCAACTCAATTAGTAGAACAACCATTTGATGATATAGGAAGGCATTGTATTGGGACATAGAATCGCACAAGCAAGGATTGAGGTTGACCTTGAAAAAATTAGGGTCATTCAAGGAATTACCTGTCAACTAGAAACTATAAAAGATGTTCAGTCAATCCTTAGGCATACTATCTATTGCTAGTGATTTATAGAGAATTTCTCTAGGATTGCAAAACTATTGGTCGAGCTAACAAAGAAAGATGCTCCATTTGTTTGGACCAAGGAATGTAAAAATGCATTTCAACAACTAAAGGAAAAACTTGTAGAAACTGCAGTTCTACAAGAATCCAACTGGTCTAAACCATTTCACATCATGATGGATGCATCAAATTATGCCTTGGGGATTGCTCTTACATATTTGGATAACAAAAAATATTCATATTACATCCAATGCGTAAGTCAAAGCATTATGGGTGCACAGCTAAACTACATCATGACAAAAAATGAATTGATGGTAGTGGTGTTTTCCTTAGAGAAATTTAGGCACTATGTGCTTAGATACAAAGTGTTATGCACATAGACCATAGTGCAATTGACTTCCTAATGAACAAGCCAATAGTAAGCCCCCATGTCATACAATGGTAGATGGAAAGGGAACTAAAAATGTGGTTGCCAATCACTTGTCTTGATTATGATGGAACAACAAAGAGAAGGAAAGCTCACTATCTAATCATTTACTGATGAACTCCTATTTTTGGGGGCTATAACTAAATAATTGTCCACTAAGCCTAAATGGTACAGTGGCACTATCACCTATCTTCTAACTCAAGAGATGCCACAAGGGTTGGATCACTAGAAGAAACAATAATTTCTTCACTAGGTGAAATGCTTCTTGGAGATCAATGGGCACCTCTACAAGATGTGCACTAATGAACTGGTTCATTGGTGTATCCCTGATGCTGATCAACTGTATGTTCTTTAGGATGCTCATGAGGGTCCTTGTGGGGGCCACTATGTTGGGAGATGCAAAACCATTAAGATCCTGATGGTAGGATATTATTGGCCACCACTTTTCAAGGATGCTTACCAATTTTTCCATTCTTGTAAACATCACCAATGTGATGGTGGAATGATCACTTGAATGAAGGGACCTCAATAGTGGATTCAACCATTAGAATCCTTTGACATCTAAGGCATTACCTTCATGGGTCCCATCATGCCTATGTCAAATGGAAAGGTATACATCATAGTCACTATTGACTATTATATGAAATGAGCAAAAGTAGTAGCTATCACTGACTATACATCTTCTTTTGCTACTCAGTTTATACAAAAAAATATTGTAAACAAGTTTGGTGCGCCACATGCATTAATTTCTGATAATGGAATCCACTTTACAAGTAGTAGCTTTCGAAAGCGCATGTAACCCTTGGGAGTTGTGCATCCAAGGGCTTCATGCCAAATATGTTGTGTAGGATAATAACACTAGAGATTATCATCTCACTGAAGCACAATGTCTAAGGGATTGATAGCTAGAGTAGTGTTATGAGTTTGCAAAGGGAAAGTGATCCAATAATTCCCCATTCTTGATGTACCAAAAAGATGATGAAGAATCCTTCTTTGGGGGTTTTCCATATATAGAGACTCCTCTCTTTGACTTCACTGAAGGAGGTCAAAACTAGAACTTGTAGTCCATAATACATAATCCTAGTTCTAGCAAGAACAAATCCCATGACAAAGGGGAATCCAACGAGGAGAGTCCTGGCATGGATTCAAGCAAGCAGCATGATCATGATCATGGCCATGACCACTAAAGAAGGGGTGGTAGGCACTATGATGGTACTAATCCTCCTTCCTCTTTACCTCTGTCATCATCTTCTTCCTCTTCTAGCTCCAAATGTAATTGCAAGGGATGCGATCTTGATGGAGGTGATTAATGGAATAGAGAGGATCATAGGGACCATTGAGCAAGTTAAGATCTAGGGTATAGGCATTTAAGAGAGGCTCATTTCCATGAATGAAGTCGTAGAAGAGGGCATCATAGCCACCATGGCCACCATAAGGGCCATCGTTATGATGATCCTTTGCTTTCCACTCGAAGCATGCTGAACATCATAGAGGCAGTGAGAATTCCTACAAGGCATGTAAAGGATAGTTGGATCAAGAGGCTAGACATGAACAATATCCCCAATTTTGAAAGGGGAAGTTCCATCATTTACCTTCAAATTATTAGGAATGAGCCTTGGGAGGCTCTTCTAGATTTATAATGGTAGATATATAATGCTTGTAACTTGCCTCCACTTTAAAAAGAGAAACATCAATCTCAAATTGGCTGATCAGTCCATCACTATTCCTTTGGAACTAGTGAAGTACATCATGACCACCATTTTTGGGTGGTCCTACCCTACCAATTTCCTAGTGATCTAAGTAAATAAATTCAAGGGGGACTTCCCAATTATTATGAAAAGAACATGGCTAAGAACTATTGAAGTGAGAATGGGCATCTAAGATCTTTCCTTTGAAATCTTTAAAGAAAATGTATTTGGAAAGTTCGACAAGAAGAAAGTTTTATACATCATTTATAGTGATACCAAGTGCAACTATGTGTAGAAACTATGAATCATTAATAGTGTATCTATCAAATAATTTTGTTAGTGTTCAAACATATCTAAAATTCAAAGGTGCCTATATGTAGTACCCACAAAATAAGAGGGCACCTAGTGGCTGATAGCTAATCTTGGAAGTAGTACACTTTGCATAGAACTTACTGAGAGCCTAACATGTGCCTACATAGAAGGCATGGATGAACTGGAGCAAGTTCATCACCAACTCTCTGATAATGCAAATGATGATAAATATTGGGAAGAGTTGGAAATTCCTAAAAATTTTAAATAAAAATCCCTTGAGCTAAAAACTCTACCTATTGGAATGAAATATGTATTTTTGAAAAATGGGAAGCTAGTAATAATTAATGAAAATATTTCTCTTGAGCAAAAATAGATGCTACTACATATGATTAACAAATGGCCAACAACCTTTTCTTGATCATATCTTGAACTCACATGGATTGATCCTAGGATATGCCAGCATCGTATCTACATTGATCCGGCCATGAAGGTAAAACGATAGCCACAGTGATGGTTAGATCCCAAATTGAAGTAGATCGTCAAAGAGGAAATTGAACAACTCCTCAAGGAAAGGTTTATCTATCCCATTGTGGATAGTGAGTGGATTAGCCCACTCATCATTATGCCAAAGAAAGATGGTAAGTGGTAGGTCTACATCAATTTTCGACTATTGAATATGGAAACATTTAAAGATCACTTTTCATTGTCATTTTTGAATTAGGTTTTGTACACTATATTTGAGAATTACTATTATAGTTTTTTGGATGGTTATAGTGGCTATAACCAAATCCAGATCATGCAAGAGGATCAAGCTAGAACAACATTTACGAATCCTTGGGGAAATTTTATATATGGAAAGATGCCATTTGGCCTATGCAATGCCCTTGCCACATTTCAATTCCTAGTCTTAAGTATTTTCTAGTAGTAGATTCGTAGCCAAGTGGAAGCCTTCATGGATGACTTCTCCACCTATGGGGCTACATTTGAGCAAGCCTTGGACCATCTTGAGCAAGTGCTTAAAAGATGTGTGAAGATCAATCTTTGGCTCAATTGGCAAAAGAGCCATCTAATGGTCTAGGAAGACATTCTTTTGGGGCATAGAATCTCACAAGTAGGGATTAAGGTTGACCCTAAAAAGATTAGGGTCATCCCAGTAATTACCCGTTAAACAAAAATTGTAAAAGATCTTCAGTCATTCCTTGGACACATTTGCTACTACCAATGATTTATAGAGAATTTCTCTAATATTGCAAAATCATTGGTTGAGCTAATAAAGAAAGATGTCTCATTTTTTTGTACCAAGGAATGTGAAAATGCATTCCAACAATTGAAGGAGAAACTTGTAAAAACTCCAATTCTACAAGGACCTAGATGGTCTAGACATGAAACATCCATATTACATCAACTACACAAGTTGAAGCATTGTGGATGCATAGCTAAACTACACCACCATAGAAAAATAATTGATTATAGTGGTGTTTGCCTTAGAGAAATTCAAGCACTATGTGCTTTGATACAAAGTATTTGTGTACATGGACCATAGTGTGATTTGCTTCCAAATGAACAAGATAATAGTGAGCCCCTGTGTCATATGGTGGCTGGTGATCTTGCAAGAATTTAATCTAATGATGGTAAATTGAAAGGAAACTAATAATGTGGTCACTAATCACTTGTCTCCATTATGATGGAACAACAAAGAGGAGGAAAGCTCAGTTTCTAATCAATTTCCTGATAAACTCCTCTTTTTCAAGGCTATACCTGAATAATTGCCCACTAAGCCTAAATGGTACAATGGCATTTTCACCTATCTTCTCACTTAAGAAATGCAACAAGAGTTGGACCACTGGAAGAAACAACAGCTTCTTCACCAAGTAAAATGCTTCATGAAGATCATCATGCACCTCTATAAGGTATGCACTAATGGCTTGGTTTGTTAGTGTGTCCCTGACACTAATCAACTATGCATTCTCCAAGACACTCATGAAGGTCTTTGTGAGGCCACTATGTTGGGAGATGCATAGCCATTAAGATCTTGATGGAAACGTATTATTAGCCAACACTTTTGCTCATCAATTTATCCATTCTTATGAATGTTACCAATGCAATGGTGGAATGATTGTTCAAATGAAGAGACCTCAACAATGGATCCAACCACTAGAATCCTTTGACATATAGGGCATTAACTTCATGGGTCCCATCATGCCCATGTCAAATGAAAAGGCATACATCATAGTCATTGTTAACTATTGTACCAAATGGATAAAAGTAGTAATCATCACCAACTACACATCCTCTAGTGTTGTTCAATTTTTATAAAAAAGTATTGTAAACAAGTTTGTTGTGCCATGTGCATTAATTTCTAATCATGGAATCTACCTTATAGGCACTACCTTTTGGAAGCTCATGCAATGCTTGGGGGTTGATCATAAATTAACACCTTATCATCCCTAAGCTAATGGTCAATCTAAGATTACAAATAGGGAAATCACTAAGATCCTAATGAGAATAGTTAGCAAATATAGGAGTGGCTAGAGCACAAAACTCAACAATGCCCTCTAGGCTTACTACTCCATCTAGTAGCTTGCTATAGGCTACTCTTCCTATGAGCTAGTGTATGGAAAATTTCCAACTCTTCCTATTCAATGTGAGCTCTATACACTTTCAACAAGTTATGTCCTTGACCTTGACTTAAGTCTAGCACAAAAAGAAATATTAATGAATCTCAACCTACTAGACAAAAATTAATTGGTGGTCCTATCATCTAACGAGTTGTAGAAGGAATTCAACAAAAAGTGCCATGATCATAAAATTAGGAAAGTGAAATTTTAACTGGGAGATAAGGTCCTCTATTGGAACCCCACACATGTACCTCAACGAACTAAGTTCCAAATGTTGTGGTAATTTCCTTACATCATTTACGAAACTTTTTCTTTTGGGTTCATGATGATCTACAAACCTAAGAGCCTAGATAAGAAACAACTAGTCAACATGCAAAAAATCAAACCTTTTCATGAGCCTAAGCAAGCCAATGCAATAAACGCCTCATCAAATGGACAACCATGCTCAATCTTTCAGATCTCCTTCTTTCAACCTAATTGTGGGGGAGATGGCCATCCATGCTAACTATATAAGTGGCTCCTTAATTTTTCATCCTTTTTTTTTACACATTTCTATTTTACACCTTGTTATTTTTATAAATTTTTGTTTTACACCATCTTTATCTTACATGTTTTTTTTTATGTTATTAATTTTTTCTTTTACAAAATCATTAGTACACTTTATTTTTCTTAAATATTTTATAGTTTTTTGTATATTTTTCTTTATTTTAGTGTGACTTTCTTATTGTGTTTTAATAATAGCGTTCCTTATTACCAGTTGGGTACCATGTGGTTTGTTTGATGTGGTCATGTGCTATTCGATTATTTGATTATTAGTGTCTGGATTCTAGCTTTGAATTTTGTTACTGATAACTAGGACATGGTTTCTTTTTCATGAAATAGGTAGTGAGTCCACAACATCCACCCAACCACAAACTCTATGATTTTCCTTGTTATGGAAGTATGAAGTCCCTTTTTCATTAATAAAAATTTAGCCAACCTATGCCCTTGGTAGTTTTTGAACTTGGAAAGGATTGAAAGGTTAGAACAGGGTGTGACTTCAAGGGTACTTGGTACTCTTTGTGCTTTTATGCTTACTTGGATGTATGTGTCTTTCCATGGATTTTTTACTATTCCATGTTGACCAATAACAGGAAGTTAAATAAGTCTTTACATAGTGTGGTTCCCATTTCAAAAAAAAAATAATAGGAATTCAAAGCACATCCCTTAAACAAAATAAAAGAGCTACAAGCACTGGTTATGGGACTAGAAAGACATGTTATACATGCCTGAAGGTCCTCTCTAACTAAGTCCTTTTCTCACTTCATGCTTCTCTTTTTTTCTTAAATAAGAAGTGGTGGTTATTCTATGGGATCACTCTTGTGTCTCAAGGAGGTGGATCGATCTTAGAGTGATGATGAAAAGTCAATAAACATGGTTGGTTTTGGTTTGGACTAAGGATGAATTTTATTAAGTCACTTACCCATAAAATTCACTAGGGATTTCATCCAATGTTAATTGGAAACTCCATTCCACTTTCTCTCTCATCCATCTATACTTTCCATGCCTCACCTCACTGCCAATGTTCATGTCCTTATTCAATGTCTTGGTTTAATATATCGAAATTCTTAGGTAGTTTCTTTTAGGTTTTTGTACTTAACTTTCTATCATCATTAATCACCAATGGGGCTCATGGACTCCTTGGTTTGAGGCTATGAAAGGGAAAAAAAGGATGTGTGCCTACTTTGAGGAGGATCCACTTACATACCTTTTGGTTGGATTAGTTAAGTTCTTTATCCTTGGATATTCTCACAATAAAATCCTTTTGTATGCCCCATAAATGACATCCAACTGTATGCATCTTCACAATGTTTTTTAGTGAAATCCTCTTTTTTGTTATTGTGAATTCTTTAAACCTCTTCAAGCATTTCATCACATTTGGAAATTTCATAATTTAATAATGGACCATTTATCCATTTCACCCTATTTTTCAATCTTACCACTAATACTATTAAAGGAATCCATCCACCATAATCACAACCTAGCCAAGTGTAACTATTGATGAGACAAGGTATCTAAAGGCTATACATTACCTATTGCACACTAATCCATAATTTTGTTGTGATTGCAGTGGGAAGCATGGATTGGAAGCAAGATTGTCTTCACCAAAGAAGAAGCAACAGCACCATGCAACAAGGATCCTTCATGATCATTGAATCTTCTCCCTCATCGTTCAACTGCCAAAGGAGTTGGATGTTAGTTTTCGCTAGGGTATTTAATTCTATTGTCATAAACATCCAATTTTATAAAATATTGTAAATCCATATGCTTGGGCATTTAGAAGCTATCTGTTCCATCTAACTCAATTTTCATGTTAGTCAATAATCTCACACCTTCCTAATATTTTATAAGGGACTTGTTTCTCCTTTTGTTCACTCAAGGGTGAGTTTTCATTTAATGTTAGGGGTATGATGAAGTTTATTTTTGTCAACTCTAATATTGAGGGCTAAGAAGTGATAACGAATATCTGATATCATGGAATGTATGTCGGCCTATAAATATAGGGCTTGGTGCATGGTTTGGGCATAATTTTTGCTATAGCATAGCAGAGCTCTTACAGTTTCTTTTCTTCAAAGTTAGAATATTTTCCAATGTGCTCACAGCAAGAGTCATTAAGTGTATGGATCTTTATTTGAGCACTATTATACCTAAGCACAGCAATATGTGCGAAAATAAAGACGAGCTTTCTAATAAACCTTGCAACACCTTGGCTAGATTAATTATTTTATTTATGCATTTAATGCTTCCAAGTAATTAAGCTAAGCTAAGTCAGCTAAGTTAAATAGCAATAAATTAAGCACATAAGTACAACCACTTCAAGCATTCACATGACACTTTGTAATCCCAACCACACTTAACATTTGGTAACCCAACAACATTATACGTGTTCAAGATGTGTATGGAAAGTGGGATCAAATATTTATGTTAAGATTAGTTAGAGATTAATGATTTAGTTAGATTAAATTAGCCATTAAATTGTTTCATTCCTTTATTTTAAGCACTAAGAACATAAAACATAAAAAATGATAAAAATCAAATGTCTCAATTGCACTTAAGCATAACTTTGCATCTCACAGGTGTAACTAGGAAGACAATGATTGTAATGATTAGATTTCACTTCCTAGAACCAGTGTACTTGAAGACTTAAGATCTACAAAATTCAACCGAATCATGCATGAACACTTGTCATGCATATGGTTAAGCATAAGAATACACACCTCTAAAATAACATATCCCAAGAACTTGATCTTATAACATTAAAAAAAATACTTCAAAGTTTGAACAAATAACAAATGCTCTCTAAGCATTTATAAAATGGTCCTCAAATGTTACTTATGAAGATCCTGTAATGATGAGTGCACCAAGATGTCATAAATGAACACAATAATAAATTGCTTTTATTACATTGTTTATAAGATGTCTAAATATTACATGAAAATTATTTCAATATTTATTTCATTTTACTCAATTTCATAGTTTTATTGTAACATTTATATTCTATGATTCTTGTTTTATGAGCAAACCCTCCCAACAAGAATCATTAACCTCTACCCTTAACCAACCAACTATCCATCACTTTATGTTAAGAAAGCAACAAGCTTCACGTTTTCCAAGTTCTATCCCTAGAAGGACACAAACTAAGATGGCAATCAATCAACCCCTAGCTCCCTTAGTAAGAAACCCCTTCAACTTCACCAACTACCATGATATCCCAAAATCACTCTAAAATGTAAATTTGTTCTTCAATCCCACAACCCCTACTAGTGATGCTTGACAACATATACAATGTTTTGAAACCTTATTAGATGATGAGTCGTCATTGGCTGGCTATGTCAATGAGGCCTCATCGATGCATCTTGCCCTGAGTTGACAAGGCCTTATCGATGCAATGTTTGTCTATCGCCTATAAACACATGCCTATCATCCACAATTATGAGGAATCAAGATTTTAGTAGTAGGGAATATCTTCCATTTTTTTTATTCGAAAGTTAGAAATTTCTTTCCTTGAGTGCCCATAGTAAGAGTTATTGAGTGTACAGATCTTTATTCGAGCATTGTTGTACCTAAGCACAATAATGTGTGTAGCAATAAAGATGAGCTTTTTGATAACCCTTGCAACAATTTAGATAGATTAGCTATTTTATTTATTCATTGAATGTCTTCAATTATTTATTAAATTCTTTTTATTAGTTATCAAATATTTCTAGTTATTACATTAATGAGACAATTAAGTGAGATAGATTACACACATAAGGATGATTGCTTCGACCGTAACACGTATTTTCTTGGTAATCCCAACAACATTATCGCTTGGTACACCCACTAGCATGGTGTTTGATCACCTAGTAGTGGATACGTGGGTTCAAGATGTGTACAAAAAGTAGAATGAATACTTATGTTAGGATTAGTTAAGTGATTAGCTAATTATCAATTTAGATTAATTAATTAAACTCCTTCTATATACATTTCAAGCACTAAAATATAGAATATAAAATGATAAAAATCAAATGCCTAAGTTACACTTAACCATACCAACATACATCATAAGTGTAATTGGAAGGACAATGATTAACCTTAAGGCTAGATTCACTTCCTAAAGGGCTAGTACATTGGAAATGATAAAGTCCAAGTAATTTTACTAAATCACACGTGAATGCTTTTTGATTCGTATGGTTGGGCATAGGGGTACTCCATTGCTCTTTATTGGTGTTGTTGCTGATGACTTTGGTTGTGGAACATGCACTATTTAGGTTTAAGTGGATACTACTAATATCATTGTATGAACCTAAAATTCAATAACATTCCCACTATACATAAATTATAGAAACACACTGATAATTTCATTTTGTTTTATAAAATTTCTTCTTCTTCTCATAAGCCTAAAGATTCTAAACCACTAGTCCCACAAGAATTCAAGGTGATATACACTCATCCAAATGAGTTTGTATTGAACTTCACCTTCATCCTACATCAGGATGAGTAGATGTGATGGTGTGATATGGAGGGCAACGTCCAATAGATCTATGCTAGGAATTTTGTTTAAAACCCTTAAGAAGTTGGGCATAGCAAATCTTCATGAAGAGTACGTTGTGGATGGATATGATGCTCAGAACTATTATCCCATTGAAATAAAATGTAAGGAAGATAAACATCAAAAGAGACTCCATGAAGCCACAAAGGGGAAACATTACACTAACCCCTTATTCCTACTAGATCAAGAGGACAATGAGGCTTCTCCCTTGGAAGGCTCTCAACATAAAGATTCTCCATCCCCTATTACTAATGGTGAGGGTATGAACTTGACCCTATGATCAACTATTCATAAACCAAGTTTAAGAAGGAGTGATAGCCAAGGTAGGGACTCAGGTGAACATCACAATAACAGGGGATCTAATAATGATGATCATAAAAATCGTAAGAGTGATGGTGGAAACCATAGTGGCAATGGCAATCCACCTTCCTGTTCATCCTCTTCATCTGATTTTGAACATTCCTCTTCATCTAACGGTTCTCATGGAAGCCACCATTGAAAAAACCATGATGAAGGTGATATACAAAATAACAATGACCATGAAGGCCACCAAAACCAAAGGGGTGGCCAAAACTATCATCAACATCATCAATGCAGTGATGATGATGAACCTTTACTAGTGACTCGAAGTATACTTAACATTGTAGAGGTAGTAAGAATTCCAACTAGGCATATGAAGGATAGTTAGATTAAATGCCTAGATATTAACAATATCCCAAGATTTGAGGGGGGATATAATTTTGATCCACAAACACATATACAAGCTTTTCAAAATGCCTATGCCTTATAGAACATAGAGAACGAGTGGTAGAAACTCAAGCTTTTTTCAAGAAAACTCATTAAGGAAATTGAAAGTTGGTATCGGTCCTTAGAATCAGAATCTATCCAAAGATGAAGTACCATGTTATAATTTTTCAATGAAAAATATCAAATGTACTCTAGAGTGTCTAATCTAAGAAGGCAAATCCAAGGCTAGAAATAAGGAGCACACGAACCCTTGGATGCCACCATGGGCTGATACTATTCACTCCTACGTTAATGTCCTATCCATGGTTACTCTCAGAGGGAACAACTTCACCACATCATATATGGACTCAAAGTAGAAAGAAGAAGAACCCTTGGGGTGTATGCCCAAGGGAAGCTGTCTAAATGAGAGCTAATTAGATCCAATGGCTAATTAAGCAAGTAGCAAAAGAAGAAGGTGAGCTACGAAAAAGGGAGAATGTTGAAAAGTATAATAGGAACCCATCCATCAGAAAACAAGAGGTCCAATTTTGTGATGAGGAGGAGTCACCACTTGATAAAGTGGTGAACAGAAAGATCTTGCCATTTCAAAAATCCATTTCTAACATTTTAGTCAAGGTTGATAATTTATGGGACTCTTTAGATGAAAAGTTTCAAATTACTTTGAAGATTGCTAAAGAATCCAAAGAGAACAATAGTGATTGTAATTATAGACAGTGAAAAGAAACTAAACGTGCCTACCAAAAAGGTAAGAGCAAAGCTACTATAGTAGAGAAAGTTGTGGAATTTGATTCTGATGTTGAAACTGAATGTGACATCTATCAATGTGAACATCCAAAGGGATGTTTTCCTATGGTGTCACACTTACAAGAGTTTGGAGTGTATGCATTAAATCCTCACCTAGAACGTAGACAAGCTCCAAGATGATTCCCTTACCCTCAAGGCAGTCCAAGGCAATTTCACCAATAGCAACAAACTTACTACCCAAGTGGAACTCCTTCACAACCTTATGAATAGTACAAACAGTGTACCAATGATAATCATGGAGAATGCCACCGCCAAGGAAGTAGTACCCTTATAGGCAACTAGATTCATACAGGTACTATGTTTAGCAACCCATCTCCCCTAGAAGTTCAGAAGTCATGCATCATTCCTTATCATCCTTCACATCCCTCTGCACCTACACCTTCACCTTCAACCCAATTACCTGTTTCTCCATCTATGTAAGGTGAGATTCCTCCACAACTACAACAATGAAGTGCTACAAGGGTTGTACACTCACAAGCAGTTTTTCAACCAAGTGGTCTAGATAATCAATCAAGGAAATGACCTTTCTTCTGGCCCAATAGTTCTCTCCAGCCCTCACAACCTACTTCGACTAATCGCCATACATCTCTAGTACCCTCATCCTCTACATCAAACACCTTTAAGTATCCTTCAAACTAGGTGCCAACTAGGATCCGCACTGTAATGCTAACTCATGCTATTTCTAACTAGATCAAGGCTGGCAACCTTCCTACAAAAAGATCTTATCCAGGAAGTCTTCTCATCTTTCTATAACTCTGGTTTCAGAGTTAACCTCATCTCCCATGATATGTATGAGGCCTAGAACCTACCACCTCTTAAGAAGATCAATATCCATCTAGAATTAGCAGGTTAGTCAATTATAGTTCCTTTGGGATTAGTAGAGGACATTGTGACCAAAATTTTTGGATGGTCCTATCCTACTGATGTTCTAATAATCAAGATTGAAAACTGTAAAAGTGATTTCCCCATCATCATGGGAAGGGCTTGGTTAAGCACAGTTGATGTGCGAATGGATATAAGGGACCTATCTCTCAAAATGTCTATGGAGAATGAGTTAGGAAAAATTGAGAAGAAGCGTATTCCATGCATCGCATATAGTGACAACGAGTGCAATTACATGCAAAAGATTGGTTAATTAAAACCACATACATTACGGCATACAATCAATGTGCACGAGAACTTAATATTCAACAATGTCTATATGCAGCAACCACAAAGTAGAAGGGCACCTAGTGGCTGATAGTTGCTTCAAATAGTAGCAGAATGTGCATGGAGCCAACTGAGAGTTTAAATTATGCATATGTAGAAGGCATGGACAAAATTGAACAAGTCCATTCCCAACTCTCTAATGAAGATGATGATAACTATTCGGGAGAGTTGGAGATCCCTAATCACTTCAAGTAGGAGCCCTTAGAACTAAAAAATTTACCAATTAGAATGAAGTTTTCATTTTAAAGAATGGTAAACCAGTGATCATTAATTCCAAACTTTCTCCTAAAAAAAGGATAAGTTTTTAAAATTGGTGAATAAATGGTCAACAACCTTCGTTTGGTCATATCCATAACTAACAGGAATTAATCCAAGGATATGCCAGTACCACATCTACACTGATCCAACCATGAAACTTAGAAGATAGCTGCAGAGGCAGCTCAACCTCAAATTGAAGAAAATATTTACGAAGGAGATAGAGAAACTCCTCAAGGTGGGGTTTAACTATTCAATCGTGAATAGTAAGTGGGTTAGCCCACTCGTAATTATACCAAAGAAGGGTGGTAAATGGTGAGTTTGCATTGACTTTAGGTTGTTAAATATGGCAACATTTAAGGGTCACTTTTCTTTACCATTTTTGGTTCAAGTATTAGACACCATATCCGAGCATTATTATAATTTCTTAGATAGTTATAGTGGCTATAACCAAATCCATATTGCACTAGAAGACTAGGCCAAAATAACATTCACGAGTCCTTGGGGGACTTTTGCATATTGTAAGATGTTGTTTGTCCTATGCAATACCCTTGCAACATTTCAACACTTGGTCCTTAGTATCTTTCAACAATAGATCAGTAGTGGTGTTGAAGTCTTCATCAATGATTTCTTCACCTATGGAGCTACCTTTGAGCAAGCCTTGGACTGAATTAAGCAAGTACTAAAGAGATGTGTTGAGACAAACCTATGGATCAACTAGAAAAAGAGCCATCTCATGGTCCAAGAAGGCATTGTGCTAGGGCATGAAATTTCAAAAAAAAAGGAATTGAGGTAGAACTAGAAAAGATAAGGATCATCCAAGGAATAACACACCAACCAAAGACTGTTAAAGATGTTCAATTATTCCTTGGACATACTAGTTACTACCATCGCTTTATTAAGAATTTCTCTAGGATTGAAAAGCCATTGGGAGAACTTACAAAGAAAGATTTACCTTTCATTTGGACGAAGGACTATGAAAATGCATTCCAATAATTAAAAGAGAAATTCATAGAAACATAAATCCTATGAGAACTAGATTGGTCCAAACTATTCCATAACATGATAGACGCATCTAACTTTTCTTTGGGAGTAGTGGTTATGCAAATGGATGATAAGAAACATCCATATTATATCCACTGTGCAAGTCAAAGCACTATGGAAGCACAATTAAATTACACCACCACGAAGAAGGAATTAATGGAAGTGGTGTATGCACTAGAAAATTTTAGACATTATGTTCTAGGTTACAAAGTATTTGTACATATAGATCATAGTGCAATTTGCTTCCTTATGAATAAGCTGATAGTCAGCCCTCATGTTATACGGTGGCTTGTGATATTGCAAGAATTCAATCTTATTATGGTAGATCAAAAAGGAATCGAGAATGTGGTTACTAATCATATTTCTTGCTTAAGATGGGATAACAAAGAGGAGGATAGCCCACTCTCTAATCAATTTCCAGATGAACTCCTCTTTACTGGAGTAATAAATGAACAAATGCTTGAAAAAGCAATATGATATAATGGCATCCTCACATATCTTCTTACTCAAGAGATGCCAAAAGACTTGGATTTTAGGAAAAAGCAACAATTTCTTCATCCAGTCAAATACTTCATAGAAATCAATGGACATCTTTACAAGATGTGTGTCAATGGCATAATTCATTGGTGTTTCCCTGATGAAGATTAACTACACATTCTCTAAGATGTTCATGAAGGACCTTGTAGAGGTCGCATGGCCATAAAAATTCTAATGGCAAGATACTATTGGCCCAAAATCTTTAGGGATGCCCACTAGTTTGTCAAGTCTTGTGAACATTGTCAATGTGATAGGGGGATGATCACTTGTATGGAAGGTCCTCAATAGTGGATTCACCCACTAGAACCTTTCAACATATGGGGCGTTGACTTCATAGGTCCCATCACATCCATGTCTAATGGGAAAGTGTATATTATAGTAGCAATTGACTATTGCACAAAATGGGCTAAAGTAGTAGCCATTACAAAATGCACATCATCCATTGCCACTAGATTTATACAAAAACATATTGTAAATAGGTTTGGGGTGCTACATTCACTAATTTTTTATAATGGGACTTATTTCATAGGTGCCACATTTAGAAAATTAATGAAACACTTGGGGTTAGAACATAAATTCATAACACCTTACCACCCCCAAGCCAACAGTCAAGCAGAGGTAACCAATCAAGAGCTTACAAAAATATTAATGCAAATCATTAGTAAATATAGGAAGGATTGGAGCAAAAAACTTAATGATGCTCTCTAGGCTTACCGATCAACTTGGAAACTTCCTATTGGATATTATCCCTATGAGCTAGTGTACAAAAAATGTCCAACGCTCCCAATTCAATCTGAGCTTTGTACACTCTCAACGGCCTATGATCTAATCTTTGATCTAAGTTTAGCACAAATATAAAGATTCATCAATCTAAATATGCTAGACAAAAATCACTTAGTGGCCCTATCCTTGAATGAGGTGAACAAGGCATTCAACAAGCAACACCACAACCTTAGAATTAGGAAAGTAAAGTTTTAACGAGGAGATAAGGTCCTCTATTGGAACCCCACACATATGCCTCAAAAGAAAAAATTTCAAACATTATGGGAGGGACCTTATATAATTAATCAAACATTTCCCTCTGGGGCCATGATAATTTACAAACCTGACAAGCCAAATAAAAAGCAGTTGGTTAATATCCAACAAATTAAACCTTTCCTAAAACCAAGATTGGCCAATGTAAATACTGCCTCAATTGATGGACACCCATGTTTTATTTTTCAGGTCTCCTCCTTCTAACTCAATCATGGGGGAGATGGTCATCCATGCTAACCATTACCATGGCCTCTTAGTTTTTCTACCTTTTTTTTCACATTTTTGATTTTACAATTTTTTTTTATTTTCAAATTTTTTTAAATTTTACACCATCTTTTTTAGTACCTTTAAACTTTCTTGATTATTTTACAGTCTCTTATATATTTTACTTTCTTTTATTTCTTTTGATTAAGTGTGATATTTTCTCATTTTTACTAATAAATCTACTTTATTATCATAGGACATAATGTTGTTGTTGCTATTTACTAATGATGGTTTGTGCTTAATATGTGATTGTCGATGTCTAGTTTCTATTTTTGAATTCTGATGTCTGATGACTTCGGCATGGTTTATTTTTCATGGAACAAGTAGTGAGTCCACATCAACTGCCCATCCAATGAGCTCTATGGTTTTCCTTGTTCTAGGAATTTGAAGTCCCTTTTTCATTAAAGAAACTTGGTAGTTCCAAAATTAGGAAGGATCCAGAGGTTTGTAAAGAGTGTGACTTCAAGGGGACTTAATACTCTTTGTACTCTTCTTCTTGCTTGAATGCTTCATTGTTTTTGCACAAACTTCTGACCATTCCATTCCACCCAATTATAGGAAGATAAATAACATCATTGCATGGTGTGGTTCCCATCATTTAAAAAAATGATGGAAATTCAAGGCACATCCCTTTGACATGAATAAGTCCTTGCATGGTGTGGTTTCCATTTAAAAAAAAAAGAGTTAATCAACAATCCTATACCTTCTCAATTTTGTAAAAGAACTTGAGGACGAGTTTTCATGTAGTCATGGGGTCATCATTGGTTGGCTGCATCAATGAGGCCTTATCAATGTAGTTGACCACATTGACAAGGCCTCATTGCCTTGTCAATGAATCTCTTCCTACGTTGATGAGGCCTCATGGACATAGTGTTTATCCATCGCCTATAAATACGTGCCTACTAGCTACATTTATGGGAAATCAAGATTTTAGTAGTAGCAAAGCTCTTGCATTATTTCGATTCAAAAGTTAGAATTTTTTTTCCTGAGTGCCTACAACAGGGATCATTGAGTGTATGGATATTTATTCAAGCATTGTTGTACCTGAGCATGACAATGTGTGTAGTAATAAAGACAAGCTTTCTAGATAAGCCTTGCAGCACTTTGGATAGATTAGCTATTTTATTTATGCATTTAATGTCTTTAATTATTTATTAAATTCTTTCAATTAGTTATCAAATATTTTCTAGTTATTATGTTAATGAGACAATTAAGCAAGATAGATTACACACGTAATTTCGATTGATTCGAGCATAACATGTATTCACTTGGTAATCCAAGCAACGTTATTGCTTGGCACACCCAATAGCATGGCATTTGGTCTTCCAACAGTGGATACGTGGGTTCAAGATGTGTACGAAAAGTGGAAAAAAAATACTTATGTTAGGATTAGTTAAGTGATTAGATAATTAAACTCCTTTTTATCTACATTTCGAGCACCAAAATAGAAAATACACAATGATAAAAATCGGATGCCTTAGTTACACTTAACCATACCAACATATATTACAAGTGTATTTGGGAGGATAATGATTGACCTTAAGGCTAGATTCACTTCCTAAATGGCTAGTGCACTTGAAATGATAAAATCCATATAATTCAACAAGATTGCACATGAACATTTTGTGAATCGTATGGTTGGGTGTAGGGGTACTCCACCACTCATCACTAGGGATCCATAACATTGTATAAAATAATATAGCCTGTAGGGTATTTGTGACAACCTTTAGGAGCAAAGCCACCCAATGGTTTTTAATGCTCCCAAATGCCTCTATCAACTCATGGCAAGAATTTAAAAATAAGTTCTTACTTCAATTTGAACAAGTCACTAGCCCAACCATAGCATCAAGCTCTTTTACAAGCTTGAGGAAAATACCTCGGGAAAATGTCCATGACTACAACTTACAGTTCCTCCACCAACTTGTTTATGTGCCAAGTGAGATGCATCCACAACTTGGTGGCATCCTCAATTTTTACTTATCAACTATTGATTCATTCTTTGCCTATGCCATTAAATCTCATCCCAACATAATAGAAATACAAGGAGCAATGGCTAAAGCCATCAAGTTAGAACAAATTACCCTCATGAATAGCATTCAAACCCAATTTGGGATGATGAGTGTTAGCAACCCTATGCAATCTAGTCCTCTACATTTACCAACTTTTCCAATGACCAATACTATGTTTCAAAGTCCCACTTCCCTTCAAATGACTCAACCTACAAATAGTTGTTTTTAGGATCCCACATCTTCTTCATTCCTACCATATAACACTAATTTGAATGATGACCAATTGAAGGCCTTAATTCAATTAATCATAAACCCAAACAAGATATCTAATCTTGTTAAACCCCCAACTTAAACTCAAAATTAGATAACCCAAATGTTAACTTCGTCTCAAAAACTTTCCAATGAAGTAGTTAAATTAAAGTGGAACAACAACAAGGGTCCTATACAATCTGAAAGGTCAAGTACATCAATCAATGAGGATTATTGTTGTTTTCATAACATTAGGCAACACTCTAAGAAAACTTGTCCTTAATTTCTAGCACTATATGGTGAAAATGCCCAAAGTTAACAAAATGGGAAACCCCCTATTATGGTCCTTAATGTACCTCATGAAATAGAAAATGAAGAGGTTTTCTCATTAGAACAAGTTATGGTAAACAATCCCAACCCACATAATGCTCGCTACCATAGACTTAGTGAAATTATAAACAACACACAACAACAAACTAGGAATGATCCTTATACTCCTCCAAACGAAAGAGCTCCTAGTCAAAAAAACACAAATACTCAAAATAGGTCATCCCAAACAAATGATCCACAATGATCAAACCCCACTGCCATACTTAGAAGAACTCAACCTCAATAAGAAGCCAACGATGAACATAAGACTTATGATCTAGTTGAGGTTTTGTAGAAAATTAAAGCCAACATTTCAATGTATGACCTTTTATAATTTAACAAAATGAAAGATGCAATTCAAAGGATAGTTCACACACCCAAAACCAATAAAGAAAAATCCACATCCTCCACAAGGCAAGTTCACTTCATAGAAGGCCCTAATGCATTATCTATACAAAATGCAAACAATTCCATGATGAGCAAGAAAGAGCAACCTCCTTTCCTAACAACTTTGATTATTTTAGGAAATAATGTTCATAATTATTTGATGGATTCTAGAGTGATTGTTAGTGTCATGCCACTTGAGTTATGTAAAACCTTAGGAGTACGAATGCCACCACAAACAAGAAGTGTGATACAACTTGATGGGTCTAATGTACTTGTAGTAGGGTCATTGAAAGAAGTGAAAGTACAACTTAAAAAATACCCTACATTTACATGTTATACAAATATCTCAGTAGTTGATATGTCACCCACTTATGGTGTGCTCTTATCTAGGACTTTTGGAGCCAAGTTTGGGGGCTTCTTTAGGTCAAATTTCTCAGAACTATTAACCCCTATCAAAGGAAAATATGAATACATGGTGATACCAAGAGAGCCTTTCTACAAACAAGTAGTTACAACATTTGATCAACAAAATCAATCTTTGGAAAATCAAAACACTAACCTTTATATTGGAGTTATTGAAGTTGAGCATGGTGAACATGTTATAAATAACCATTTGAGTGAAATTACAAAAATAAATTCTTTTCCTCATATAGATTCCATCCAACCTTATCAAGCTTTTAGAGAGTGAAAAAAATCTATGAAGATAGCTTGCCTTATCATCAACGTGTTGGAAAGAGATTTCTTTTGAGTGACCCACCACCTTTAAGGGAGGACAAAGATATAAATGAGATCCCAACCATCAAAACATTAGAAGGTGTGCTAAATTTTGATGACATAACCATTGAACATATTCCTAGAGAAGCTGTACTCGATGAACTTTTAGAATCTAAAATTATTCATCTTATAAAACATTCAAGTTCAACATCAAATATAGTGCCTAATAGAAAACAAACAAGAAAATTATGAGTAGGTCTTGATTTTTGTAATCTCAATCATCAACAAATTGTTAAAAGGTAGTTTAACAAGAAACATGCAAGTGAAGTCTTTAAAATAGGAGATCTAGTCAGAGATAGAGCATCTAGTCAAATTGGCCCTCAAACTAAGTTCTCACCTATGTGGTTAGGCCCATTCCATGTTACAAATGTCATTGGCCCCAATGTACAAAATTTTTGATTTGCAAGGACATAAGTTACATAGGAATTTTAATGCATTTTATCTGAAGCATTTCTACTTAGGTGCCCCACATGGACACCTAGTAGATTCTTAGTTGCATTTTCTCTTCTCCTTCACCATGCATTTCATTTGTATATAGTTGCATTTGCATGTTTTCTTTGTATTTCCATCATCTCTTTCTTGGTGGATTGGTTTTAATTTTTGTTTTTCATATGATTTTGATAATCATTATGATCATTTAAGTTACTAGGCATTGGGTCATCATAACACCATTGGAAAATAATGCAAGTATAATGCTTTTTATATCCAATTACTATTACATGAAATATATTTTATATTTTATATTTCAATAATGCTATGATTCTTTCCAATCTGTTCCAAGGTTTTAGTTTTATTAATTATGTTAGATTATGGAAGATGAGATTTATGCTAACCTATCATGTAATCATCATGATCATGTGAGTGTAGGATATGTGACATTGGAGAATGGTTAGCCACAATCACTAGGTGACCTTAGAAAATTCCATTTTCCCTCTCCTAAGCCCTAGCCCTCAAGTGTAATGATCCATGGCTACCTTGTTATTAATAGGGTGAAGTGTGTTCATCTTCACTTGAGAACCCTTAGCCACCCAAGAGACCTACTATAATGTCATCAAATTGTAACTAAAGGCACATACACAAGGGTTAAGCTGCACCATGGAAAAATTTTTGAAAGCATCATATTCTTTGGTAGTGCAACTAATTGGCTAGACTCATGTTGGAAGTATTACCTTGAGAATGAAGTACACCATGAGCAAAGTTTCCTAAAATAAAAAAGAGAAACAAAAGAAAATGAATGAGGACCATGTTCATTAGTAGTGTAATAAGTTCTTGAGTGTGATGGGGCCTTCCCAACAACTAAGGTAGAGCCTCCTATCTCTTCTCAGAAGTAGACATGCAGTAGGAAATAGCATGTAGCCTCTTTCCTCCCTCTCGGTTTGCATAGTAGGCAACGATAGGTGACAGCAAGAGACGAACAGGCTTTAACAAGTAGCGAATAGCAGCATCAAAGACAATAAGGGGAGGCATACAATAGGCGTAGGAGCTATGAAGCGCATGTGTGCAACAACATGCAACAAACAATGAGTGTGTGTAGCAAGCGCATTGTCAAAAAGTAGATGTGCTGCACAGTCCAGGCACAACGGTAGTAAGCACAAGATTTGATGCATCAACTCTAGTAGTAGTGGCAAGAAATTTCCTTCGGCAATGCATGATAATTGACATGCAACAACAGTAGCAACTGGCACCAAAGGCCAAGGGGTGGTAGCATTCCTGCAACAAGAACAACCCCTCTCTCTCTTCCTTGAAGATGAAAACATGTGTAGATGATAGCAGACATGTCTATACACAACATGTCAAAGGCTCTCTCAATGGTAGTCTCTCTTGGTAAACATGTCAACCCATGGCATGCATCAAAGTCTCTCTCTCTCTCAGCAACAGGCATTGACAATAATAGGCATCGATGTCTACAACTGGTCTAGGGGAGGTAGTGATAATGTAACCAACAACAATGATGCGAGGCAAGCAATCAACTCTAGGCAGTGTTAAGGAAGAGTGTGGTAATCGACGGTAAGCTTTATTGATAAGCAAGTGGCAAATAACAGGGCTCTCTCTCTCTCTCTCTCTCTCTCTCTCTCTCTCTCTCTCTCTCTCTACAGCATCAACGTTGCTAGTGGTGCACGTGCTGATAGCAGTCAACAATGAGAACTGTGGAAATGGTAGCAAAGAGGCAACACATTTCAGAAATGGTCAGGTTTTCCTAGTAGGTAGTGGGTACCACTAGTAGCAATGGACCGACAACAGTAGAGGGGACAAGGGAAAAGTTTAAATTTTTTAGTTACCTACTATTATTTTCATGAAGTCTTGAATTTCAAGATAATTATTCAATTTAAGTCTTCATGATTTTCAATTTGATTTACTTTTTTTTGGAAATGCCACGTAGCACTCTCTAGCTAAGATTATTCCTAGGTTTCCATACCCATACAAGAGGCACCCTAGGCAATAGTCTCCTCAAACGAGTTTTTTTCCTGGTGTTGATGTGTCCAAAATTTACGCATCAGCAGCATCCTAGTATCATCTTGATCACTTGCAAGTTTTCCAACCTATTAAAAACCTTCATTGCATGAACACTTTGAATAGTTAAAACTCTTGTGATCTAGTTGGCCTTAGTTACAGTAGTTAGGGTAGCTCCTCCAGGCATGTTCAACATTCCTACAAGAATGATATGTAATGAGCACACAAGAAGTCCCACCACTTACTGAGTATTGTTGTAACTATTGCTACTACTACTTTCTAGATCGAAAATCATGGGCCTACTTGAATCCATTTGACTTCTCAAAAGATGTTTGATTCCTCTTCTAAGAAAGATCACAACATGCTACCTTCACCAACTAACTATACTCTAGATCCATTTCTAAATTAGGACATATCAGAGGAGGTGTATCTCCTTAAGTTATAAGTTTGGAAGTTGCTTCAAAAAGCTGTAAATATTCATGGCTCAATACAAAGCTATTTTTTTTTCTTTTCTTATTTCAATCCCATCATCTTATACTTGTGTTAGAAATATTCCATATGGATTTATAGTTTTTACTTTGAACTTTCTCTTGTATGTATCTATGCGATTTGGATTTCAAATTATATGATTAAGATTTTTAAAAATACTTATTTTTAGTAGTTTCATGATATGTTTTAAAGTAAGTGTCTTACTTTAATGTTGTTGTCATATTTATTTTTCATACATTTGCTATAAATTTGATAATATCATAATCTCTATTCTAATTATAGAAATTTTTTCTCTACACATTTTTTAGATTCTAATTTTCAATTTAATATTTCATGCTTAATATTTCAGCCATAGGTTAAAATTTGAATTTAAATGTTT
The DNA here is from genome assembly GCA_015680685.1 of Gnetum montanum. Classification (NCBI taxonomy): domain Eukaryota; kingdom Viridiplantae; phylum Streptophyta; class Gnetopsida; order Gnetales; family Gnetaceae; genus Gnetum; species Gnetum montanum. The sequence goes on from MNCI01018082.1 coordinate 241,108, forward strand.
TTTAGATTAATTTAATAATGCCTTTAAATTTTTAGTTAAGTACAACTGGTTAATTTGGAGTTTTAAGAATGTGCTCTACCACTTTGACTATTCTAGGGTTACCGTACTTCTATGGAAGATTGCCTAGGCAATTGTCTCTTTAAACATGTTAATTCGATAGGTGTTTTCTCTAAATAAATTTACACATCAATAATAACTTTCTATTTTAAGTAGTTTTCTATATATAGTAAAATGAACAAAAAAAATAACATCATATCTCAATCACACTCAACCATATGATATAAGTCTACTATGAGTGATTGAAAAGACAAAGACATGTAATTATTATAACCACCTAACCCATCCACATATTATAACACGGTCTACCACATATACTTGTAGATTGGAATGGCTAAGCATGTAACATACTTGCACCTTATTAAGTATCATATGTCTCTGCCACTTTGTAAGCATGTTTTCTTATTCATGCATTTGTACAATCCCTTACATATAGGAAAAACAACAATAATTTAAGATCATTCTAAAATACATTATGTATGATTCAAATATTTAGCCCTTATTACTTCAACCCACATGATATTTTCTTTCATAATATAAATTTTTAAGCTAACTTTCCTAAAAGAATCATATTAAAATAATATAATTTTTTAAGTCCAAGTCTACCATATTTGCATGGATGATAAATTATACCACAATCTAATTTAGAAATGTTTTTTTTTCTTGGCTTCCTCTATATCTTGCCAAAGAAAGTCACATTTTAATTTTTTAAATATTTTTATAACTTCATTTAGGATCTAAAGACATTATTATATTAAATATAATGAAATAGACTGAAGACTATTCTAAATTAACTATAATCTTTCCATCATGATAAAAAGCTTTTCTCACCAACCAATGAATCTCTAAATTATCTTCTTGAAAACATTAGTCTACAACTCTAACTTATTTCTTTCATAAAATAAAGGTACATACAAATATTTTCTTTGAAGGCTAGCCCTATCATAGTTTATTTGTAATATTCTTGTTATTTTCTTTAAAAGATGAGAAAAATGCTTTTATCAAAATTAGCCTACACGAATTTAACATACTAGATATATGTTTCTTTGGTTTCAAGGAAATATAAGTTTCTTCACATGTAAAATAAGGTAAACTATAAGCTAATGTAATTCTAATTTCAACACAATTAGTTATGTTACCAATTTACTAAACAAGTTTCAAATTAGTGTTTAATCTATTTTAAGATTATTAAAATCTAGTCCTCTTTCTTAGGAAAACTTCTAAAGATGAATTGACTATCATTTGGAACTTGAGCTTTGTTCATTATTTGGAAGCATAGAGATGATACAATGTATAATAGCCTTATAAAATAAAAGTTAATATTTACAATAACCTTCTACTTCAGAAACATTATTGAAGATTGAATAATCAAGCTTTCTACCATTGTTTTCTTATAAGACTTAAGTTAATGGAACAATGCACCATACTTTATATGAGAGATATTTCAAATTTAGCTCGAAGATGTAAAAGAGGATTATCACCTAGAGGTTCAATGCTCATCCTGCTAAGTAGCATCTTGGAAAGGTTAGCAAATAAGCAAAATCCTATCTTATGAGTGGTTGTGCTGAGACTTGAAAACCTAGATCTTTGAGTTAAATAAATTATGCACAATTTTTATGTGAGACAAATCCTTTATGTACACATAAATGCAACGAAATTGAGTCCACATATTTAAGAAACAAAGAAATTATGCAAAAATTTCGAGTGAGAAATGCTCTGGTCCATCAACGCAATGAAACAAAGTCCAAATATTCACAAAACATAAATTAGGTACTATTTCCATGAAAGAAATGCTTTTGTCCACACACATGAATTATTGGACCATAGCTAAAAAGATTCACCGATTGAATTTGATTGAATAAAGAGTTCACCATGAATGATGGTCGGGCTTCCAGTTGGAAATCCTCTAAACATAGGGATGGTAAGCCATAGACAATAAGTGGGACCATCCTCCATGTACACGACAGGCAAGACAAGAGTGAGTGTGAGCACACATGATGCCACACAATGATTCCAAATCCTCACTGTGCAGTAGAGGAGGTGCTGCTGCCGACTTTATCGTGTATCACATTGCAGCAAGGAGGTTTGTATGCCCTCCGTTTGAGAAAAAAGAAAGAGCGATTGAGGTAGGCTTAGGGTTTGTTTGTTTAGATGAATTTAAAGATATCCCATTGGTAAACAGACATCCTGAGTTTATGGATTCATGAATTTCAGTAAAATTTGAATAATATAGAGAAACAAAAGAAATCATAACATGAATTTGGAAATTGATTTTTGTAAACCTTCAAGGAAAACCAAACAATTTTTTAAATATAGCATTTATTATGTACAGATGAAGTACTAGGAAAGTGAGTGGATCAGCCAAAGCTTAATTAGGCAACAGAAAAATTTTAGGAAAATACATGAATAATCAAGAGCCTAATCTCTATTACGTAACTCATATTTTATAATTTAAAAAACAAGTACTTCACCTACGCTCCAAATAATGATCATGTTTCTCTAACCCTAATTATAAAGCTAAAGCCCGCTGTTGTCAACCTCGAAGCCAAAATTTGGGGCTTTCAATTTAATTTGTTACTGAACAATGGCTTACACGGCTTACGTGGAAAGTTGACTCATAGTGCAACCACGTGCAACATGCAAGGCCATGAACTGTTCATGCTTTTGGCTTTTTTCCTTCCTGCATGATTGGAACCTCATCTCTGAGTTATGTTCAATCTATGTTGTGTGGTGTAAAATGAAAACTGGTAAGGAAACATGAATTCTGCCCAATTATGGTATGTAGCCTCTACAAATAAGATAGGAGCTAGGCAAGGAAGGCGTACAAGTCTCTTTTTTAGTTGCAAAAAAAATGTTCTGATTGTTTAAGCTTTTTAGGTGAAAAAAAAATTTGTTCTGGTTCTTTGAGCTTTTTAAGTGAAAATGTCTCAGAGCGTTCCAGTCGGCCAACGTGCTGCTTCTGTGCAATGTTCAATCTATGTTGTGCGGTGTAAAATTAAAAAAGTGGTACGGAAACATGAATTCTGCCCAATTATGATATGTAGCCTCTATAAATAAGGTAGGAGCTAGGCAAGGAAGGCGTACAGGTCTTTTTTAAGTTGCAAAAAAAATTGTTCTGGTTGTTTAAGCTTTTTAGGTGAAAAAAAAATTGTTCTGGTTGTTTGAGCTTTTTAAGTGAAAATGTCTCATGCACAGAGCGTTCCAGTCAGCCAACGTGCTGCTTCTGTGCAGTTTCATGGCAATGTTTGGAAAGAAGAACTTATTCTATCCCTGTCGTCACTTTATTCTGTAGGCACTATATCATTTTTCTTCCTACATTTTATTTTTTAGTTTTAAATATTTCTATTTGATTTATTGTTTTTTTTTCTCTCTATTATCTGAGTTTTAATTTTTTTTTTCAGGAACCCCAGTATCTGAAGCAAGCTGATAGCCTTGCAGCAGAAATGAAGCCAATTATAGCGGCCCAAAGCAGAAAACACAGCTCACATTCTGACTTAATCGAATGCCTTGAGTTGGTGCATGGTCTTCGATCTCTTGGAATACACAAGTACTTCACGGATGAGATTAAACATGCTCTTGACTATATTTACAGGTCTTTCACAACATCTTTGATCATTTTTACTTATTGTCTCTTTTTTCCTGTTTAATGTTTTTGATATATTAGTGATTTGGATGAAGCAGGTTTTGGAATGATGACAAAGGAGTTGTATTTGGGAGTAGAGACCATGCATACCCAAATCTTCTGAGCACTGCGTTGGCATTCAGGATTCTGAGACTCAATGGTTACCGCGTTACAGCCAGTAAGTTACCCAAACCTTAGCATAGAGACAAAATTTATCAAAATCAGTTTTTAGCTTATTCCATTCTCTATTATATTTCTTTTGTCAACAAGGTCAAACCATACCATCGACTGTGCTTGTCATGAATTTTATACGTTGATATTCCAGGAGCAATAGGAACTTTTCCCATAGAAAAATATTCTAAATTCAGAGGTTATCCTCAGCCTAAGAGCGGGCAAGCACCAGCATTGACAGATGACGAAACATACGTGAGAAGTATCTTGAATTTGTTTTGTGCTTCTTACCTGTCGTTTCCACAAGAAGAAACGTTGCAGGAAGCAGAGCATTTCTGCATGAAATATTTGAAGACGTGGTTGAAACAGAAAGAGTACGGAAGCTACGACGACAATCTAACACAAGAAGTAAACACTCTGATCATATTAATATACCATCCACCAACAACATGGATTTTTCTAGAGTCTAGTGTCAACAACTTGTGATGGTTTCGTGCATAGTTTTTTAAGTCGGCCACAGATCGCTAGTTTAAGCATAAGTTGCGAGATTAAAATTTTTGCCCCACCTTCAACTAAATGGGCAAACTTTTATAATAAATCTTATTTTCTAGAAAAATATTAATGGTTTTAGGTGTATTTTTTAAGACTTTTAATTTCAACTCATCCTGGCTCCCTAATGTATCTATCATGATTCTTGATTCTTGAAACATGCTGACCTATATATTTCTGAAATATATAAAGATCAGGTTGATATATGTTGCAGGTGAAATTCGCATTGGAGTTTCTTTGGCATTGCAGCCCTCCCATGTGGAAAGCCACACATTACATAGACATTTATCAATTAAACCCACATTGGATAAGGTTTTGTTTTTTCAATTTATTTTTTTTATTAAAATACATCCCTCAACAATATTGTTTTCTTAGATGGTAAGGTTTGGGTTTAAACTTGGTCACACTGCCATAGTGCCACTAGCAAGTCTAGCATTGAGCCCCCAAATGATAACTTTTTAAAAAATATATATAATTTATATGATCTTTATGATGAATTTCAAACCATTTTGGCAGCTTACCTTTGAACAAGAAGATTTTGGAGCTGGCAAGGTTAGATTTTAACATAAAGCAGGCACTTTATCAACGAGAGATGAAAGAATTTATCAGGTAATCAATTCGGATTAATCCAATAAATTTTAACCCAATTGTAATTTGTTGGCTTCCAAGCAAACAAGTTAGCAGCTCGAGAGATGAGGTAATGATATACCTAAGCTAAAATCAGAAATTCTTGTTACATGCAGATGGTGGAGAACAGATGAAGTTCCTAAACTGAGCTACATGCGTATCCGCCCACTTGAATGTTATTTCTACGCAGCTCTGGCCATTCCTGATCCGGAATATACTCATGCAAGAATGGCATTAGCAAAAGCTACGATGCTTGGATATGCCCTTGATGACACAGCTGATAACTTCGCAACATATTCTGAATACAAGCGTTTCTACGAAGCTTTTGATCAATAAATAAACCTCCAATCATGTTTCCTTGCTTTAGTTTTTCTTGGTTTAAGCTTGACCTGTCAAAAATTTACTAGTATGAAGAGTTACCATTCATCATTTGTTTTACATGCATGGTGCCAGAGGGGATCTTTCCATGCTGGAAACAGGGTCTTATCCGGAAGAGATAAAACTTGTTCTAAAATTTGCAACCAAGTGCATGGAAGAAACTGCATTAGCGGCTAATGGAAAGTTTGGACCTGATTTGACTTCTCTTCTCAAAACAGTTGTAAGTCATTAACTGTTTATTTATCACAAACGAGAAAATAATTATCCAAATAAATTTATCCCATTTACATTTTGATATAGAACCGCTGACAATGGTATGTGTTATAGTCACTAAGTCAGATACAGGCGTACCTACAAGAATTGAAGTGGAATGAAATAAAATATATTCCATCATTTGAGATGAATTTGGAGGTCACTTCTATCTCTGCAGGGTTGCGCTTCAGTGTCCATGCCTTAGTTTTCATGGATACAAAATTTGACATGGATAAGTATACATATATATTCAATCTTGGGGGCACACTCATTAGATTATTTGATGACCTGGCAGATTTTGAGGTATATATATATTCTTAATGTTTCTTAAACTAAGCAAATTTTCGTTCATAATTTCAACTTTTGGTGCAGGATACAAACAAACCCTCCAATGAAGTGAATATTGTGGAGTCTTTTCTGGCTTACAATCCCCATAAATCACATGAAGATGCTTCAAGGTATACCAGAGGCAAAATATGTCACTTATTAAAGTAAATGAATTTTTGGTACTTCGACGACGAAGATGGCTTACCTGTGGACTGCAAGACAGTTTGTTATAATATTTGCAGAGTTAGTTTTCTTTGCCTTGCATGTGGTAGATGGGTATACTAACACGGGCACTGTAATAAGGGAACAAACGACCAAGATTCTTCTCCTCCCTGCATGATGATGTTCATCACTGAACTTCAAAGGCTTTTGTGGCTTTATAACTTTACATGTCGGAATGTTTCTTTCTGCCTAAATTCAGGAAGAATCGGAAATTTCGTGTTGTTTTATGCATTTTGCCTCAAAAATTGGTCTAGATCTCAAAGTCCTGTCTGAATTTCACATAAAATCTGTCTTCACTAGACCCTAAATTCTTGCATTCACTTATCGAAATCAAGTTGATTCAATTTCCAAGTGATGGTTGGTTGCTTGTTAATTCAAGTATATTTGTAAATAGGCAAAACTACAGGAATGAAGTTGAATCCCGGGATCGCTGCATCTCTGCATCTGGCCAGGAACCCAAAAATCCAATGCATCCATTGGAACACCGATAAATTCGGAGGTTTACTTTGAATCAAGCAAATTCTTAATTTGAATGGTAAAATTTAATAACGAAAGATTCCACAACCACACACGCCCTGAATGATTTTCTTCAAAAAATTTAACACAGCTTTTAAATTGTAAATTTCAACACCCTGCATCGTTGGATGTTTGCCAAAAGTGCAGAACATATGTAATTATGGTTCAATTGTTTGCCAAAAGTGCAAAACATAATTCAGCTGCGAATCAGTCGCATGGCGATCAAAAAGAGCTGTAAGGCCGTGATCATTCGTAACAAGCTGCTGGTGTTTTTCTTTTTTTTCTTTTTTAAAAAAATTGCATATCAACCAAACATTTATAACGATGATATGTGGCTGGAGGAGTCTACAGTGTTGTGGTGAGGACAGGACAGGACAGGTCAGTGTCGTAGCAGTCACCACTGTGTTACCTTTCTGTCTTTTCAATTTGAACACGGCAGCGTAGAAAGTGAAAGTTGGGTTGACAGTTGTGATGCATCCTGTGACTACACAATTACAGAGGACCCCGTACAGATGCTGATGATGATAAAACCTCGTCGAATCTCCTTTGACCTTTGTTCTCTTTTGCTAGTTGTCAAACTGTATTTTGTCGATCACCTATACAACTAGTGTCACATTCCAATTTTAGCCGTTATAAGAGGAAGTTGTTTATTTAGAGTCCGAATAATTCCTTGCCATGTCAGTGCTACTTTTTGGCTGTTTTCCATTTTGAAAAATAAAAAAACTGTATGTTGGTTGTAGCATAATATATTATAATTTTACTATGAAAGAAAAAATCAAATTTATATGCAACCAATCATGATTGTTCAATGAGGAAAAAAGTTTTTGCTAGAAAGAAATTTGAAGGTTTGTTTTAAAAACTTGAGCCTCATTAATCAAGGTAGCTACAACTTGTAGCACATAATAATTTTATTCTTTAAAAATAAAATTGAGATTGAAAAGAATTGAATCCATAACTTTATGTTTATATTTTTATTAAGTTACCACTACATCTCATCATCCATCAATCTTCTTTTGTTGATCACATGTATATTTAAATAACTATAACCATTCCACCATTGCCTGGCTAGCATTGCCCAGGCAATGGTGTGACTAAAAATATTTAGAAAATGCCAAAAAGAAATAAAAGTTCTAACCCTCTTTAATCAACTTGTTAGTAGAGTGCCACTATCACTTTTCAATATCATTGTTACTAAATTTGAACTTATTATGGTAGTGAAGTGAAAGCTAGGTTGAGAATTGAGAGTTGTATACATCATTTATTTACACTATAACCTTATATAGCACAAAGAAATATTGAGGGTTTCCACTCATTTTTCTTAGAAGGGTAAATTTTAAGTTTACTTTTCAACTATGTAAGGAAAATTTTAATACTTCCCTTCTAATGTAAAGTAAAAAGTGTAATGGTACTTAAATACAACAATCAGATTTAAAGGAATAAAGTAAGCATTGAATACATTGTTTTGTTCTTTAAAACAAAGAAAGTACAAGAAAATAAAATTTGAAAAGTACCATTGTGTAATAAGCTTGTTTAAAACAAAAAGTAGAAAGTACCAAGACTTATAAAGGAGTGATCTTAAAAAAGAAACCCTAGTATAGAAAGAAATAAATAAAATAAAATGAATGATTATTATCATCATTTGTATTTATCCTATATATGATGGGTTGACTATTAATGATAAGTGGCAAAGTAGACCTTCCACCCAACTATACAAACCATGAGCAGTCACATACAACCTGGTCAAATTTCATGGACTAAACTAGCATGGAAATATAGAGAGCTAGGCAATTGTTCACTAGTTGTTATCTTCCCAATCACACTTGTGTGGGCTAGTTCATATGGTTAAGGATGACTAAATTTTATGATGCTAGTGTTGAAACAAATATGTCTAAAATATTGTAAAAATATTAAAAGATTAAAAATCTAAATTATTTAACCTAAGTACCAAGAATAAATCTAATCTAGCATAAGCTTTCAGCATCCATTCCCAATGTGTTATATACATCCTACACTTATGCTAACAATACTAAGTTACCAAGTGTCCACTCTTAGGCTTACCAAGTAACACATTACTAGGATTATCACCTATTAGTGTGTCTATACTCAAAGCTGGGCGTACTCATGTGGGATAATTAAGGTGTGAGGAATGTAAAATAATTAACTAAGTGCAAGAAAATTAAAGAAATAATGAAGTTAAATTGCACTAAAATAAATCATTAAGCTAAGCCAATGCTAGAATGAAGATAAACTCATTTTGATCTTATTGTCATAATGACAATGTGTTCAAGAAAATAATCATTTGAATAAGATTTTGGATAATCAACTTAGTTTATGTTGTAGGTATTTAGGGATAACTTCTAACTTCTACAGAAACAAAAAAGTGCAAAACTTTTGTTATGCTAGTGACCAAATGGTATCATAAATGTGGTTGATGTATGCATTGATATAGGTATTTATTGTCTATGGATCAATGCTAACATGTTGACACATTTGACCCTACGTTCATACAACAACGTCAACATATTCAACCAATTTATGACTTATCATACCCTCATAACTAAATAAAAACTCATCCTCAATTTAACAAAATTGATACAATATTTGTTTACAAAATATGAAAATGATTTGATTGACTTGAACTAACTAGAGTACCATGTTACAAAATTTATTTGAGTGATTTAAAACTTTGACAACTAACAAAATTGGACATATGATCCTTATAAAACTATGCATATATTTACAAAAAAGAAACCAAGGTATATGCCTTACATAGTACCAAGCAATGATGACTTTTATCATGACTTTGCATGCCTTGTTATTGATTATGGCTACCCTATTACTATCTTTAGCTGAAATGCATCAATTATGAACCTTATTTTTTCTTCTTTAATCCTTAGGTCCTAAACACTCTAGGTAAGTTTGCTTATATTTTCTATTGTAGGTGCCTCCTAAGGACAAGATAAATTTGGAAATATTTCTTGCACATTAATAAATTAGGTAGTGAATTACTTTTGTTCAACATCAAACAAATTGACAATGTCCTTTAGCTCTTAATAGCCTATCATTCTTTTGGCCAAGTTTTGGAAAATGAATGGTTGATCTTTAAATCTAGTTTTTAGGACAAAGCTTTGTGTTGGCTATTTTTATTTCTTGGCATAATTCGCTTCAAAGATTATGCTTGTTTTGATATAATAAGTATGAATTTGTCACTTACTTTTCCAACTTTGACCTTGTCCTACTAACAGTGAGCATTGGTAGATAAGCATAATGGAGGTTGGCAAGATTCATGTACTCTATCAGTTCTTCTATGTTCAGCTCTTTAGTGTGATTTCAACTTGGTTATATGCATTTAGTCCTTCAAATATGAACTATCATGTATTACCTTAGAGCTATTAGAGGGCTTAATTCAACTTCACCTTAGGTAATTGGATTTCTTTTTCATTGATTTTATTAAGGTATTGAATAAAAGGACCATTGAGCCATGGATCATCCTCTTATGTAGGATGAGGCCTACAATGAATGCTACATTGATGCATCCCAATGGGGGTCAAATACCAAACATCTCCAAGGAGCCCATATCCAATAGGCCACATAACTCGGTGCTAGCTACTAACAACTAATAGCTATATGAACATCAAAACAAGACAAACTAAAAATTGATAGCAAAGAAACATAAACAATATCCATCATGTGTAGGTGGGGGTCAAACTACACCAAATAGAGAAATTTCACATCATACATAGACCCAACGAGATATCCTTACTCTAGGTTGGATAACTACTTGGCTTGTATCCTTCTAAAAATTTTGAACAAATACCTTCCTTTGAATGCTTTAATAACCTTAATCCACTACACCTCTTTATGTGTCTAACCTATAGCAACCCTAGTCGTCTATTACTAATTGTTGGTTATACCATTTAGTTGATGTTCAATCAAATAATCTTTTTGTACCAAAGCATAACCCATAAGTTGGAAAGTTTCTTTCACCTCATGCAACCACTTCAAAGTTGTTTTCAGATCTTTACCATTGTAAAAAGATTAGTGTTTTGACCTTTCAAAACTATTTCATGAATGCTTAGTCATTGGGTTCCATATAAATAATGTTCGAATAATCGAGTTGATATTGCCCACCATTATTGACATTAAACTAGTTCTGACTCCTTAAATAAATGAACTTCCCTCATTACATCATTTTGATAGACATGCCCATGAGTAGATCAGTCTTTCCTATTTAGGAACTCAAAAATCCTTCTTGGTAGCAACCTATACCACTTTTAGCTCTGATACTAACTTGTAATACCCCACTAACTAGGCTTAGGTGAGGAAGGCATTACTTATACAAGAACTTAAATTACAAAAAGATAAAATGCTAATAATAAAATCATATGGATTCCAAGAAAATTAAATAGGTAAACATAGGTAAAGAAAATATGAAACTAAAAGTATATTTGCATCTAAAAAGGCATTTGACTATATTGTCAAATAATTGTCAAACAAATTAAAACATACAACATAGTTAAGCCCAAATCCAAGTTGGCCTACACCTAAGATATCTTCATATACATTCCAAATTCAAAATCCTAGTTGGACATTATGACGAAGAATTAAACTTAAATTGGAATTATAAAATTAAATAAAATCTCTAAAATATGAAAATTAATTATTAGCTATCTCCTCTAAATCTTCCTCATCACAACCAAAATAATCACCTAAAAAATCATAGAAAACTAAGGGAATCAATCCTAAAACTAAGTATGGTAAACTAGCTATCAAAAATACTTCCATATGGGTTATTTGGAGGCATCAAGTAGCTAAATACTCATGCAAATGGATAGTTGTAAACAAATATTAGCCAGACTAAGCAAACATCAAACTGAACAAATAATAATGATGATGAGTTAAACCAATAGTTAATTAAAAACTGAAAACTCTACCACCACAAAAAATCCAACTAATGAACAAATCTATTTACCAATGATAGTAAGTCTAAAACCCACATTTTATATATAATCATTGAGTTTGAAACCCACATGTAATAATAATTTACGAGTCTAGAACTCACATATTATCAAATGGTTGAACAACCAAACTAGAATTCAACAATTGAAAAAAATCCAACAAACAAATCCCTAGGTGATGGAGAGATAAATCTAAACATCCAATGAAGCCAACAAATCCAAACCATAGAAATGGTGTGCTTAAAAGTCACATCAAACATATAGTTGATGAATCCAAAATTTACATTAACTTGAATAGTTCATGAGCCTAAATCTCACATTTTTCTAAATGGTTAATGAGCCTAAATCTTATATTTACCAAACAAAGGTTATTAGATAGAATTTCCAAAAATGCCAAACATTAAAACCAGAAAACCTAGATTCCACCTTAACATTTGGGAGAATTCAAGGAGTTGATTTCTATAAATCATCATATGATCATGATATCTTGGTGCCTGAAATGCAATATCACTATAGGATCAGTCGCCATTGCTAACGTTGATGCTCTCATGGTGGCTAACTAACTTATTCATAAGATTTATAGGAAAATTATGTGGTATGAAGCTAATATCAGCCATGAAATTCCAATAGCAATACCAATGGTCATGGAAACAATAATTCATGGCCCTTGGATCTGGATCGAGCTATGATCAAGATTATCTCGCAAAGTTGTGGCTAAATGCCTACACAAAAAAATGAATTACAATCTACAAGGGTGAAATTTGATAAGAAATTAACATAGAAAAAAATAACAAGTGCAAGAACATAGCAAAAATAGAAATATTTTATTCCAATGTGGTACATCAAAGCTACTATCAAATGGCCTATTTATAATAGGCTAAGTCCAACAAACTCCCATTCTTTTTCTAACCAAAAATGAAGGTTTGAATTACATCATGATAGCTCATTAAACTTAAACTGATTCTTGTAACAAAAATAGGATTAACTCCCATTCTTTTCTAACTGAACTTGGAGGTTAGAATTACTAATAGGCTTGACCATAACTTAAACTGATTTTTGTAATAGAAGAAGGATTAATAATTAACACCCCTCCTTAATCTTGATCTAGAAAAAACCATCATTCCAAGCATACACTTTAACTTGGCAAAGGTATCATACTTCAACAGTTTGGTGAGAATGTCTGCCACTTGGTCTTCGAACTTGCAATACACCAACTCAATTGCTTTCTTTCCAACTTGATCTCTTAGAAAATGATAGCATATGTCAATGTGTTTACTTCTTCCATGTGTGATAGAATTATTTTCCAAGTTAATTGTAGAAATATTATCAACAAAGATCTTCATTGGCCTGTTGACTGGAGCATGGATTTGTGTCATCACGTTTCCTAACCATATTGCATGACATGCACTTGAAGCTATAGCAAGATATTTTGCCTCACAAGTTGAAAGTCCAACTATGGGTTACTTTTCTGATGACCATGAACAAGTTGTAGCACCAAAATTAAAACAATAACCAGAAGTGCTTTGTCATTCATCTAAATCCCCACCCCAATCACTATCAAAATATCCTATAAGAGCACAATTATTAAATGAGGAATAGAATAAACCATGATCATAGGTGCCCTTTAGGTACCACAAGATTCTTTTGACCACTTTCATATGAGGTTGACAAGGAGATTCCAAAAACCTACTAATCAAACCAATGCCATAAGAGATTTCTAGCCTTATGCATGTGAGGTATCTCAAACTTTCAACAATTTGCTTGAAATAAGTTGAATCAACAAGTGCCCTTTCTCCATTCTTTTACAATTTTTTGCCAACCTCCATGGGAGTTCTCATGGGATTACAATCTTGCATAAAAAACTTCTTCAAGAGCTTAGTAGCATACCTCTTTTGACAAATAAAAATCCCATCTTCTCTCTAAACTACTTCAATGCCAAGGAAACATGACATGAGGACAAGATTTGTCATTTCAAACTCATGCATCATGGACTTCTTGAAATCTTCAATCATTCTAAGATTATTGCCTATGAATATTAGATCATCAACATAAAGACACAACAATAATATATCATCAAAATCATTAGTCTTCACATATAAAGCATGTTTAGATGGGTACTTCTGGAAACCAACCTTATGGAAGAAAGAGTCAATGCACCTATTCCATGCTTGTGGTACCCATACAATGCTTTATTCATTATATACACCTTATCTTCACTTCCTTGCTTCATAAATCCAAGTGGTTTCTTGACAAAAACATCCTCTTCAAGTGGGCCATTTAGAAAGGAAGACTTCACATATGTTTAATGGATTTTCCACTTCTTCTGGGTAGCTAACACAATAATAAGTCTAATTATTTCAATTCGAGCAACAAGAGAAAAAACCTATTGGTAGTCATAGCCAAGCCTTTGCTTAAATCTCTTTACCACCAATCTTGCTCTGTGTCTCTCCACCTCACCATTTGACTTCACCTTTGTCTTGAAAATCCACTTTACATTAATTGCTTTGTGACTGCGTGGGATGTCAATGAGTTTCCACATATTGTTTCTTTCAATGGACTTGATTTCCTCATTCATGGCATTCATCCATTTGGGATCTTGAATTGCCTCCTAGAATGTCAAAGGTTCACTATCTGCAAAGAAGGAAAAGTGTACCAATTCTCCATCATCGAGAGTTACCTCATAGTCTTGCAAGCATACTGATTATTGGTGCTACTGCCTTGGCCTTCCAAATTCTACTAGAGCTTATGGAGTGGAACTCTCTTGAGTAGAGCTTGATGTAGCTTCATTTGTGGTAGGAACTATAGCTTCCTCTTCAAGGATACAAATTTTTTGCTTCTAGGAGTCTTTGTTTGAATCAACATCCCATTTTAAAGCCTCTTCTTTGGCAAAGGTCACATCTCAATTGATAATCACCTTCTTTGTTATAGGATTGAATAGCTTGTATCCCTTGTGCTTTTAGCCAACAAAGATAGTCTTCTTTACTTGATCTAGCCTTGTTCTCATTTCTATTAGAGCGTGAGCATATGCAATAGCACCAAACACTCTAAGATGTTTCATGCTTAACTTGAAACCACTTCATGCTTCTACATGGGTGATATTTTGCACACCTTATTGGAGACTTGTCTAACAAGTAAATAGAACATGAGACAACTTCACCCCAAAATGAATTGGGAATTCCTTTTTCCTTTAGCATGCTCCTTACCATGTCCACTATAGTTCTATTCTTCCTTTTGGCTACTCCCTTGTGTTGTGGGGTGTAGGGAAAAGTAACTTGATCCTTTATTCCTTGTTCTTCACAATATTCATTAAATTCATTAGAAGTGTATTCACCTCCACCATTAGTTCACATAACTTTAACAAGATAACCACTCTACCTTTAAACATGCACCTTTAACTTCTTAAAGTAATCAAAAACTTCAAACTTCCTTTGCAAAATATAGATTCAAATTTTTTGAGTAAAATCATCAATAAAAGTTAGGAAATACCTATTATCTCCATTTGACAAGGTGTCCATTGGGCCACATACATCAATGAATGAGCTCCATTGGTTGTGTTGCACATCATTTTTTTGCTACAAATGGCATTCTATGATGCTTTCCAAGAATGCAAGCTTCATACAATTATTCTGGATGGGGAATATTGGGCAAATCTTTCACCATATTTTCTTTAGCAAGAAATTTTAAACTTCAAAAATTTAAATGTCCAAAGTGAAGGTGCCATAGCCAAGGCTCATCATTTATAATGGCATTAAGATAAGTATAAACACCACTAGAAATGTCAACTTGAAACATATGATTCTTCATCAAAGGAACCTTGAGAATGAGTGTACCTTTGTTGTCAAAAAATGGAGAGTTGATTGCCATGAAGGTTCATGACATACCCCTTTTCTAGCAACTGACCCACACTAAGCAAATTACTCTTCATACCTAGCACATAGAAGACATCACAAATATATTTATGATCTCCCTTCTTCAAGTTGATAAGGATTTGTCCTTTTCCCATCACTAGTATAGTGTTATCATTAGCAAATTTGACTTTGGTGTGAAAGGACTAATCAAGAACAACAAATAATTTATTTTTTCTACACATAGGATTGGTACACCTGATGTCAAGAAACCATGTTTGGTAGTTTGGTGCTTCACTAGTTGTAGTGACCATCAAGAAAGCATGGTTGCCATCATCTTCTTCTTCTTGTGCACAGTGAGCCCTTTGAGTATTATCCTTGTATATACACTCATTTGAATAGTGGCCATGCCTATGAAAAGAGTAACAATCAACATTGGATTTTTCATACCTTCTTCTACCACATCCACAACCATGACCTCTTGAATTTTGCTAATGACTAGAATCTAATTTTTCTTAGTCATTACCTCCAACTCCATGATTGTTGTTATGACCACCATGACTCCTTGTGTAGTAGCCCCCATGTCCTTGTCCTCTACCATGAGAACCACCATGCTTTTGGCTTGTTTCACCACCTTGATCACATTTGATGGATATTTGGCCTTAAAAGGCTTTCTCAATCGACTTATCAACCTTCTTCTTGTTCATTTGTTGCTCTAGGCTTGTAGGATGCTAGATAATTCCTCAATAGTCATTGAACAGGTGCTTCTTCTATCACCACCACGATATGCTCAAATCTAGAAGTAAGCCACCATAAAATCTTCTCCACTTTAGCCTGCTCTTTGTACTCCTCTCCATATGTTTTCCCCCACACTTGTAGCTAGAAAAGATAGTCTTCTCTACTCCAATACCATTGATAAGAAATCAACATGGAACAAAATAATAGGTGCAAGAACAAAGCAAAAATAGAAATATTTTATTCCAATGTGATACATCAAAGCTACTATTAAATGGCCTATTTATAATAAGCTAAGTCCACCAAACTCCCATTCTTTTTTGAACTAAAATTAGAGGTTAGAATTACATCATAATAACCCATTAAACTTAAATTGATTCTTGTAATAGAGATATGATTAACTCCCATTCTTTTCTAACTAAACCTAGAGGTTAGAATTGCTAACAGACTTGACCATAACTGAAATTGATTTTTGTTACAAAAGTAGGATTAATAACTAACAAAATTGTCTATCTAGATACAACACCAAAACCAACAACACGAGAATGTTGAGCTACCACTAAAATGTACTAGAATCACAAAAATGAATAGCTGAATTAAACTAATGATACATGGAATATGATGAGATTTGATCTGATTAACTATATTCATTGTGCCTATGCTTCCACAATCAAGCTTTGCATCAAAACCCTTAAGCTAGATGCATAAACGTTAACCCTAGGTTGTCAGCACTTCTTCACAATTCTCCTCTAACCATTTCTGAACCATTATTCTAATTTTATATTTGATATTTGCTTTTCTTAATGCTAAATTTGTCATTATTTGTAAAGGTAAATCTATTATCACAATAGAATAAATTAATGTAGTATTTTAGTAACCAAATGCATAAATGAAATCTTCAAAATAATAAAAAAATTAGCTTTAATGTCTTGATTCCTACTAATCCATCTGGAGAAAAATCTAGTTTAGTTAATCCATGATTGCCTAAGCCTTAAACCAAATAGATAAATTTACTAGCATGGAAAACCAAAATTTCATTATGTCTTAAGTAAGTCATCGTGACAAATATCCTTTAAATTAATGAAATGATTTAAAATCCCACCAATTCTACTACTATATCATATTTGAATATGATGGCAATGCATTTCTTTTTTTCTAATAGCTGAGCACCTTGAGGCATCCATATTTCTTGAACCAAATCTCTCCTTTTTCTATTTCTAGAAGTTGTATTTAACACCAATAAAAATAAAAGTCTTCTACCCTACCTCTTTCATAATGTCACCAACAAACCTTGATAGGTTAAAAGAACAATAGGACATTAGCCTAGTGCTAAGACTCTTGATTTTAAAGCTTCAAATCATGGGTTCAATTCTGTGGATAATGCTAAGTTATAAAGTTCTAGTTGAACTCTATATCTTGATGTGTACTTATATTACAATTATTTCCCCTACCCAAGCCCCACAACACCACCCCCCAACACACAC